>JAOPSE010000503.1:0-509664 GCA_029449295.1 Zea luxurians
TCATATTTTCTGGCCCTTCCTGATATCTTGCTCCAAAGTGGGTTCCAGCTCAATTGTCACTCCTTGAGTGTTGTTCAGAAATCCGAGACTCAGCCTGTCGAATTTCTTTGCTAGCTCATATGGCATCGGGTGAGCGGCCAACATATTGACTTGACTCTTTCTGCTCAAAGCATCTGCATCCAGATTTGCTTTGCCTGGGTGATAATGTATCTCTAGCTCATAGTCTTTGATTAACGCCAGCCATCTTCGTTGCCTCATGTTTAGCTCTGACTGGGTGAATATGTACTTGAGACTCTTATGGTTCGTGTAGATATCACACTTCTGCCCATACAAATAGTGCCCACAGGTCTTCAGTGCATGAACCACTGCTACTAACTCCAGATCATGAGTGAGATAATTCTTCTCATGAATATTCAGCTGGCGAGACGCATATGCCACTACTTTCCCTTCCTGCATCAACACACATCCTAGACCGGTGTACGAAGCATCACAATATATTGAGAATGGCTTGTGAACATCTGGCAGAATCAATACCGGCGCTGTTGTCAACTTCCTCTTCAATGTCTCGAAAGACTCTTGGCACGCTAGGGTCCACTTGAACTCAACTTTCTTTGCCAACAAGGCTGTCATTGACCTAGCAATCTTGGAGAAACCTTCAATGAAACGCCGATAGTAACCAGCCATTCCAATGAAACTCTTGATTCCGCGGACATCTTTCGGTGCTTTCCAGTCTAGAATCGCTGCTACCTTCTTTGGATCCATAGCCAATCCCTCTCGGTTTATAATGTGACCCCAAGAATTGGACTTCGCTGATCTAGAACTTGTAATTGCTAAGCTTGGCATACAGCTGACAATCTCGTAGCCACTGTAGTACTTTCCTGAAGTGCTCTTCATGCTCTTGCTCATTCTAGGAATATAAAAATATATCATCAATGAACACCACTACGAACTCGTCGAGGTAGTCCATGAACACACTGTTCATCAAGTACATGAAGTAAGTGGGCGCATTCATCAAACCGAATGACATGACAACGAACTCATATAGTCCATATTTGGTGATAAATGCTATCTTCGGTATATCCGAAGGTCGGATCCTGAGCTGATGGTAACCTGACCTTAGATCTATCTTTGAGAACACACTTTCTCCTCTCAACTAATGGAATAGGTCTTTAGTTTTGGGCAGGGGGTACTTGTTCTTGACAGTGACTTCATTCAAGGATCTGTAATCAATGCACATCCTTTTCATTCCATCTTTCTTCTCCACAAATAGCACTGGGGCTGCCCAAGGCGATGTATTTGGTCTGATGTAGCCTTTCTCTAACAACTCATCAATCTACTTTTTGAGTTCCACCAATTCTGGCCTGGACACTCAATAGGCTCTCTTGGAACTAGGGCGGTGCTAGGTATGAGCTCTATGGAAAATTTAAATTTCCTTTCAAGGGGCATGCCTGGTAACTCCTCGAGAAACACATCTGGGAATTCTGATACTACATTGATAGCTTCTAATGGTTCGATTTCCTTAATATGGGCGATGACTTGGTGACAGCTTCCTTTTCTTGGTCCAGACAAGACCAACTCCACTAACACTTCCTCTCCTAATAAGGACACTAACTTCACCGTTCTCTTGTCACAACTAAGATTTGCTTGATATTTGGTTAGCCAATTCATCCCTAGGATGACATCTATAGTCACATCTTGGTTACCCATAACTATTAGATCAGCAGGAACTCTATCCCCCCTATTTGAACTCTTGCACTAGGGCAAAATTTATCTGTTTGGGTTCTCCCACCTATTGAACTAACCCTCATAGGTGGATACATGGGTGCTACTGGTATATTGTGTGATTCTACCCATGATGCAGTCATAAAAGAATGCATTGATCCAGTATCAAATAACGCATTTGCAGAATGGTACTCGACTGAGAACGTACCTAGTGCTACTCCTGGGGTCTCCAGGACTGTGTCGGCCTCCAGGTGGTTCACCTTTCCGTACTAGGCACGAGGCTGCCCACGGTTGTTTGCTCCTCTGTTGCGATGCATTCTGCCTGGTAGGGGCATTGGGAGCTGGCTGTTGGTGAGCTGCTTTCTTTGGGCAATGATTCACCCAATGACCTTGTTCCCCACAGTGGAACATGCATGGCCTCCTCCTTGCGCTGAAGCTGATTGGTTGTTCTGGTTGGTTGCTGGGGTAGGAAGGCGAGGTGCCTGGTTGTTCTGACACTGGTACTGATTTCCTCCCTACTAGTTGTTCTGACGATACTGCTGCTATTGCTGAGGAAACTGCCTCTGGTACTGCTGCTAGTCCTGGCGCTGATGCTGGTGCTGTGCTGGTGACCCTTGCTTGAATTGCTAAGGGTGGGTTGATTAAGTAACGGGGGCAGCTGCTACTCCCGGCCTGAGATCCACCAATCTTGCGTTTCCTACCTTCCATCTCCCAACACTTCCTTTTAGTCATTATGGCTCTATTGATGAAATTGCTGGAAGGTGGGGAAAGTGTGGTTCATCAGCTGGTAGTGAAGGGGGGTCAACCAAACTATCGGTGTTTTGGGTCCGACCGCACACCCGGGGTTGCCCCTCAAGGTGTTTTTAGGAGTAGGACGGTGTCGACGACTGTAGCAAAATGGTTCGTGCCAATTGCACGTGGGACAGTGGACAATGTTTACAGGTTCAGGCCGCTTAGAGATGCGTAACACCCTACGTCCTGATGTGTATGCTTGGCGAATGAGGTTACAAAAGGGCTCTCTTGAGAATGCAGAGAGTTGAAGTGGGTGGCTAAGTAATAGGGTCGATCGATCTGAAGGGGTGCCCCTAGGCCTTATATATTCGACCGTGGGGCAATACACGTGGATATGATAACAACGTGCGCCTAAAAGATAGTGAACTGCTCGAGTCTATCTCCCTATGATTCTGCCGACCTATCCTCGCGTGGCTCCATTGCATGAGAGCTCCAGCGCGGGAAAGTCGGATCTCCGTTGCGATCGCTCGCTCAACATTGTGGACCATCCAGGTTTACACTGGTCCGGCCTCGTGTCAACCTGCTCTGCTGATTATTCCTCCCCAGGCCCACGAAAGAATGGCCTCATGATTTATTGGGCCCTTGGGCCTTTCGTGAGGTCTTTTACTCTTTTAGTGGACCCGGGGGATATCTGTCCCCCACAAGCCCCCGATCTTTGGGTTAATTTAGAAGTAATCAGCCCAAAGATCCTAGGTCTAGCTTGCAGGCGATTTGAAGAGAACGACTTCTTACAGTTTCCTCCTGCTTTTGATCTTTCACAAACCGAAGCTTTGTTTCGTGCCCGTGCCTTAGAGGTCGGCATTTCGCTTTTGCAGGACCCTGAACTTCATTGGGCGCACCGGAGGTGCACCCAATGGGTGTAGCCCCCGAGCTTCGAGTAGATTTTTAGAAAATAATCTACCCGAAGGTCTTCACCAGAAATTATTCCCATTGTTACTCCTGCGTTTTGGTTGAGTGCCAGCTTTGTCTTTAATCTTGTCCCATGCATTAGAAGTCGGCACTATCTTGGCTCGGAATGATGATCCAGGGGGTGCATCGAAGGTGCACCCAATGGGTGTAGCCCCCGACCTTCAAGTGGATTTTTGAGGATAATCCACTCGAAGGTTCTTCCTTTTGCGTCTTTTTGCTGAAGATTATCCTTTCTGCTTGTAAAAATCGGCATGATGTCATCCGCGTTATGTCATCAATATTATGCTTCAGAGGTCAGCATGTATTTTGTCTTTTGCAGCCGAGTTCGCCATCCTTCCATATCTTGCTGGGTAGGGTAATTTATTTGCTCTGCGACTGATTGGACATTTGATGGACGTTCTCTGTCTAGTCTTCAAGTCGCTTCTGTCGGCCATATTTTGTACTTCACTGGCTATATTTGGCTTTCCTCTAATCCTTACTGATATCTCATTTTTGTCTTGAGGAATTCACTGCATGCCCTGCACAGATGTGACCGTTTTGAAAAATATATTGGTAATTCCTGGGCGTCCCCCCCCAATGGGTGTGGGCAAGGGACGGCTTGGTACGCTGAGTGTTTTTAGCCGGCTGCTTCTGAGTAGTAATGTGATGCGACGGCGAGTGTAATCATAAACTTCGCGCTGTTGACTGGAGTCCCAATGGGTGTTGTGTTGCGTGAAACGGCGTCCACCGCCTGACGTGTCTTCAGACGGGTTGGAGTGCTTATTGAATGCTTTGCGACTGTTCAGTGACCACTGTTTGGAGGTGAGCGGTTTGCCTTCTTTTCCTATAAATAGTGCCCTTGCCTGCCTGATTTTTTCACATCTCTTCGCTGTTCTCCATTGCCTGCTTTTCTTTCTTCTACCCGCATTTCCACCATGGGCAAGAAACGCAAGCGCGAGCCAACTCCTCCATCTGAGGATTTTGGTGACTCGGAGTATTCAGAGGAGGAGTTTCTCCTCTGAATCCGAGGGGTCTCCGGCTCCCATCCCCCTGCGTGAGTCGTCTGACGACTCAGACGACTCCCAGGGGCTCGCAGTGGAGGTCTGGACGTATATCTGGGCCGTCGAGCGCTCCGGGCTCGAGGGCTCGGATGAGTCGGAGTACTCCTCGGATGAGGAGGACTCGGACGGTGGCGGCGAGGACGAGGATGGTGACGACGACAAAGGCGGTGGCGGCGGCGATGGTGACGGTGACTGCAGCGGCAGGGGCGGCAGCAGCGGCGGCAAGGACGGTGATGGCGGCGGCAGCAAGGGCAGCAGCAGGGGCAGCAGCAACAGGGTCAGTGGCTAGATGCCACTGGTCCTTTAAATGTTAGTATAGTATAGTTAGAATAATGTAGTAGTATTTAGTAGTGTAGAGTAGTATAGTGTAGTGTAGTAGTAGTATAATGTAATGTAGCAGTAGTAGTAGTAGTAGTAGTAGTAGTAGTAGTAGTAGTAGTAGTAGTAGTAGTAGGGGAGTATCAACTCATAATGAGTTGATTTGTAAATATGATATCTTCCCTTTTAATGAAGAAATGGTATTGGCTTTTCTGTGATGATTGCTCGTTGATACTCTCAACTCAAAGTTCATGAATCATTCCTTTTCCCGCCTTTTTCGTGAAGTTAATTCCTTTGGAATAGTAAGTGAATAACTCGGACGTCATATCGATGCTTTTAGAAGTAGTTGCCGAGTGACTTGTAGATGATGTCAGAGTTTTTAAAGATAACTGCCGAGCGACTGAACGCCATGTTGGAGTTTTAGAGTTAACTGCCGAGCGATTGAACGCCATGTCGGAGTTTTAGAGTTAACTGCCGAGCGACTGAACGCCATGTCAGAGTTTTAGAGTTAACTGCCGAGCGACTGAACGCCATGTCGGAGTTTTAGAGTTAAGTGCCGAGCGACTGAACGCCATGTCGGAGTTTTAGAGTTAACTGCCGAGCGATTGAATGCCATGTCGGAGTTTTAGAGTTAACTGCCGAGCGACTGAACGCCATGTCGGAGTTTTAGAGTTAACTGCCGAGCGACTGAACGCCATGTCGGAGTTTTAGAGTTAACTGCCGAGCGACTTGAAGACAACATCGGCGTTTTAGAGGTAACGCCGAGCGACTGAACACGACGTCAGAGTTTTAGAGATAACTGTCGAGTAACTTGAAGACGACGTCGGCGTTTTAGAGGCAACGCCGAGTGACTTGAGGGCGATGTCAACATCTTAGATATAATGCCGAGCGGCTATGTCGGAGTGTCGGAGTTTTAGAGTAAAACTGCCGAGCGACTTGAAGACAACGTCGGCGTTTTAGAGGTAACGCCGAGCGACTGAACACGACGTCGGAGTTTTAGAGATAACTGCCGAGTAACTTGAAAACGATGTCGGCGTTTTAGAGGCAACGCCGAGTGACTTGAGGGCGACGTCAGCATTTTAGATGTAATGCCGAGCGACTATGTCGGAGTTCTAGAGTCAACTGCCGAGCAATAGCGGGCTACGTAGGCCACTTTGAGGTTAATAGCCGAGTGATGATGTGGCGCACCGGTGTTTTGGAAAATAACTGCCAGGAGATGACGTGGCACGCTGGTGTTTTTGGAAATAACCGCCGGGTGCTGACTGGGCGCTTTTTGAAACGGTATCTGGCTCGGGAATATCCCATAAGTGCTGCGCTTTTAGCCGCCTCTGCTTTCTGTGCCCTAGTTCTTGCTTTCTTGCTTCCGAATCCTTTCCACAATTCGCCTCCTACTCTGCTCGCCGGTAGAATCGAGATGGCGCCCAAGAGGAAAACCTCGAGTTCGTCCGCCGTGGTGATTCCTCCAATCGACCCCAACAGTCGGTTGCCTTTCGCAGGTAACCACATGTCCGTCATCTCTGAGTCTGAACTTCTCCACCTCGTATCCATCGGGGTTCTCCCTCCGAGGGAACTCTGCTCTTGGCGGATTTGCCATGGGGTTACTGTCCCAACTGAGGATACCCATGAGTCCGTGATTTATGCCCCTTTCCTTCTCCGCGGTCTCGGCCTTCCCATTTCTCCCTTTTTCCGCGGCCTCCTTGATTTCTACCATATTAACTTAACCCATTTGAATCCCAATTCTATCCTGCAAATCTCCATTTTCGTCCATTTATGTGAAGCCTTTCTTGGCGTGCTACCTCATTTCGGGTTGTGGAAGTATTTGTATCACTGTCGCCCCGGAATGGCCGGGGGACAACATCAATTGGTTGGAGGTGCCAGCTTGGAGATGCGCCGCGGGAGGAAGACGGAGTATCTCGAAATCCCTCTCAAAGACAGTATCAAAGGGTGGCGCTTGGAGTGGTTCATAGTTGAGAATTGTGGAAACTCTCTCCCCCCTGGTCGGGAAGACAGCCGGATGTTCGCACCCCAAGCTGGACCGAGTCTCCCACAGATCAGGAGGTAGCTGAGGCAGGTGCTTTGCTTGCTGAAGTTGGATTGCTGAAAGAGAGGGGTCTGACCGCTGAAGCCGTGGTTGCTAATTTTGTCTTCAAGAATATTCAGCCGTTAAAAGACAGGGCATACCCAGCTTATCTGTATCGAGGCCTAGCCGACTCAACTCGGGTCACTAACAGAAGAATTCCCTCTACGGACCTGGTGAGCCGACTTGAAATGATCCTTAGAGGCAAAGTGTTAAATGTTGGTGCCCCCGTGGCATTCTCAGCTTGGAACTTGCCTCCTCCCAAAGCCTTTACTCTTTTTGTGTCGAATCCTCCTGCTACTGACGGCAGTTTGGGCCTTAGAGTGCGGCCCTCTGCTGAAGAAGTTAGTGCCTTGGTTGCCACACTCGGGGGAATTCCTGATGATGAACGACAAGTCTATTTTGAGGTGCCCCTGAACCCTAGTGATGCGGAGATAAATGCCATGCTTGATTTGCTGGCTGAGGACTATTCTGACGCTGCTCCTGCTGGGGCATTGGTGGTGGCGCCCCTCCCAGAGGCTGGTACGACCTTAGATACTCAGAAACCTGCTGGTACTCGCCCGAGGCGCCCTTGCCGAGCCAATCCATCCGATCCTTCTGCTGATGAACAGAAAAAGAAAAGGAGATGCCTCCGGCAAGTACCCGGTTTGGGTCGGGACGCTGGTACCTCAGTTCCTGATGCTGAAGAAGTGCCTGCGACTGAATTTACTGACGCTGAACCCCATGGGTGTATCGAATCAGTTGCTGATCCCAATGGGTGTACCGAATCAGTTGCTGATCCCAATGGGTGTGCTGCCTATGTTGCTAATGTGGATGATGAGGAGGGAGAAGATGAAGTTCCTTTGACTCGGAAAAACAGTCGGCAATTCATCGCTAGTGGTGAAAGTAGTGGAGTTCCTTCTCCTGCTTTGTCTGCTCTCATTGGTCTGCAAGAACTGTCCCTGGCCAATTTTGATCAGACTCTTGAGGATATGGTTCCAGAGGATTTGTTATTGTAGCCAGCAGATGATGGTGTGATGGAGGTTTGTGCTGATGTGCTTGATGTTGGGTTGAGGTCATCCCGTGCCTCGTCGACCTTAGAGCACGATCTCGAGGGTTGGGAGACCGACTTGGATCGTCCTGGTCCCATGGAAGTGACTGAGGGCCCATCAGCCTTAGAGGTGGCTACCGCAGAGAGCTTGGATCCCAAGGATGGTGTTGACACGTACCCAGCCCCCGAGGATATTGTTGGGGTTGACTTGATTCGGGTGGGAAGTGTAAGCCACTGCCCAGCCCCCGAGGGTGCTGCCGGGGATGATCCGGCTCAAGCGGGCAGTGCAAACTGTGACCCAGCCCCCGAGGGTGTCCGAGCGGGGTCTCCCTCTTGTACTTCCATGGACGTTCATGCGGGGTCGCCTCCACACTCTAGCTGTATGGTGGTAGCCCAAGCCTTGGACCAGGAGGCTTTAGAGGGCAGCGTCCCCACTGACCGAGTGTTGGGCTCTGTTGATGGCACCGAGTTGATTCCTGCTGGTTCGTTGCAAGCTGCTTCGGGTGGTGACCTTACGCCCGGTTATCAATTGATCTCTCCTGATTTGGGGATCCCTTCGTTCTTTTCCAACCTCCAGGTACTGTGATGTATTTTAGCTTGGCTTTTTACATTGCATGAACTACTGTCATTACATTCATCTACTCTCCTCATCAGGCTTTGGTGAATGGGATGGCTGGCCAGCTGAGGTTACAGGGTGCTTCTGTCCCAGAAGTAGCTTCGTCACTTGCATGTTGGAATCCAGTGTCTCTGAATTGGAAGCGACCAACGCTGGTTAGTGCTTTTTTGCTTTTCTCTAACTTTGCTATAGACTGCCTTACATTCTGACCCCTTTTTTCTTTTATTTGATTGTCTCCTGCTAGGTATGACTCAGCAGATTTCCACTCTTGAAGAAAAACATTCCCGAGATCAGGCTGAATTGGCCCAGCGATGCACTGACTTTGAGGAAAAGTACTCTCAAAGTTAGACTGAGCTGGGTCAGGTCTCCGCTGCCTTAGATGACGCCAATGCACTGAGTTCTTCTCTTCATGCTCAGCTCGACTCTGAAAAGGTGAATTATGAAACTGTGCTTTGCCTTGTTGTGCTTCTATTACTTGCCTGGTGTTTGAGGGAGTTGACTTCTGTTTACAGGAAGAAAAACGTATCCTTGCTGCTTCTCGCGACAGTCTTGAAAGATTGTATCGTGATTCCAGCAGCTCGCTGACTATCTTGGAGAGGAGTCATCGCTTCACCATGGAAGAGCTAGACAACCAACGCTGTAAACTGCAGGAATCTATGGATGAAGTGACCCGGCTCAAGCAGTTGATATCAGCGAAGGACGCTACTATCAAAGAACTCCGAGCTTCCAAGAAATCCATCGCCCAAGAGTTAGAAACTGCTCAGCTGGCTGCCAAGGTCGCCGAAGAAACTGCTGTTACTCTCAAAGCCCAGCGTGATAGAGCCATGGACAAGGCTATCCGGGCGGGGCGAATCTTGATGAGGAGACCCGGCGTGGTTGTTCCCGAAGATATAAGGGTTGATGCGAATGCCGCCCCTGATTCCTCGAGTTGTCCTTCCTCGTCGATTGCTCCTGAGAAAAATATCACGAAATAGAAAAACACTTTGCGTGCTTTGAGCGCGCGGTTAGCATGGTCAGACATTTGTTAGAGGACGTCATTTCAGTATTTGGACGCTATTGTTATTTTCATATTGTTTCAGAATTCATCAGTTCATAAATTTGTAGTAGTAAAATGATGTGCGATGGTTTTGAAATTTGTTTGCGGGATATAGAAACCATCTTTATATGAGTAATTGTGATCACGCCAAATCGCCTTAAGTCGCTGTTGACTTAAGTAGATTGCTTCTGTTAATAGGGCGTAGTGGTCACCCTGAGTTGCGTAGGCGCGAGCATGTTGCACCGGCTTAAGTTGCTGCCGACTTAAGCCGATTGCTCCTTGACAGGGTATAGTGGTCACCCCGGGTTAAGTTAGCGTGAGCATGTTGCACCGGCTTAAGTCATTGCCGACTTAAACCGATTGCTCCGTTAGCAGGGCATAGTGGTCACCCCGAGTCAAGTAAGCGTGAGCATGTTGCACCGGCTTAAGTCATTGCCGACTTAAACCGACTGCTCCGTTAGCAGGGCATAGTGGTCACCCCGAGTTAAATAAGAATGCAAGTCAACCGTGAACAAACTGAGTATCTTTGAAGCCTTTCTTTATTGATGACATATTTCCATTTTATAGAATACATCGTCGTCCCGATAGCTTTTGAAATACAGCTAGGGATAAAACTTCCTGAGGTGTTCTACGTTCCAGGAGTTCCCGACTTCTGTGCCATCCATCTGAGTGAGACGATATGATCCCGGCCGAGTGGTTTCTGCTACTATGAATGGTCCTTCCCATAAGGGTGACAACTTGTGTCGTCCGATCCTTCCCCCGTTAGAATTCGGCGGAGGACGAGATCTCCTACTGAAAAGGATCGTTGTCGCACGGCCTGGTCATGATAACGTCTCAGAGTCTGCTGATACCGCGCCGATTGAATTACTGCATTCAGCCGTTCTTCTTCGAGTACATCGATGTCCTCCATCCTAGTAGCTTCAGCTTCTGCTATGCTCTCGAAGACCAACCTTGGGGCTCCGAACTTGAGATCAGCAGGTAATACTGCCTCTGACCCATAGACCATGAAGAAAGGAGTATTTCCATGTAGAGCCCGGCTTGGCTGAGTTCTTAGGCTCCAAACGACGTAGGGTAATTCCCTTATCCATTTCCCTGCGAACTTCTCATTTTTTCGAAGACCCTTTTCCTGAGTGCCTCTAGTATCATTCCGTTGGCTCGCTCAACCTGCCTGTTGGCCCTCGGGTGCGCTACCGAAGCATACTTGACCTGAATGCCTTTTTGCTCGCAGAAATCGAAGAATTCCGAACTTGTGAAATTGGATCCCAGGTCAGTTATAATGTTGTTTGGTATTCTGAATCTAAATATTATGTCTTGTATGAATTCCACGGCCTTGGCTGAGGTTAAAGAGGCGATGGGCTTGAACTCTATCCATTTAGTGAACTTGTCGATTGCTACCAATACATGAGTGTATCCTCCTTGAGCCTTCTTGAAAGGTCCAATCATATCCAGTCCCCAGCATGCGAAAGGCCAAGTTACTGGTATGGTCTGCAGTTGCTGTGCTGGTAGATGTTGTTGTTTTGACAAGTATTGGCAAGCTTCGCACCTCTGAACTAACTCGGCTGCATCACTCTTCGCTGTTGGCCAATAGAATCCTGACCTGAAGACCTTCCCGACTAGTGTTCTGGATGACGCATGTACTCCACATTGCCCAGCATGGACCTCCTCCAGAAGTCGTTTCCCAGTAGATGGGAGAATGCACTTCATGAAGACGCCTGATGCACCCCTTCTGTATAATGTTTCTCCAATGAGTGTGTAATGGGCTGACTGTCTGGCGATGCGTTCGGCTGTGTTTTTGTCATCTGGCTCCTCTTCATTCTTTATATATCTGATGATCGGCCTTCTCCAGTCATTGGGGTCTGACCCGGGTTGATCCACGATATTACATTCTTCTGCTTGATCTGTTGAGATGCTCGGTCGTGATATTTCTTGCACGAAGACTCCGGGTGGAACCTGAGTTCGGCTGGATCCTAACTTTGACAATACATCAGCTGCCGTGTTTCGATTTCTCTCCACATGATGAAATTCTAGACCTTCAAACTTATCTTCTAGTTTTCGGACGGTAGTGCAGTATTTTCCCATTGAATCCTTCGAACAGTCCCATTCCTTGTTTATCTCACTTATGACCACCAGAGAATCTCCGTATACCATTAATCTCTTGATGTCCAATGATATGGCGATGTTTAGTCCATGGATCAGAGCTTCATACTCAGCTGCATTGTTAGAGGCTGGAAATAACAGTTGGAGGGCATATTTGAGGTGTTCGCCTCCAGGCACGATGAAGAGAATTCCTGCGTCTGCCCCCTGCAGCTTCAATGAGCCATCGAAATACATCCTCCATACTTCTGTAGTTTTCGGGTTCTCTGGTATTTGTTGTTCAGTCCATTCTGATACGAAGTCAACCAATGCTTGGGACTTAATGGCAGTACGAGGTCGAAATTCAATGTCATGAGATCCCAGTTCACAGGCCCACTTGGCTATTCGGCCAATGGCTTCCTTATTGTGGAGAATATCTCCTATCGGAAAACCGGTGACTACTATGACTTTGTGGTCATCAAAGTAGTGACGCAGCTTGCGGGCAGTCAGAAGTACTGCATATAATAGCTTCTGCACTTGAGGATATTTTTTTCTTCGAGGGACCCAGAACTTCGCTGATGAAATAAACAGGATGTTGCACGGGGTAGGCATGTCCTTCTTCTGCTCGCTCGACTACCAACGCGGTGCTTACCACGTGAGTCGTGCAAGAGATATATAGCAACAGATCTTTAGCCGGTTGGGTTGACATGGCTCATCGTGGTGGTTTTAGTACTGGTGGTGTTGTCAAGAATTTCTTCAGTGCATCTAGAGCTTCCTGTGCCTCTGAAGTCCACTGAAACTTATCCACCTTTTTGAGTAGCTTGTAAAATGGTAAACCTTTCTCCCCCAGCCTGGATATAAATCTGCTCAGAGCTGCCATACATCCAGTAAGTCGCTGAACCTTCTTTTGTGATCGAGGTGCTTCCATCTTCATGATAGCTTCAATCTTATCTGGATTAGCCTCAATTCCCCGGTTGCTGACAATAAACCCGAGTAACTTTCCTGTCGGTACCCCGAAAAACACATTTCTCGGGATTAAGCTTCCATCTATACCGCCTCAGACTGTTGAAAACCAGTTGTAAGTCTTCAATGAAGTTTTCTGAGTTCTCTGTTTTGATTACCACATCATCCACGTAGGCCTCCACACGCTTGCCCCAGTGATCGGCTAAGCATGTTTGAATGGCTCTCTGGTAGGTTGCTCCAGCGTTTTTGAGGCCAAACGGTATGGAGGTATAACAGAAAGCACCAAACGGAGTAATGAATGCCGTTTTTTCTTCATCTTCCTTTGCCAAACTAATCTGGTGGTATCCGGAATAGCAATCCAGGAAAGACTGCACAGAACATCCAGCGGTGGAGTCCACCACCTGATCTATCCTCGGGAGCCCGAAGGGATCCTTTGGACAGTGTTTGTTGAGATCAGTATAATCAACACACATGCGCCAATCCACTTTATTCTTTTTTAGTACAAGAATAGGGTTGGCTAACCACTCGGGATGTAACACTTCTCTAATGAACCCAGCCGCGACCAAGCGGGCCAACTCAGCACGAATGGCCTCTCTCTTGTCGGGCGTGAAACGACGTAGTTTCTGTCGGATCGGCCTTGCTTGTGGATAGACCTTTAGTTTGTGCTCGGCCAGCTCTTTCGGGACTCCCAGCATATCCGCAGGTTGCCATGCGAATACATCTCGGTTGTCTTGCAGAAACTGGACGAGCGCGCTTTCCTATTTATCACCTAGGCTAGAGCTGATGATAGCAGTTTTACGTTCATCAGCAAACCCCAGATTGATCCTTTTAGTTTCTTCAGTCGGCCGCATAGAGGTCACGGCTTGAGCTTCCTTCGTCGGTGCTGTGTGATCTTCCTCAGGCTTAGAGTTTGCCTGGGTCGAAGAAGTCGCCGACGGTTTGGCAAAGAGGGCCGCCTGGATGGCCACTCGGAAACATTCTGCGGCGCCTTGGAGGTCAGCACGCACAGTTATGATTCCTTGCGGTCCCGGCATCTTCAATATCATGTATGTGTAATGCGGAATGGCCATGAATTTTGCCAGTCCCGGCCTCCCGATGATTGCGTTGTACCCGCAGTCGAAGTTCGCCACTTCGAACCTCAGGAACTCGGTTCTGTAGTTTTCCGGAGTCCCGAAGGTGACAGGCATGTAGATGTGGCCCAACGGGTATTCTCCCTCAGTTGGCATGATGCCAAAGAAGGGAGTGTCTGACTTGTGGAGTTCTTTGAGGTAAACTCCCAAGCCTCGGAGTGTCTAGGGGAAGGAGACGTTGATGCTGCTCCCCCTGTCCACTAACACCTTCTTCACCCGGCTCTCTCGGATCACCGGATCGACGAGAAGCGGGTATTTGCCTGGATGGTCGAAGTTGAGCCATTGATCCGTCCGAGTGAAGGTGATCGGGTGCTCTGACCACCGGTATGGGGCGGGAGGGCCGGTGGTCGCCACCAGTATCTGGCGATCGTTGAGCTTTTGCTGCCTTTTGTTCTCCTGCGATCCGTGTCCACCGAAGATGACGTTGACCTCCCTGTCAACGCGCGGGAAGGCTCCTCCTCCTCCTCCCTCCTCCTGCTGCTGGGGTTGTCGTGGTTCTTCTGGTCCTCCTCGCGGCGGAGGAGGGGGGTAGAGGTTGGAAGGGTCGGCCGTGCCCAACGGAATGCTTGAAGTCCCGGCAGTTCCGAAGAGTGTGGCGCATGTCCTTGTGGTACGGGCACTGGGCGTCGAGGATGTCATCCAGCGTGCGCTCACCTCCGCGAGGTCCTCCTCGGGCGCGAGAGGCAGGTAGTCCGGCGGCGTGCACCTCTTCGCGCGGTCTCTTCTCCCAGCGTTTGTCAGGTTGCTGGTTCGTGTCGCGTCGTGGTGCTACCGGTGCGGGCTTTGCTCCTCCGATGAGGTCCTGGGCTCGCTCGTCGGCGGTGATGTAGAGGTCGGCTTCCCGGAACAGCTCCTCGGAGGTAGTTGGTGCCTTCTGTAGTATGGCTCGGACGAAGGCCGAGTCATTGGATCCTCTGTAGAAGTCCTCGATCACGGCCGCCTCCGTGACTTCAGGGATACGATTTCTCATGGTCTGGAACCTTTTGAGGTACGATCGGAGAGTTTCATCCCCCCGGCGCTTGATGGATTTGAGGTCCCATGGTTGCGCCGGTTTGTCGGAGAGGGACTGAAAATTGGCAGTGAAGCGCCGACTGAAGTCGCTCCAGTCGTCGATGCAGTGTCGGGGTAGATGTCGCAGCCATTGCAGCGCGTCTTGAAGTTTGGGGGCCATTGAATGGCCCTAAGGCGTGGAGTGAGGGCTGACACTCCACATGTGTCCTCTTGTCGTTGGGGATGATGTCTGTCCCGGGGAGGGGAGTAGTTGTTGTGGTTCCTCGACCGTCCCCGAGCAGTTCCACCAGTCGAGGCCGTCGTTGATTCGGTTCTGGTGGCTTGACTTCGAGTGGGGATGCCATGATCCCTGTCGTATTCCTCCCGGTGGCGTATCTCGTTCTCATGCCGTCGTTCGCGCGAAGCATTGATAGAACTCCGCGCGTCCCGGCGACTGTTGATGGCGTGCCGCAAGTCGTTCGGCGGGTGAGCGAGAGGTAGAAGATGGTTGGCTGCCTGGGTGAGCAGGCGTCGATAGCCCTCGGCGTCTGGAGTCTGAGGGAGTCCGTCAGCGATCCGAGCTAGCACTCCTCCGACTTCACTCGGCGTGTTCATGGCTCGGGCAAAGTCGGGGTTCAAGTTACGGCCGAGTAGTGGATTTTCTCGGCGTTGCCTCGCGTCTTGCTCGGCTTGTTCCTGAGCTCGTCGACGATCACGTCGTCGGGAGTTCCTTTGTTCCCTGAAGACGCGTTCTTTCGGAGTTTCTCCCATCTCCGAGATCTCGTCTCGCGAGACGGGCTGCTCCGGATCCCGTTCTCCAGCTTGGTGATGTCTCCGGATGTTTCGGCGCCGATTTCTTCGTCGCCGGGATTCCCGCTGAGGTGGTTCCGCCCCAGGCGCGGTCGGTTCGTCGTCAGAGACGGGAGGTGACTCTGCTCTTCTGATGAAGAGAACGTCGGGGTAGAATGGCGTAGCTGTCGTGGCGATCTTCTTTCGGGGAGCTGAGGGTAATGCTTCCCCGGTTCTTTCGGAGTTTGTTGGTGGAGGCTTCCTTCCCGGCGGACCTGCAACGCGGTGCAGAATTCCTTTTTCGTCGGCTATGGATGAAATCGTCCCAAAGTGGAACATGGATCCGGGACGGAAGGTGATCCTGCTGTTGATGATGACGGCCATTGAGCTAGCTTAGATCGTTGACACCCCCCTACCTGGCGCGCCAGCTGTCGGTGTTTTGGGTCCGACCGCACACCCGGGGTTGCCCCTCAAGGTGTTTTTAGGAGTAGGACGGTGTCGACGACTGTAGCAAAATGGTTCATGCCAATTGCACGTGGGACAGTGGACAATGTTTACAGGTTCGGGCCGCTTAGAGATGCGTAACACCCTACGTCCTGATGAATATGCTTGGCGAATGAGGTTACAAAAGGGCTCTCTTGAGAATGCAGAGAGTTGAAGTGGGTGGCTAAGTAATAGGGTCGATCGATCTGAAGGGGTGCCCCCTAGGCCTTATATATTCGACCGTGGGGCAATACACGTGGATATGATAACAACGTGCGCCTAAAAGATAGTGAACTGCTCGAGTCTATCTCCCTATGATTCTGCCGACCTATCCTCGCGTGGCTCCATTGCATGAGAGCTCCAGCGCGGGAAAGTCGGATCTCCGTTGCGATCGCTCGCTCAACATTGTGGACCATCCAGGTTTACACTGGTCCGGCCTCGTGTCAACCTACTCTGCTGATTATTCCTCCCCAGGCCCACGAAAGAATGGCCTCATGATTTATTGGGCCCTTGGGCCTTTCGTGAGGTCTTTTACTCTTTTAGTGGACCCGGGGGATATCTGTCCCCCACATAAACCTCTCAGGAAATGGTACTGCCTCTTAGCATCTGTATTGACATCTTCTGGCACATAATGTGACAGCTGCAGAAACTTTTCCCTGTACTCACTTACAGACAGGGGACCTTGCTTCAACACTAGAAATTCCTTCTTTCTTACTATCATCAGTCCCTCAGGCATGTAGCACACCAAAAATTCAAATCTTGAAAATTTCTCAAACTCGCTCTAAATTCAAAATGAATTTTAAATTTCATTTCAAAATGTTTGTTTGCAAGTTGATCGTAATAAATAAAATATAGTGGTCTATATTCTCTCCAAAATCCTCCTCAAAATATCCTACAAATATTTCCCCAGTGATCCCCCTCAAATTCTTTCCAGAAATATTGCCCAAATATTCCATCGATAATTCTCAAAATATTTTCCTCATGAGAAATACCTTTGGAATCATTTTTAAAGTCTCTACAAATATTTTCTTCATAATTTTCATCATGCTCATACGTATACGTACGCCTCCAATGTCATACAATGAGCTCTGCAAGCTAATTTCACTTATACATAACTAATACATGCTTATCTCCCACTAATCCTCGCATCCTCCCACTAATCCTCGCCTCCTCCCCCTAATCCCCCATCTTGCCTATAAATAGAGGGGCAAGGGCCTCCCCTCAAGCCACACCAAGCCATTTCATGGCAACTATTCATCATGGTTACTATTCACCATCACTATTCACCGTTACTGTTCATCGTTGCTATTCATCATTACTATCCTTTGTTACTATTCATCGATCATCCGAGCACCCAAATATTCAACTGCTCATCTATCATGTTGTCCAGCTCACCTAAGACCTGCCAGACCATTATTCCAGTCATACGAACTCCATGGATTGTGACTGTGATTTTCCTTCCAGTAAGAACTTCCCACCTGGTCGCCCATCCCAGATTTCTTCAAGTTGAGCACACTTAACTTTGAGATTCTTTCGAACCAGGCTTCCAAACTCAGATTCCAATAATTCTTGTTTCTAAATTCTTATCAAATTATTCCCTATCCAACCATGTCATCCCTTAAGCATGGTTCATATTCTAGAAAACTCCCAAAATGCTCTTGTCCCATATTCTGCCTATAATTTCCCTCTTCAGACTAATTCAGATGATTCATTCGTCGCTATTCTCACCAACAGTAAACTCCACTGTACTACACCACATACACCCAGCTATCCTCTCCCTCTCCACACACTCAACACCCTCAGCCAAGGCAAACACTCGACCCACTCTATTACTCCGCTCTGCCGGCTACACGCATAGTGTCGCTTCGCCTCCAATCCACCCTTCTGATAAGCACCTCCACTCCGCCACCAATAATATCTCAACACCACATGACACAGATTTTGCTCAAGACTCTACACATTCATATAACGCTATTCTGACCATTATACTAAATATTTGTTGATATACTTGCTGGTTTGTATGTTTGCTTGTTCATGTTGCATAGTTATTGGAGCATTCGTGTCGTCTCGTGAAGGCCAGATCTGCAAGTCTACGCCAGACAGTGGAGCTAGAAGCCAGTTCCGTGAGCTCTCACCCTTTCGCCGGTTAAAGCACGGCAAGCTCACTGGATCCCTTTGATGCATAAATTACCTATACTTTTTCAACCACAACCCTCAGCCTGTTATTTTATGCATGATATGATTTTGCTGCTAAGAGACAAGTTATTATGGCCACCCAGCCTTAGAACTTTGCCGCAATCAATCTTTATACTCCTTGACATCTTTGTTACAAATGATTTGAGAAAAGGTGTGAGTTTTCAAAATAAAATGTTTTTAAAAATGGGTATGATGAAGGGTTATCACCCATATCACCCTTGAGTGGGATGATCAGGGACTCCCTGGTTTAGGGGAGGGCCTAATGTGATGGCTCAACCGGGTTAGGTGTGAGCATGAAGGATTGTCCCTCTCGCCTAAGGACCGGTTTGTCATCACTCCTTACCTATTCTCTTACCAAGTACAACCACTCGAGACTGTATGGGCAGTCGCTTGATCTAAACTTGCACGGTCCGAACCCCAGGATTATGACGGCTGGGGAGCACCAGGAGGATAAGGAAGGGGAATGTTTTGTCTAGTTTAGGCATGGTGGTGGCCTTGTTCCTTTCGGTATAATCACTAAGGTAACGACGTGCAAGGAAGGAAAGAGTTTCGGCATTCGGATCTCACGACGGTGAGATTGTAGAAACCGGACTAGTGGGTAAAGTGTACACCTCTGCGCAGAGTTTAAAAATGTAATACCCAATTTGTAAGAGATAATATAAAAGGAGAAATTATTTTCCTTTGTATGTGTGTACCTCCATTTATCATCACATGTGAAAACCTCACTTAAACAAATAAGCAATTAACAAAAGATACCTAAATAACCTATGCATCATATTGGATTTATATGTTTGTGCATTTAATACCAGAAATATTAAAAAAATATATTATTATCCAAATTCGAATTTAACCTAAGTTACCATTTAGGAATTTGTAACATGACAAAAAAAGGAAAGAGAAAGAATATAGAAAATTTATAGAATATATATATATAATATGTATCTTTAAAGTAAGTACTTTAATGGCACAATATAAACATAAGGATAAAATTTCCACAAGAATGGAATTTAAATTTTAAATGAGTTTGAAATAGAAAAGGAGGAAAAGGGAGCTGTAAAATAAAAAGGATAAAAGAAAAAAAACGAAACTGTGCCATCATGGGCCGACTAAACCCTTTTTGGCCCAACTCTGGATTACTCCCGCGCGGCCCATCAACCAAATGGGAGCGCCGACAGCATGACCCCACGCGTCAGTCGCCATCACCGCTCGATTCCTCTGGTTCTCACTGGCATGCGGGCCCAGTGGGTCGGTCACACGTCCGCGCGGCGCGGTTGTTACGCCAACGTGTGGGTCTTCTTGCCCAGGTGCGTCACCTACCTCCCGAGTTGTGCGCGGAGTGGGCGAGCTACGCGGACTCCACGATCCCGGACGACCAAACTACCTTGTCGTGATTTTCGCGTCGCTCGTCGACCGCCTCTCCCCTATTAGATAGCAGGGCCGAGCCCCTTACTCTCTTCTCCCCTCTTTCCAGTAACGCCGTTGAGGAAACACAGCAGTGGGTCGAGAGTTCGCCGCCGCTACCGGAGAAATCCTATTTGCGCCGGTGTCCTGTCCTCGGCGCACCGCCTGGGAGAATCACCGGGGCGCAAGAAAATCGCTCGTGCCCTCTACTCGTGCTAGGCATCCTTGGGGTCTCGGGGATTCCTCACCGGAGATCCGCGGACGCGCAACCTCGGGGTCGTGCCGCCATTGCCTCAAATCCGAGGTAAAATCAACTCCCTACGCTCTGCATTACTCTCCTCTACGTCTTGCTCAGTTCGGAATCTGGTTTGGGGGCTGGAACACGGGAATTGGGTCCACCGGCCATGGCCTCCGCCGTGGGCGCGGGGCGGCGCCGCTGTGCGTGTCTGCTCAGTTAGGGCGGCATTCATGCGCCATCGGATCATTGGCGGACGGCCCAGATTAGAGGTTAGGAACTGTTTCGCCTGGTCTGGTCAGAACCGTCGATTTGGTGATAACCAGCTGAGATTAGATTCAGGGTATTTAGATCTGGGCCGTCGGGATGGGATCAGATGGCTCTTGGCGCGTACCGGTTCGCCGCGGCTCAGAACTAATCTGTAGCGTCCATTTGCGATCGTGCGGCTCAGATGCCCTCATACCCCTTTGGCCATGACCTTTTGCTAAAGAGCCCCTGCTCTTCTTCGTATTTAACCCGCCATCCACTCCAGCTATTCATCGAGTCTTAGAATACTTGCGCCGTAGCCCCTGACTTTCTTGGTAAATGAGGCCCGGTCCAGAACAGAATAAAACTAGAAAATTTAAATTACAAATGGATTTTTAATAGATAAATAAATGTTAGAACTTGATTAAATTATAGAAAATCCATTTTTAGCCCAAATTAACCCATTCCACTTTCTAAAATTTTGTAATATTATTCTCTATCACCTGGAATCTCTGTTTAGTCATGAAAACAGTGATAAAATTGATTTCCTAATTAATCCTATGCGAGACACATAGAACCTTCGGAAATTCATAACCCCTCCATTTTAATTCAGATTTGACTCATTCCAATTGCGTTAGTTTCGTATAAGTATTTAATACACAGTAACAACACTTATTATACCATGTCTCATTATTTTATAATTAGATCTGTATTTAACTTATGTTGGTTAGTCTTGTTAATCTGCTCATCTACTAAAACATGATCTATGGTCAATTCATAATTTAGATTAAAGTTGATATAATTATTTATAGTATAACCTCTCATATAATTTATACTAACCAATTTATAATATAATTTACTATTTTAATCATACAAATCTTTTATAAAAACATAACTTGAAGACCGTAACTCCGATCTTAGTAGTTCTCGATCCCGCGATCTCGTAGCTTCGCGTAGATCATTATTATTCGTTTTGTACTTATGTTTGGTGTGATGTTAATTTTATCTATACCATGTTTGTTTGTATTGCTACGACTAGCGGCGAGGACACGTGTCATCTGAAAAGCAAGTTGGTACCTGGAATCTCAAGTGCCAGGCAAGTTGTGCCCTTGATTCACTTTTATTACCCAATAATGTTCTTTATAATCATTTACCATGCATAGGTTTAATTTTGATGGGACCCAATAGGTCACCCTAGATTGTTTATCTCATTACCTTGTTTACCCCTGAATCACATGGGTAGTTTTTGCTATTGCCTTACATGGTTTTGGGATAATATGTTATTATATCCATGTTCCAGTTATTTTGTTATTCTATTTATGTTCATGTCAAGATCATTATATTATTGTTAATTGGAACATGGAGCTTAACTTGAGAAACATGTGCCACCACAAGGGAGGAATGGGACCCCTTGGCTGACTAATTAGGAAAGCTAGTGGAAGACTACCTTACCCGAAAGGGGCAAGGGCAGTAGGGGAGTTGCATGCAAGGAGGTTCTCGGGTTGATTTGCTGCGATGACGGTCAGACGGGGGATTCTTGCAAGTGCTCTTCCCATAAACTGTAGCGGGTTTTCGGAAGCTAGTGGAACTTTGTAAAGGCCTCATAGTGGATCCCTAGCCATTCACCTTGGTAGTGTCTAAGGGCCTAGCTAACCCTGGCGACATGGGAAACACGACTTGTGGGTAAAGGGTACAACCTCTGCAGAGTGTAAAACTGGTATACTAGCCGAGCTCACGGTCATGAGCAGCTCAGGACTCTCCGATGATTAAATTATGGAACCTAAACTCAATTTGTCATTTGCATTTGCATGGGTTTATTATTAATTTTGTTCAATTACTTTATTATGGTTTGGTATTCACTTACACTTAGTAACTGCTAATAAAAGTTTGACCAACTACTTAAAAGCAATGCTCAGCTTTAACCCCTATTATTGATAAGCCTTACACTTCATGATCTCCCACCTTTAGCGAGTTCATGCCACATTATTCCCCACAACTTGTTGAGCGATGAACATGTGTGAGCTCACCCTTGCTGTCTCACACCCCCCACAGGTCAAGAACTGGTATCACTGGAGGAGGCGCATGGTGGATGTGCGCTGTGTTCGTGTGAGGTCTAGGTCGTCGTCTCCCAGTTGACTTTCTGGCGCCAAGGATGTATTTTTAGATCCTGTTATATTTATATTTTATTTTGTAAGTCTTCCGCTATGTAATAATACTCTGATGTTATTATGACATTTATCTCTATACACTCTGTTATTATATATGTTGTCTTCTTGGCGCATGTATGAGATGCACCTGGCTTTGTCCCTTAAAGCCGGGTGTGACAGAAGTGGTATCACAGGAAATGTTGACTGTAGGACGAAACCTAGATAGAAACGGACAAACCCTTATCTACTTATCTTACTCTGATTCATTCCATACTTACCTTATCTTGAACCTGTCTCACCTTTTGCTACTCTACTCTGATTATTCTTACCTTTACTACTCTAAGACAAGATGGATTTCACACCCTGGAATCCTGCCACTATGATCTTCTTAAGAGATAGGGAACCTAAGACGAAATTAAAACTATTTTCTCTATTTAAAACTGTTGATTGATTGTTCTGATGATAGATGCTTGATTTGCTTCTTTGGTTGATTGAAATAGTATAGATGGGCATCTTAGCATGTACCACCATAAGGTAATGTATTAGCTTTAGTGGATAACACACTAATCTACTTAGCTAATAAATCCCCCCGCAGTAACATTCCTCGTAATTACTCTCCTTGCCTACAATCCTTGCTTTCTTACCCTGTGTTTCTAACCCAGATGGGCTACCCCTATACTGTTAGAAGAGAGCAGTATAGATGTGATCCTTGGTATGTCATGGTTAAGAAAGGTAAAGGCAGTATATACACTGTGCTAAGGGAACCGTAGAACTCACCAGTTTCAAAGGACAAAGGTTTGAAGTTGAAGTTACAGTAACTACCCCCATCAGACTAGCGACATTCTTAGTAGATGAGAAGTTTGTTGGTGTCAACATCCATGTGGTTAGAGAATTTTTCGGATGTCTTCCCAGAAGAGTTACCAGGGATGCCACCAGATATGGAAGTTGAGTTGGTCATTAATCTCTTATCTAGGACTGTCCCTATTTGTAAATGGCCATATAGGATGTCCGTAGAAGAACTAAAGGAATTTAAGAAGCAATTAACAGAGTTACAAGAGGTTGGGTACATTCGTCTGAGTTCCTCACCTTGGGTAGCGCCAGTTCTATTTGTACAGAAGAAAGAAGGATCGCAAGGGATGTGCATGGATTATAGGTCCCTTAACGATGTCACTATAAAGAACAAATGTCCACTACTCTGCATTGAGGATTTATTTAATCGAATGAGAAGTGCAAGTGTATTCTCGAAGATTGATCTCCGATCAGGTTATCATCAAATGAAGATTAGGCCATCAGATATTCCCAAGACGGATTTCTCAACTCGATATGGATTATATGAGTTCACCGTTATGTCATTTGGATAACTAATGCACCAGCCTATTTTATGGATCTGAAGAATAAGGTGTTCATGATTTGGATAGATTCGTCGTGGTTTTCATCGACGATACTCTTATTTATTCCAAGAGTGATAGTGATCACAAGAAATATCTGAGATTGGTGCTACAAAAGCGATGAGATAATCAACTCTATGCCAAGTACAGTAAAAGCGAGTTCTGGATTGATGAGGTGTCATTCCTTGGATATATCATGGAGGAATATCAGTGGATTCTGCCAAAGTTAAGGAGATAGTGGTGTGGAGCATACCCACTACAGTTATGGAGATTCGAAGTTTCTTAAGACTTGTAGGATACTATCAGAGATTTATTGAAGGATTTTCTAAGATTGCCAAGCCTATGACCACGCTTCTGGAGAAGGGAAGAGAGTTTAAGAGGGATGAGAAATGTCAAGATAGCTTTGACCAGCTAAAGAAGAGATTGATAGCACCACCAGTGTTGTTTATGCCAGATTTACAGAAAGGATTTGACATTTATTGTGATGCATGCGGCCAAGGCCTGGGATGTGTACTTATGCGAGAAGGACAAGTGATTGCTTACGCGTCTCGTCAGTTGCGGAAACACGAGTTGAACTACCCCACGCATGACTTGGAACTGGCATCCGTTGTGCATGCACTTAAGATTTGGAGATATTATATCTTGGGAACTAAGTATCAAGTGTACACGGATCATAAGAGTTTGAAGTATATATTCACTCAGAAGGATCTCAACCTTAGGCAACGGCGTTGGTTGGAGCTTATTAAAGAATATGATTTGGAGATTCACTATCACCCGGGCAAGGCAAATTTGGTTGCAGATGCCTTGAGTCGAAAGGAGCATGTTCATTCAGCTGTTGTTGCCCAGCTGCCCGATGAGATTGTTGAGGATTTTAAAAGACTTAACCTAGGGATAGTTGCTCACACTGAAGGAGTTACCATTGAAGTGGAACCTACCTTGGAGCAAGAAATTCGCAGAAGGACAGATTGGTGATGCTAAGATACAAGAGATTAGGGATCTGATCACTGAAGGTCGAGGTCCGGAATTCACGGATGATGAGTAGGGCACTGTGTGGTTCAAGGACAAGATATGTGTTCCTGATATTGAAAGCCTTCGTGAGACTATTTTAAAGGAGGCCCATGACTCGGATTATTCTAATCATCCTCGGAGTACCAAGATGTATCAGGATTTGAAGCTGAAATACTGGTGGTATGGATTAAAGAGAGATGTGGCTGCACATGTGGCTATGTGCGATGTGTGTCAAAGAGTTAAGGCCGAACACCAAACACTAGCTGGACTATTACACCCACTTAAGATACCCAAGTGGAAGTGAGAAGAGATTGGTATGGACTTCATTACTAGATTGCCTCGCACCTCGAAAGGATATGGTTCTGTATGGGTTATGGTGGATAGACTGACCAAAGTGGCTCATTTCATTCCGGTCAAGACTACTTATAAGGTATCTCAATTGGTAGAGTTATATATAGCTCGGATTGTGTCTCTACACGGTGTACCGAAGAAGATCATTTTGGATAGAGGATTACAGTTTACCTCCAGATTTTGGAAAAGTTGTCATGAGAAAATGGATACGAAGTTGGAATTTAGTTCGGCCTACCACCCTCAGACTGATGGATGGACTAAAAGGACTAATCAAGTATTGGAGGACATGTTGAGAGCTTGTGCCCTTCAGCATGGTAGTAGTTGGGACAAGAGTCTACCTTATGCTGAGTTCTCATAATAGTTAACAGGCCAGTTTGAAGATGTCACTGTTCGAGACTCTATATGGCAGGAAGTGCAAGGCTCCTCTATTTTGGACTAGACTAGAGGAAGGAGATCATGTGTACCTCAAGGTGTCACCACTTCATGGAATGAGGAGATTCAAAGTCAAGGGCAAATTGTCCCCTCGTTTTATTGGACCATTCAGAATTTTTTTAGGCGAGTTGGAGAGATGGCCTATCAACTTGAACTACTAGATAATATATCTGATGTACATAATGTATTCCATGTGTCTCAATTTAAGAAGTGTCTCTGTGTCCCTGAGAAACAGTTACCAATGGAAGAGCTCAGAATTCAGGGAAATTTGACTTATACGGAATATCCTACCAAGATTCTTGACACTTTGACTCGAGTTACAAGAAATAAGGTGATAAAGATGTGCAAAGTGCAATGGAGTCATCATGGAGAAGATAAAGCTACATGGGAGAGGGAAGAAGAGCTTCAGATAGATTTTTCATCATCTTTTTCCTAGTCTTTCCTAAATCTCGAGGACGAGATTATTTTTAAGGGGGGTAGGATTTGTAATACCCAATTTGTAAGAGATAATATAAAAGGAGAAATTATTTTCCTTTGTATGTGTGTACCTCCATTTATCATCACACGTGAAAACGTCACTTAAACAAATAAGCAATTAACAAAAGATACCTAAATAACCTATGCATCATATTGGATTTATATGTTTGTGCATTTAATACTAGAAATATTAAAAAATATATTATTATCTAAATTCAAATTTAACCTAAGTTACCATTTAGGAATTTGTAACATGACAAAAAAAGGAAAGAGAAAGAATATAGAAAATTTATAGAATATATATATAATATGTATCTTTAAAGTAAGTACTTTAATGGCACAATATAAACATAAGGATAAAATTTCCACAAGAATGGAATTTAAATTTTAAATGAGTTTGAAATAGAAAAGGAGGAAAAGGGAGCTGTAAAATAAAAAGGATAAAAGAAAAAAAAACAAAACTGTGCCATCATGGGCCGACTAAACCCTTTTTGGCCAAACTATGGATTACTCCCGCGCGGCCCATCAACCAAATGGGAGCGCCGACAGCATGACCCCACGCGTCAGTCGCCATCACCGCTCGATTCCTCTGGTTCTCACTGGCGTGCGGGCCCAGTGGGTCGGTCACACGTCCGCGCGGCGCGGTTGTTACGCCGACGTGTGGGTCTGCTTGCCCAGGTGCGTCACCTACCTCCCGAGTTGTGCGCGGAGTGGGCGAGCTGCGTGGACTCCGCGATCCCGGACGACCAAACTACCTTGCCGTGATTTTCGCGTCGCTCGTCGACCACCTCTCCCATATTAGATAGCAGGGCCGAGCCCCTTACTCTCTTCTCCCCTCTTTCCAGTAACGCCGTTGAGGAAACACAGCAGTGGGTCGAGAGTTCACCGCCGCTACCGGAGAAATCCTATTTGCGTCGGTGTCCTGTCCTCGGCGCACCGCCTGGGAGAATCACCGGGGCGCAAGAAAATCGCTCGTGCCCTCTACTCGTGCTAGGCATCCCTAGGGTCTCGGGGATTCCTCATCGGAGATCCACGGACGCGCAACCTCGGGGTCGTGCCGCCATTGCCTCAAATCCGAGGTAAAATCAACTCCCTACGCTCTGCATTACTCTCCTCTACGTCTAGCTCAGTTCGGAATCTGGTTTGGGGGCTGGAACACGGGAATTGGGTCCGCCGGCCATGGCCTCCGCCGTGGGCGCGGGGCGGCGCCGCCGTGCGTGTCTGCTCAGTTAGGGTGGTATTCATGCGCCATCGGATCATTGGCGGACGACCCAGATTAGAGGTTAGGAACCGTTTCGCCTGGTCTGGTCAGAACCGTCGATCTGGTGATAACCGGCTGAGATTAGATTCAGGGTATTTAGATCTGGGCCGTCGGGATGGGATCGGATGGCTCTTGGCGCGTACCGGTTCACCGCGGCTCAGAACTAATCTGTAGCGTTTATTTGCGATCGTGCGGCTCAGATGCCCTCATACCCCTTCGGCCATGACCTTTTGCTAAAGAGCCCCTGCTTTTCTTCGTATTTAACCCGCCATCCACTCCAACTATTCATCGAGTCTTAGAATACTTGTGTCATAGCCCCTGACTTTCTTGGTAAATGAGGCCCGGTCCAGAACAGAATAAAACTAGAAAATTTAAATTACAAATGGATTTTTAATAGATAAATAAATGTTAGAACTTGATTAAATTATACAAAATCCATTTTTAGCCCAAATTAACCCATTCCACTTTCTAAAATTTTGTAATATTATTCTCTATCACCTGGAATCTCTGTTTAGTCATGAAAACAGTGATAAAATTGATTTCCTAATTAATCCTATGCGAGACACATAGAACCTTCGGAAATTCATAACCCCTCCATTTTAATTCCGATTTGACTCATTCCAATTGTGTTAGTTTCGTATAAGTATTTAATACACAGTAATAACACTTATTATACCATGTCTCATTATTTTATAATTAGATCTGTATTTAACTTATGTTGGTTAGTCTTGTTAATCTGCTCATCTACTAAAACATGATCTATGGTCAATTCATAATTTAGATTAAAGTTGATATAATTATTTATAGTATAACCTCTCATATAATTTATACTAACCAATTTATAATATAATTTACTATTTTAATCATACAAATCTTTTATAAAAACATAACTTGAAGACCGTAACTCCGATCTTAGTAGTTCTCGATCCCGCGATCTCGTAGCTTCGCGTAGATCATTATTATTCGTTTTGTACTTATGTTTGGTGTGATGTTAATTTTATCTATACCATGTTTGTTTATATTGCTACGACTAGCGGCGAGGACACGTGTCATCTGAAAAGCAAGTTGGTACCTGGAATCTCAAGTGTCAGGCAAGTTGTGCCCTTGATTCACTTTTATTACCCAATAATGTTCTTTATAATCATTTACCATGCATAGGTTTAATTTTGATGGGACCCAATAGGTCACCCTAGATTGTTTATCTCATTACCTTGTTTACCCCTGAATCACATGGGTAGTTTTTGCTATTGCCTTACATGGTTTTGGGATAATATGTTATTATATCCATGTTCTAGTTATTTTGTTATTCTATTTATGTTCATGTCAAGATCATTATTGTCGGCGTTCCGAGACCGGGGGGTCCCCGAGCCGACGAGTGAGTGTGCCGCGTGCCCCAGCCCAGATGGGTCGAGCGCGTGGGCGAGCGCGAAGGGGGGAGAGAGAGCGAGAGAGAGCGAGGTGGCCGGAGCCGGGTCGTGAGGGAGTCGGAGAATTCCCGCGGCCTTCGTGTTCGTCCCGCGCCCAGGTTGGGTGCGCTTGCAGTAGGGGGTTACAAGCGTCCGCGCGAGGTGAGGGGAGCGGGCGGCCCCGAGAGAGCGCCTGCCCCTGCCCTTCGTCCCCGCGAGGCCAACCTCCTCTAAGAAGGCCCTGGTCCTTCCTTTTATAGTCGTAAGGAGAGGATCCAGGTGTACAAAATGGGGGTGTAGCAAGGTGCTACGTGTCTAGCGAGGGAGAGCTAGCGCCCTAAGTACATGCCAAGGTGGCAGCCGGAGAGATCTTGGCACCCTGTTGGTGTGGCGTCGTGGCTGTTGGAGGAGTAACGGAGCCGGACGGAGGGACAGCTGTCGGAGTGGCTGGGCCCTTGCTGACGTCCTCCTGCCTTCGTAAGGGAGCTGTGAGCCGCCGTCGTCATGGTCTAGCGGGGCGCCATCATTGCCTATCTGGCGTAGCTGGCCAGATGGGACGCCGGTCTTGTTCTCTGCGACCCAAGTCGGCTCAGGGCAGGGTGATGATGACGCTTCCTGTTGACGTGGCGGTCTTGTGTCCTAGGTCGGGCGTCGTGGAGGCTCCTCCGAAGTCGAGGTCGAGTCCGTCCTGCATGACAGAGGCCGAGCCCGAACCCCTGGGTCGGGCGAGGCGGAGGTCGTTCGGCAGAGGCCGAGGCGGAGTCCGAGCCTTGGGTCGGGCGAGGCGGAGTTCGTCGTCTTCTGGGGCCTTAGCCCGAGTCCGAGCCCTGGGTCGGGCGGAGCGGAGTTCGCCGTCTTCCGGGGCCTTAGCCCGAGTCCGAGCCCTGGGTCGGGCGGAGCGGAGTTCGCCGTCTTCCGGGGCCTTAGCCCGAGTCCGAGCCCTGGGTCGGGCGGAGCGGAGTTCGCCGTCTTCCGGGGCCTTAGCCCGAGTCCGAGCCCTGGGTCGGGCGGAGCGGAGTTTGCCGTCTTCCGGGGCCTTAGCCCGAGTCCGAGCCCTGGGTCGGGCAGGGCCTCCTATGGCACCTCTGGCGAAGTCTGGTCGCCCGTCGGTCTTACCTTTTGCGTTAAACGCCCCGGTGACTTGGTCGGTTGGCGCGGTGATTTAGTCAGGGTTACTTCTTATCGAAGGCGGGGCCTCGGGCGAGCCGGTGATGCGTCTGCCGTGAAAGAGGAGGCCTCAGGCGAGATGGAGTCATCTTAGGGTCGGCTGCCCTCGCCCGAGGCTAGGCTCGGGCGTGGCGTGATCGAGTCACTCGTATGGACTGATCCCTGACTTAATCAAACCCATCAGGCCTCTACAGCTTTATGCTGATGGGGGTTACCAGCTGAGAATTAGGCGTCTTGAGGGTACCCCTAATTATGGTCCCCGACAGTAGCCCCCGAGCCTCGAAGAGAGTGTTAACACTCGCTTGGAGGCTTGCGTCGCACTTTTTTGCAAGGGGACCAGCCTTTCTCGGTGGTACTTTGTTCCGGTGGGTGCGCGCGAGCGCACCCGCCGGGTGTAGCCCCCGAGGCCTCGGAGGAGTGGTTTCACTCCTTCGAGGTCTTAATGCCTTGCGTAATGCCTCGGCTGGTCTGGCGGTTCCCTCATGCGAGCAGGGCGTAGCCCAGGTGCACTGTCGAGGCCCAAGTTCTCGGGCTGGTATGTTGACGCTGTCAACGGTTTGGCCGGAGCCGGGTTTGCGAGAGCAGCCCCCGAGCCTCCGCACGGAGCGAGAGGACGATCAGGGACAGACTCGGCTTTTTTATATACGCCCCTACGTCGCCTTTCCGCAAGGAGGAGGGGGGGAGTGCGCCATGTTACCCTCGATGGGCACCGAACATGGTGTCTCCGGTGAGCTGCAATCGGGTAATCCGAGTGGACGTCCATGCCCCGTTCGTTGGGGGTCGGCTAGGGGCCCGGAGGCATGCCCAAAAGTACCTGCGGGTGATCTGCCGGACCCGGTCCCCTAGCGACGGGGTCCGAGGGCTCGTTGCCTCCCTCCGATGGGATTCCGTTACAGAGTCGTTCCCGCTGGTCTCGGAAATGTCCTAGGGTACCTCGGGAGCGCAGCCCGAGCCTTGGTTATGTATCGAACGTACCCCTGGTCATCCCTCGCTCGGCGTCTGAGGCGACTGTGAACCCTTCGACAGGCCAGCCTTCGAACCCCTGATCAGTAATGGGCGCGGAGCCCTAGTAGCCTGAGGCGGTAGTGGAACCTTTCGGGAGGCCGACCTTCGAACCCCTAACCAGTAGTGGGTGTCGGGCCCACGCGATCTGAGGCGGCTGTTGAACCCCTCGGGGGGCCAGCCTTCGAACCCCTGATCAGTAGGGAGGCTCAGAGCCTAGTTCCTTCACGGGGAAGGATCCCTTTGAGGGTACCCTCTTTCCCGGTCCCTGTTGCAAGAGATAGAGAAAGAAGGAAAAGGGAAAAAGGATTCGAAATTGAACGTCGTGGCGTACCTTTTTCGGCGTGGTTGTTTTGGCGAAGGCGAAACGTCGCCAGCCGCTCCCGCCCGTAGCGCTGTCCGACGAGCCGCGGAGTTAATGAGCCGGGGTGAGTAGTTGGCGAGGTTGCCGTTGCGCGTGCGCGAGCCGTTCGAGGTACGGGTCACGGGCGCGTCGTCTTCACGCCGTGAGAGGGGGTTCTCTTGCTGCCTCTGGATGGGACATGAGCTTGGCAGATGGCGTGACCGCTGCTCTCGCGCGCCTGCCACCGTCATTACTGCCGGCCCATTTTTGACCGCGTTTGACCGCTGCGCCAGGCTGGCGCTGCTGGGTCGCGGGCTGGGTCGCCTCGAATCGCGGTATCGGTTCCGCAATCGAGGAGGTGCGGTGGTGGAGCGAGTGGCACAGCGGCTCGCATGCAGCACCCGGCGCGCCAGTTGCACGACGCGTGGGCTTGAGCCGTCGCGCTGGCCTGTCAGGAGTCGGAGAGGCGCGTCCACTTGGCGCGGTTGCATGCCGCCTGCATGGCCGCCTGCCCCTTTCGCCCGCTGGTCTGGGCGAAAGTGGAGGATTACTTGTAACCGCTGGGTGGTTGCGCGCGTCGTGCGCGACGGTTCGGCTTCTTCTGCTTAGAGCCGGTCTGCATGACAGGCGGGCCCCAGCCCCCGCGCCGCAGGGGAGGACTTTGGAGGCGTGTTGGAGAAGACTCAGCCCGTGACGGTTGAGGGTGCAAGCAGGGGGAGTTGCCTTTAAAAGGAGGGTGACCCCCTTCGTAAGGTGACCATGTCTCCTTCCTCCCCTATGCATTGTGTCTCTCCATCTTCCGAGCCCCCGGATGGGGGGAACCGCCGTCTTTTCGCTCCATCGCTGGAGGAACGCAACTCCGTGGGAGTTGGTACCTTTCAGCCATCGTTCGGCTTCAAGGATTTTCATCATGCAGCCCGGCTGCACCCCTCCACCGGCGGTCACCCAGGGTGGTGACCTCCGGCTTGATGGTGGGGGAAAGCGAGCCGGGCTGCGGCATCCGCCCCTTCCTCAGCCTCAAGGATTTTCATCACCAGGGCTGAGGAGGGGCGTGTGCCGGGTCGGGGTTGGCCCCTGCGCGGGTGGTGACCCGCTCCTTCCCTCAGTGATCGGGGGGAAGGGCGGGAGTCGTCCGTGGCGCCAACAGCTGCAGCGTGCCCGGCTCTCTGAGCCGAGCAATCTCGGAGCCGCCCCCGGTGTCGCCTCCCGCCACGGCAGCTGGAAGAGGTTCTTCCGCCGGCGCGACGGCCGAGGTTGGCCACGGACCGACCTCCGACTCTACGGCCTTCTGCCCGTCCTTGCCTCTCGAGTTTGGGCAAGGGCGGGGGCCTCCCAGCAGCAGCCTCCGCCCTGAGGCCATCACTGCTGCTGTTGGGCCCCCCAGGACAGACGTCTTCATCGTCGCCGCTGCCGGGGCGGGCGGCGACGTGCCGTTCGTCGGTCTTCTGCTGCCCCGCAGGCCCTCCCCCATCGAGTGGGGTTGTTCGTACCTGCGGGGGGGAACCGGAGTTCCGTTTGTAATGGCACTCCGAGTGCCGGGTTTTTTGTTCATTTCGGCTTTCGGGGCCTGAACATGTATGTAACCACGGCACGGAGCCGTGTTTTTTCCTCATTTCCGAGCACTAAGACTCGTCCGCTGATTGTCTGAACCGCTTCACCAAGCGTGAGTTGCCCCGTGTCAAGGTGACGAGTGAGGTATCCGTATCCCGGAGGCGTAGGAATCCCTCGGCTCGGTCGGACCTGCTGTCCGGGGCTCCTCTAGCTTAGTTAAAGAGACCCCTCGGCCGCTCTTCGACGAGCCGAGGCCAGGGGTAGCGATATCAGCACGAGCAGAGGCGGAGTTGGCTCGGGAATGAAACCTGGTTGGCCGGAGCCTAGCCAGGTTGTCCGTTGGCAGGATTGTCGTCGGAGTTGCTCAGCCGAGGCTTCGGATCGAGCTGGCGCCCTCGGAAGGCGGTCGGCCGAGGCCCCAGAGGTGGCCGGCCGAGCCGTCCGCTCGGGCCGGGTTCTCGGAGAAGTCCCTGGCAGAGATTGCTCGAGCGTGGTGATGATGTCGTCCTTCGGAGCGGAGGCCTTCGGACCGCGTCGCCGTCCGAGGCTAGGTCGGGCCTTGCCGAAGGTGCTGTCGACGCCGAGGGTGTCATCGCCCTCTTCCAGCGTTAAGATCCGAGCCTGCAGGGTCAAATCGTCTTGTAGCGTGGGCCCTGTGCGGCCGTCGAGGCTAGAACACACACCCTTGCTGCGTTATAAAGCTGCGTCTCTTTTCCTCTTGTTTCGAGTATCTGGACTTTTTGTCGGTAGCAGGGATGTTAGTGCGAGCAAGAGTTGCTTCTCGCGGAAGGTGATGAGTGAGGTATCCGTATCCCGGAGGCGTGGGAGTCCCTCGGCTCGGTCGGCCTCGCCGCTTACGCGTACTTTTACCCGTCCATGAGGCCCTGTCACCGACTCGGTCGAGAAGGCTCGAAGAATCGCTTCGACAGAAGAGCTTCCGTACGTAAAGACTCGTTCGATCCGCGGATTCACCTTATCCGAGCGCGAGTTACTTATCGCAGAAGGTGATGAGTGAGGTATCCGTATCCCGGAGGCGTAGGAGTCCCTCGGCTCGGTCAGCCTTGACTGCTTACGTGTACCCCGTCGTTTCCAGGACCCACTTTTCGAAGTAGTCAAAAAGCACGAAAGATGTTCTGGTAAAAGAGATTTTCTTTTCGAGGAAAACTTTGACGCAGAGGGGGTTTCCCCCCTTTTAGCCCCCGAGGGAGGGTCGGGCTTTGCCGAGGCGAGGCCGACCCTTCCTTGTTGACTAAACTTTGCGTGGGTGCGAGGTATATGAATAACTTGGAAACATCTTAAGGGTAGAAGCGACGTAGCTGTTGGATGTTCCAAGCGTTGCCGTAGACCTCGCCCTGACGGTTGGCCAGCTTGTACGTTCCGGGCTTCAGGACTTTGGCGATGATGAACGGCCCCTCCCAGGGGGGCGTGAGCTTGTGCCTCCCTCGGGCCTCCTGCCGCAGCCGAAGCACCAGATCGCCCACCTAGAGATCTCGGGGTCAGACCCCTCGGGCGTGGTAGCGTCGCAGGGACTGCTGATACCGCGCCGAGTGTAGTAAGGCCCTGTCCCGAGCCTCGTCCAGCTGGTCCAGCGAGTCTTCTCGGCTAGCTTGGTTGCTTTCTTCGTTGTAGGCCCTCGTCCTCGGGGAGCCGTATTCCAGGTCCGTGGGCAAGACGGCCCCGGCCCCGTAGACCAGGAAGAACGGTGTGAAACCCGTGGCTCGGCTTGGCGTCGTCCTCAGGCTCCAGACCACCGAGGGGAGTTCCTTCATCCATCGCTTGCCGAACTTGTTGAGATCATTGTAAATTCGAGGCTTGAGCCCTTGTAGGATCATGCCGTTGGCGCGCTCTACTTGCCCATTCGACATGGGATGAGCTACGGCGGCCCAGTCCACCCGGATGTTGTGATCCTCGCAAAAACCCAAGAATTTTTTGCCGGTGAACTGGGTGCCATTGTCGGTGATGATGGAGTTCGGGATCCCGAAGCGATGGATGATGTTGGTGAAGAACGCCACCGCCTGCTCGGACCTGATGCTGTTCAGGGGTCGGACCTCGATCCACTTGGAGAATTTGTCGACGGCGACCAGCAGGTGCGTGTAGCCCCCGGGCGCCTTCTGCAGGGGGCCGACGAGGTCCAGACCCCACACAGCGAAGGGCCAGGTGATGGGTATCGTCTGCAGAGCCTGAGCAGGCAGGTGGGTCTGCTTCGCATAGAATTGGCACCCTTCGCAGGCGCGGACAATTCTAGTGGCGTCAGCCACCGCCGTTGGCCAGTAGAAGCCTTGGCGGAAAGCGTTCCCGACGAGGGTTCGAGGTGCTGCATGATGACCGCAAGCCCCCGAGTGTATTTCCCGCAGGAGTTCCTGACCTTCGGCGATGGAGATGCATCGCTGGAGGATGCCCGAGGGGCTACGGTGGTAGAGCTCCTTCTCATCGCCCAGCAAGACGAACGATTTGGCGCGTCGCGCTACCCGCCGAGCCTCGGCTCGGTCGAGGGGCAGTTCTCCTTGGTGGAGATATTGCAGGTACGGGGTTTGCCAATCTTGATCTGGCACGACCCCGTTCTGCTCCTCCTCGATGCGCAGTGCTTCGCCCTCGGGCTCCGAGGGTTCCTCGGGTTGAGCCGAGGATGGCTCGGGCTGGGCCGAGGTCACCTCGGACGAGGCCGAGGGTGCCTCGGGCTCGGGCGCGTCGCCTATCTTGACGGAGGGTTGGTGCAGATCTCGGGAGAAGACGTCCGGGGGAACCGTCGTTCGCCCCGAGGCTATCTTCGCCAGCTCGTCCGCAGTCTCGTTGTAGCGCCGGGCGATGTGGTTAAGCTCGAGCCCGTAGAACTTGTCTTCCAGGCGTCGAACCTCCTCACAGTAGGCCTCCATCTTCGAGTCGCGGCAGAGGGAGTTCTTCATGACTTGGTCGATGACGAGCTGCGAGTCGCCGCGTGCATCGAGGCGTCGGACCCCTAGCTCGATGGCGATTCGCAATCCGTTGATCAGAGCCTCGTACTCAGCCATATTGTTGGACGCCGGGAAATGGAGGCGGAGCACGTAGCGCAGGTGTTTCCCGAGGGGTGAGACGAAGAGCAGGCCCGCGCCAGCTCCCGTCTTCATCAGCGACCCGTCGAAAAACATGGTCCAGAGCTCTGGTTGGATCGGAGCCGTTGGCAACTGGGTATCGACCCATTCGGCAACGAAATCCGCCAGTACCTGGGACTTGATGGCCTTCCGAGGGGCGAACGAGATTGCCTCGCCCATGATTTCCACCGCCCACTTCGTGATCCGCCCCGAGGCTTCTCGGCACTGGACGATCTCCCCCAGGGGGAAGGATGACACCACAGTCACCGGATGGGATTCGAAGTAATGTCGCAGCTTTCGCCTCGTCAGGATCACTGCATATAGCAGCTTCTGGACTTGTGGGTAGCGGATCTTGGTCTCGGACAGCACTTCGCTGACGAAGTAAACTGGCCTCTGAATGGGCAAAGCATGCCCCTCTTCCCGCCTTTCGACCACGATCGCGGCGCTGACCACCTGAGTGGTTGCGGCGACGTAGACCAGGAGGGCTTCTCCATCAGCTGGGGGTACCAAGATGGGCGCCTGGGTGAGGAGCGCCTTCAGGTTCCCGAGGGCTTCCTCGGCCTCGGGAGTCCAAGTGAAGCACTCGGCCTTCCTTAAGAGGCGGTACAGGGGCAGGCCTCTTTCGCCGAGGCGCGAGATGAAACGGCTCAAGGCCACGAGGCATCCCATGACCCTCTGTACGCCTTTTAAGTCCTTGATGGGCCCCATGTTTGTGATGGCCGCGATCTTCTCCGGGTTGGCTTCGATGCCCCGCTCGGAGACGATGAATCCCAAAAGCATGCCCCGGGGCACCCCAAAGACGCACTTCTCGGGATTGAGCTTGACGCCCTTCGCCTTGAGACACCGGAATGTCAGTTCGAGGTCGGAGAGAAGGTCAGAGGCTTTCCTCGTCTTGACTACGATGTCATCGACGTAGGCCTCGACCGTGCGACCGATGTGTTCGCCGAACACATGGTTCATGCACCGCTGGTACGTTGCACCCGCGTTCCTCAAACCGAACGGCATTGTGACATAACAGTACATGCCGAAGGGCGTGATGAAAGAAGTCGCGAGCTGGTCGGACTCTTTCATCTTGATTTGATGATACCCTGAGTAGGCATCGAGGAAAGACAGGGTTTCGCACCCTGCAGTGGAGTCCACGATTTGATCGATGCGAGGTAGAGGGTAGGGGACTTTCGGACATGCTTTGTTGAGACCAGTGTAGTCTACACACATCCGCCACTTCCCCCCTTTTTTCCTCACAAGTACAGGGTTGGCAAGCCATTCGGGATGGAATACCTCTTTAATGAACCCTGCTGCCATCAGCTTGTGGATCTCCTCGCCTATCACCCTGCGCCTTTCCTCGTCGAATCGGCGCAGAGGCTGTCTGACCGGTCGGGCCCCGGCCCGAATATCCAGCGAGTGCTCGGCGACATCCCTCGGTATGCCGGGCATGTCCGAGGGACTCCACGCAAAGACGTCGGCGTTTGCGCGGAGAAAGTCGACGAGCACTGCTTCCTATTTGGGGTCGAGCCCGGATCCGATTCGAATCTGCTTGGAGGCGTCGCCACTGGGGTCGAGGGGGACGGCCTTAACCGTCTCCGCTGGCTCGAAGTTGCCGGCATGTCGCTTCACGTCCGGCACCTCTCGGGAGAGGCTTTCCAGGTCGGCAATGAGGGCCTCGGACTCGGCGAGGGCCTCGGCGTACTCCACGCACTCCACATCGCATTCGAATGCGTGTTTGTACGTGGGGCCGACGGTGATGACCCCGTTGGGGCCCGGCATCTTGAGCTTCAGGTAGGTGTAGTTGGGGATGGCCATGAACTTCGCGTAGCATGGCCTTCCCAACACTGCGTGGTAGGTTCCTCGGAATCCGACCACCTCGAACGTCAAAGTCTCCCTTCGGAAGTTGGAGGGTGTTCCGAAGCAGACAGGGAGGTCGAGCTGTCCGAGGGGCTGGACGCGCTTCCCGGGGATGATCCCGTGGAAGGGCGCAGCGCCTGCTCGGACGGATGACAGATCGACGTGCAGGAGCCTGAGGGTCTCAGCGTAGATGATGTTGAGGCAGCTGCCCCCATCCATCAAGACCTTGGTGAGCCTGACGTCGCCGATGACGGGGTCGACGACGAGCGGGTACTTCCCCGGGCTCGGCACGTGGTCGGGGTGGTCGTCCCGGTCGAAGGTGATGGGCTTGTCGGACCAGTCTAGGTAGACTGGCGCCGCCACCTTCACCGAGCAGACCTCCCGACGCTCTTGCTTACGATGCCGAGCCGAGGCATTCGCCGCATGCCCTCCGTAGATCATGAAGCAGTCGCGGACCTCTGGGAACTCTCCTGCTTGGCGATCCTCCCTTTTGTCGTCGTCGCGTCCCCCACGCCTGGGGTGATAGCCTCGGCGCACCCTTTCGTCGAGGCGTGCCCGACGGTCGCGATGAGGGTGCTCGTCGCCGAGGCGGCCCGGGGCCGCAGGCGCGGTGTTGCGCGTGCGCTCGGTGTAGACCGAGGCTTCCCGCGTGAGTCGGGAAGTCGCGGCACGAGGTTCCGAGGGGTACCCCTGCCTTCGGGAGGCAGAGCTTTCGGCCCGCCGGGCCGCAGCGCCTTCCAGGAGATGCTTGAGTTCTCCCTGGATTCGCCGACCCTCGGTGGTTGATGACTCCGGCATCGCGCGGAGGAGCATCGCTGCGGCGGCCAGGTCCTGACCGGTTCCGCCGGATGCGGGTGGCGGTCTGTCCCTGGCATCGTTGGTGATGCGGTGCTGGAGACCTTGGGGCAGGTGACGTATTCCTCCGGCCGGGGGCTGGCTCGCCCATACCTGCCCGATGTTCTGGCGGATTGCCTCGAGCGCTCCCGCTCCCTCATCGAGCCCGGCCTGCGCCCCGCGGACTTGCTCGAGCTGCGGGTCGTGACCCCCCGCCGGAACGGGGACCACAGCTAGCTCCCGCGGGATGTCGGCGCGAGGCGCTGGCCTAGGGGGATCACCATCCTCCGGCATGCCGAGACAGCCGCCTCCGGAGGGATCCCCTAGCTCGATGTGGAAACATTCGCGGCTCGGGCCGCGGTCCTTGTCGTCAAGGCTGCGGCTGCCGTCGGAACAGTCGGAGAGGCAGTAGTCACATGCGGTCATGAAGTCCCGCATGGCACTAGGGTTGCCAGATCCGGAGAAATCCCAGCAGATGCTAGGGTCGTCATCTTCCTCGGACCCAGAGGGTCCGTAGGTCGAGACACCCGTCAATCGGTCCCAAGGCGACCGCACACGAAACCCCAGAGAGGTTGCACTCGCCTCAACGTGAGCGCCCGCCAAAGCGAGGTCGCCAGGCGGGCTGAGGTCGAGTCGAAATGACGAAAGATGGGTAGCAGTCGGTACCTTTTTGTCGACGAGGAGCGATGAAGTCACGTCGGGGGCTGATCGCGCCGTCGTCCTGGGTGCGAGGGCGACGTCCTGCAGGCCCTCCGTGAGCGTGCTGGCGTCGTCCACCTGCTCGGGGTCGACGTGTTGCGGGGGGATGCTGCTCGCCTTTGCCTCGAACGCGAGGGCGACGCTTGGCGTGTCCTCCGTTGGGGCGCCGGGGATGTCGATTTGCTCGACAGCCGTCGGAGCGCGGCCTCCCGCTCGGCCCTGGTTGCCCCGCCTCCTCCTCCTCCGATGGCGAGGGAGAGGATGGGGCGAGCTCGAAAGTTGTCCTTCCCCCACGCGGGAAAGGCGTCGTCGATTCCGCCGCCGGCGGGCGGGCTGTCCGCCACCATTGTCGTTGTCGCGCGGCGGTGGAAGGAGTATCATGTCGTAGTTGCCGTCGAAGGACATGAACTCGAGACTCCCGAAACGGAGCACCATCCCGGGTTGAAGAGGTCGTTGGAGACTGCCCATCTGGAGCTTGACGGGAAACTGCTCGTCAACACGCAGCAGGCCCCTACCTGGCGCGCCAACTGTCGGCGTTCCGAGACCGGGGGGTCCCCGAGCCGACGAGTGAGTGTGCCGCGTGCCCCAGCCCAGATGGGTCGAGCGCGTGGGCGAGCGCGAAGGGGGGAGAGAGAGCGAGAGAGAGCGAGGTGGCCGGAGCCGGGTCGTGAGGGAGTCGGAGAATTCCCGCGGCCTTCGTGTTCGTCCCGCGCCCAGGTCGGGTGCGCTTGCAGTAGGGGGTTACAAGCGTCCGCGCGAGGTGAGGGGAGCGGGCGGCCCCGAGAGAGCGCCTGCCCCTGCCCTTCGTCCCCGCGAGGCCAACCTCCTCTAAGAAGGCCCTGGTCCTTCCTTTTATAGTCGTAAGGAGAGGATCCAGGTGTACAAAATGGGGGTGTAGCAAGGTGCTACGTGTCTAGCGAGGGAGAGCTAGCGCCCTAAGTACATGCCAAGGTGGCAGCCGGAGAGATCTTGGCACCCTGTTGGTGTGGCGTCGTGGCTGTTGGAGGAGTAACGGAGCCGGACGGAGGGACAGCTGTCGGAGTGGCTGGGCCCTTGCTGACGTCCTCCTGCCTTCGTAAGGGAGCTGTGAGCCGCCGTCGTCATGGTCTAGCGGGGCGCCATCATTGCCTATCTGGCGTAGCTGGCCAGATGGGACGCCGGTCTTGTTCTCTGCGACCCAAGTCGGCTCAGGGCAGGGTGATGATGACGCTTCCTGTTGACGTGGCGGTCTTGTGTCCTAGGTCGGGCGTCGTGGAGGCTCCTCCGAAGTCGAGGTCGAGTCCATCCTGCATGACAGAGGCCGAGCCCGAACCCCTGGGTCGGGCGAGGCGGAGGTCGTTCGGCAGAGGCCGAGGCGGAGTCCGAGCCCTGGGTCGGGCGAGGCGGAGTTCGTCGTCTTCCGGGGCCTTAGCCCGAGTCCGAGCCCTGGGTCGGGCGGAGCGGAGTTCGCCGTCTTCCGGGGCCTTAGCCCGAGTCCGAGCCCTGGGTCGGGCGGAGCGGAGTTCGCCGTCTTCCGGGGCCTTAGCCCGAGTCCGAGCCCTGGGTCGGGCGGAGCGGAGTTCGCCGTCTTCCGGGGCCTTAGCCCGAGTCCGAGCCCTGGGTCGGGCAGGGCCTCCTATGGCACCTCTGGCGAAGTCTGGTCGCCCGTCGGTCTTACCTTTTGCGTTAAACGCCCCGGTGACTTGGTCGGTTGGCGCGGTGATTTAGTCAGGGTTACTTCTTATCGAAGGCGGGGCCTCGGGCGAGCCGGTGATGCGTCTGCCGTGAAAGAGGAGGCCTCAGGCGAGACGGAGTCATCTTAGGGTCGGCTACCCTCGCCCGAGGCTAGGCTCGGGCGTGGCGTGATCGAGTCACTCGTATGGACTGATCCCTGACTTAATCAAACCCATCAGGCCTCTGCAGCTTTATGCTGATGGGGGTTACCAGCTGAGAATTAGGCGTCTTGAGGGTACCCCTAATTATGGTCCCCGACAATTATATTATTGTTAATTGGAGCATGGAGCTTAACTTGAGAAACACGTGCCACCACAAGGGAGGAATGGGACCCCTTGGCTGACTAATTAGGAAAGCTAGTGGAAGACTACCTTACCCAAAAGGGGCAAGGGCAGTAGGGGAGTTGCATGCAAGGAGGTTCTCGGGTTGATTTGCTGCGATGGCGGTCAGACGGGGGATTCTTGCAAGTGCTCTTCCCATAAACTGTAGCGGGTTTTCGGAAGCTAGTGGAACTTTGTAAAGGCCTCGTAGTGGATCCCTAGCCATTCACCTTGGTAGTGTCTAAGGTCCTAGCTAACCCTGGCGACATGGGAAACACGACTTGTGGGTAAAGGGTACAACCTCTGCAGAGTGTAAAACTGGTATACTAGCCGAGCTCACGGTCATGAGCAGCTCAGGACTCTCCGATGATTAAATTATGGAACCTAAACTCAATTTGTCATTTGCATTTGCATGGGTTTATTATTAATTTTGTTCTATTACTTTATTATGGTTTGGTATTCACTTACACTTAGTAACTGCTAATAAAAGTTTGACCAACTACTTAAAAGCAATGCTCAGCTTTAACCCCTATTGTTGATAAGCCTTACACTTCATGATCTCCCACCTTTGGCGAGTTCATGCCACATTATTCCCCACAACTTGTTGAGCGATGAACATGTGTGAGCTCACCCTTGCTGTCTCACACCCCCCACAGGTCAAGAACTGGTATCACTGGAGGAGGCGCATGGTGGATGTGCGCTGTGTTCGTGTGAGGTCTAGGTCGTCGTCTCCCAGTTGACTTTCTGGCGCCAAGGATGTATTTTTAGATCCTGTTATATTTTATTTTGTAAGTCTTTCGCTATGTAATAATACTCTGATGTTTTTGTGACATTTATCTCTATACACTCTGTTATTATATATGTTGTCTTCTTGGCGCATGTATGAGATGCACCTAGCTTTGTCCCTTAAAGTCGGGTGTGACAAAAAACCTATTCGAGTAGTCCGTGTCCACGGATATGGATGAGTTATGGCTTGGATTTAACAATTAGTGTTTTGTTTTCAAAAAATTCTTTTGAAAAGTGGTTTTAAAAGGTCCGGCGGTTGAGCCGTGAGCTATGGTGGATGGGAAGTCTAGTAGCTATTTTTGAAAATGAAAACCAGTGGGAAACTGCTGAGATACCTGGATGGTTTAGTCTAGGGGATTTTGCTCTATATTGAAAAACTTCCTGCTCCTTTGGGAGAGGATGTGCTTTGAAAAATATTAAATGTTTTACAAAATAACCCTGCACCAAATATTGCTCTTTCTGCAAAATATCCTGAGCTCCACATACTCCATGCATTGTATTTGATTTCCCCATTGCGTGGGTGAAGGTGGGATGCTGAGTACGTAAGTACTCACCCTTGCTTATTTGTTGTTTTTTAGAGAAGGAGATCGCTGATCGGGTAAGAGTTACGCATGTTCCCAACCTTGCCTGTGGCTGTTGGACCGCTGATTTTCCTCGCTGCGTATATCAGGCTACTTCAGCCCCACTCTGATGATATGTCCCGAGTTGTAGACCAACTCTTAAAGTTGACCGTCACCATTATAGGTTTGTCTCGTTTAAGCAGATCTAGAACTATCTGATGTATAAATGTGTTTACTAGTCTCCTAGGACTAGTAATTGTATCAAATTTGAGTCTTAGAGGATTGGGACGCTTCAGGGCACATGGTAATGATGGAAGTTGTCCCTGAACTTCTCCCAGGTGATGGCTTTAGGGTCGGCATGGGTGGCGAGGTAAGACTCCCACCAAGACTAGGCTGCTCCCCTTAGCTGTCGGGGACCATACAACACCTTCTCATGGTCATTGCATTGAGAAGTATGCAACTCACGTTCCACGATACGCAGCCAATCTTCGGTGTCCATGGATCAGCAGAATGAACAAAGATAGGGGGATGGCCCCTCATGAACTTTGCCCGCTTGTCTCTAGGCACCTGTGGCATCTGGACTTGCACCTGAGGTTGAGGTGGGGGTGGCTGCTGCTGCACCTGCTACATTGCTGCTAAGGTCTGACCAATTGCTTGGACTGCTTGGGTCTGCATCAGGAACATCTACTCAATAGTCATCGGGGGTGGCGGTGGCAACTACTGCTGAGCTGCCTCCTCCTAGGGTGCCTGCTGCTTCTACTGAGCACGCCTTCCACCTCTACGTCTGTTCTTAGACATCTGTAGAAAGCACACATGTATCAGATCTTTTCTACAGTCTTTCAACATAAGAAAAGATATATGGAAATCTTCATAGCACTGAACAATTGATCATCTTCACTGACTCCCAACACAGCTTCTCAGATAAAGAGGAAAGTGGAAATAAATGGGTTTCCCAACTAGATGACTGACTTTATTAATAACTACACCAATTTGCAGGGGATGCCCACACCTTGTGATACACCCAACCTAGGAGGGGTTGGCCGAGGCCCAACAAATTAGGGTTGCCCGGAGCCCAACAGTTCATTATGTACACCCAACTCAGGGAAAGGCCCAATCGCCCCAAAAGACTAGTCCAATGGGGGAAGGCTGGCTCTCCCTTTTAAAGTGGCTTCCTCCTCCTAAGTTAAGCGAGGTGGGATAATTCTAAGGCTCACACAGTTACCGTCCAACTACAATTGGGCCAACTGGGCCAAATGCGTCTTTGCCAACGGGTAATAGTGGAGGATGTCCTCATCATTCCCACCTTCTTAAAATGGGCCCTAGCTTTGATACCAGATGATACACCTAGCCCAGGTGGGGTTGGTCGAGGCCCAACAAATTAGGGTTGCCTGGAGCCCAACAGTTCATTATGCACACCCAACTCAGGGAAAGGCCCAATCGCCCCAAAAGACTAGTCCAATGAGGGAAGGGTGGCTCTCCCTTTTAAAGTGGCTTCCTCCTCCCAAGTTAAGCGAGGTGGGATAATTCTGAGGCTCACACGATCACCGTCTGTCGGTGTTTGGAGCCCGACCGCACACCCGGGGTTACCCCACGTGGTGCTTTTGGGTAGGACGATGCTGTTGACTGTAACTCAATGGTTCGTGCGAGATGCACGAGAGATGACAGGCGATTTTCTGCAGGTTCGGGCCGCTTTGAGATGTGTAATACCCTACTTCCTGGTGTGGATCTTTATGTGGTAGGTTACAAGAGAAGACTCCTATGTAGAGAAAAGCTAGTGGGCTGAGTAGATGGTCGATGGAAATGATGGGGTACCCCCTAGGCCTTATATACTTGATCGTGGGGCACTACATGCGTGTATGATGATGATGTATGCCTAAATAATAGTGAGCCGACTGAACATATCTTCCTATAATCTTGCCGACTTATCAATAGTTTGCTCCGATATTTAAGGTCGCCCTAGGCAGGAAAGTCGGATCGGCGCTGCGGATAGCGCTTAAGTCCACCGAGCTGCTTGGGACTGAGTTTGCTTCTTTCCCGCGTCGGCCCATTCCACCAGCGGTTCTCCCCTGGCCCACGAAGGGATGGCCCTGCGAGACAATAGGCCCAAAGCCTTTCGCGAGGCCTTCTTGCCTTCTAGTGGACCCGGGGGATATCTGTCCCCCACAAGCCCCCAATCTTTGAGTTGATTTTGAAATAATCGACCCAAAGATTCTAGGTGTAGCTTGTGAATCTGTAGCTTGACTTCCATTCTGGCGATGGGTGCGCCGAAGGTGCACCTACTGAGCATTGACTCCTGAACTTTAAGTGATTTCAGTAAAAACAGTCTTCTCAAAAGCCCTCATTCAGCATTGTGGAGATCAGTGTCTTGTCATCGTGCTATGCTTTGGAAGTCGCCATTTGGAACTTTGAGTAGGTTTTTTGAAAACAAACCACTCAAAGGTTTTCACTTCGTGCTTTAGAAATCAACATTCTATCATCAGCTTGTGCTTTAGAAATCAGCATTTGGACCTTTGAGTAGGTTTTTTGAAAACAAACCACTCGAAGGCTTTCACTTTGTGCTTTAGAAATCAGCATTCTTTCTCCTAGGTTTAAAAGTCTATTGGGCACACTGGAGGTGCATCCAATGGGTGTAGCCCCTCGAGCTTTGAGTGGATTTTTGAAAATAATCCACTCAAAGATCTTCACCCTATGCTTTAGAAATCAGCATTTTGTCTTCATCTCATGTTCTTGTGAGTTCAAACAATATCATCTGCCCACTCCTTGTTAGGTCTGCAATTTATTTGATCGGTGATAGATTGGACGTTTGGTAGATGGCTCTTGGCTGGTCTTCACTCCACTCTGCGCTTCAATGCCTCTGCTGACTAGACTTGCAGTTCAGTAGCTATATTTGGATTTCCTTCGATCTCTGCCGATCTCTTCCTTCTGTCTCAGTACATTCATTGCGTATATTGTATGGATATGACTTCTTCAGAAAATCTAATGAAAATTCCTGGCCATCCCCCCAATGGGTGTGACCAAGGGACGTCTTGGTACGCAGCGCGTTTAGCACGTTGTCCTGGAGTAGTAACTTGATGTGACCGTGGGGTGTAATCATGCCATCCGAGCAATTGACCTTGGTCCAAACGGTGTTGTGTTACGCGAAGTGACGCCTCTTGCCTGACTCATTTTTAGGCAGCTTGAATTGCTTATTGAATACTTGCTACTGTTCAGCGAGCGTGGTAGGAAGTGGACGGTCACTTCCGGCCTCTATAAATAGCCTGCTTGCATCGTTGTTCTCTTCACTTATCCTTCGATCATCTGTTGCTTCTCTTCTACTCCTTCTTCTCCTCCATATGGCCATGGGCAAGGACAAAAAGGGTCGAGGTTCGCCACGTCGCTCCGGCGATAAGCGGAAGCGTGAACCAAGTCCTCCCTAGGAGGACTTCGATGACTCTGAGTACTCGGAGGAGGAGGTTTCCTCCAAATCCGAGGGGTTGCCAGTCTACGCTTCCCCCCCGGCGTCGTCCGATGACTCGAACGATTCCCAGGGGATAGCCGCCGAGGTGTGGACGTACATCCGGTCCATCGAGCACGCTGGGCTCGAGGACTCGGATGAGTCGGAGGTCTCCTCGGACGAGGAGAACTCTTCCGACTCATCCGAGGAAGGGAGCGGCGGCGACGACGACGACGAAGGCGACGGCAGCGGAGGAGGTGGCGGCGGCGACGGCCGCAACGACGGTAGCAAGGGCGGCGGCGAAACCTCCTAGCCCACACACGCCCGTGAAACCACGAGGGTCAGCTCTGATACCACCTGTAACACCCCGTCCAATCCCTGGACCGGCGGTACTTACTCCTGGCAGCTCTCTAGGATCATATATTATCCCCATAGACCAACACGAGCCTTTTATGTGCACTTTGTCCTTACTCATGCGCACCCGAGAAAACTTCCCGGTCGGTCACCCATCCTAAATTGCTCTAAGCCAAGCACGCTTAACTTGGAGGTTCTTTCGAGATAGGCTTCCGAAAAAGAAGATGTACCTTGTTAATATGATTACTCTATTAATTCTATTAAGCCTTAGGCCAGGACATCCCATCCCAGGAGCCAGGATATCACACATAGATATCAAAATTCGTCATACCTATGTCCTAATAGTGTTTTACCTATCAGGTTTCGGTTCCAGGAATCCATTGTCATCCCTAGTTGCGCCCATTTTTCTCCACTCAACATCGGAATGTTCATCCACTTGTGCTGTTAGTCCCTCTGAAAGTGATAGAATGAAACAGTCTTTACAAGTATAACACCTTCGGTCTCCCACCTCCGTTGACTCTGTATAGAAGAAGCACATCTTTGGAAATATCGAATAGCTGGCCAACCTGATGAAATTGCTGCCTGGTGTAATTCCTTTTCTAGTCTTGTATAAGTTGGTGCCTGTCATGGCTTAGGCACATGATAGTGCTGCTTTTGTAAGCTGGACCCCTTCCCCTCTTATTAATTTTAGGTTGTCTCCAGCAACGTTCTATATATCCATCATCTATATCTGTTATTTATAGTCTCGTCTAAAAGATTTCATCTTCTATATTTTTTTCTCTCCAACAACGTTCTCTAAATTACGTCATCTATACGCAAATATCTATATTAAAGATATTTTTTGTACATACGTATTTAACATACTCTTAAATGTATTGTACATATTTTAGTTTTACTAAACCGATTATTTAAAGTATTCAAATGGATAGAGGACTGTTTAGAAAAACTCTATATATAGAGAATCCAGCAGCGACCTCTAAATTTAGAGGACCCTTTAGAGGACACTGCTGGAGAGCGTAAAGTACCGTTTAATCCTCTATATTTAAGGTCAGCGTCATCTAAATTTAGAGGACCCTTTAGAGGACACTGCTAGAGAGCGTAGAATACCGTTAAATCTTCTATATTTAAGGTAAAGGAGCCTTTAGCGGCTCTTGCTGGAGACAGCCTAAGGTTCTACAAGGTAGGGACATTTCGTCCCCTCTTTAAAATCAAAAAAAAATCCCCATCTTTTTGCTTAGACTCCTATTCTTATTGTGTTAAGTATCTTGTCCATCTTCTTGATGTTAGAAAGTCAATAGTAGAATCCTTGTTAGCACATTTTGGTTGTACAAAATGCAAACAGAAACAGAAGAGATAAATGACGTCTCTCGTGGGACGACGACCTGATCCGGGAAGACGCCGCCAGCTTGAGCTTCGCCACATGAACTGATCCGGGAAGGACGTCCGACCGTCTCCATCTCCGTCTCATAGCTCGATGTGTCCCCAGAAGACCGGCTCAAAGCTCACGATGAAACACGCGGTCGATCAAGACTTGCCGCCCTGCCGTGCAGCCCGTGCTAAAAGAAAGCACCTCCACCACGAGAAGACCGACGACTGGCTGACTGACCCAAGAGCAGGAGTCCAAGAACCAACCGACCGCTCATATAGATTTACCAAAACGACCACGATATGTCACCTTTTTTTATTTCACTTCAACAATTCAGAAATCAATCATGTACTTTGTGTGTGTGTGTGTGTGTGGGGGGGGGGGGGGGGGGGGGGTGGGGGACTCCCTTTCATGGCACGCATGACGCATATATGGACCGGCAGGCAGAGCAGCGCCTTCATTCCCTACCTCTCTCTCTCTCATGGAGAGACATTCCTGAAGCAATCGTGCGGTGCAGAACACGCTTGCAACAAGAAACACACAGCGACTTGAACCGTTTGTTGCGTGATGTACGGATCGTGCTGTTAGTTCTGGTTGGGGAAAGAACTGACGCCACATCTAAAATATCGTCGCATATACTTACTAGCCAAACGCCCGTATATATATTTATATGTAGGTTGTTCTATGCAGAAGTGGGTGCTGGTGCCAATTCTCAAAAAACAAAATGGAAAAGGGAGAGAGAAAAAAAAAATCACGGCCAAAAGTGTCCGCGAGCCTCTCGCTCTCCCCTTTCGGGATTCTTCTCTCACGGTTCGCTTCAGAGTCTTCTTCCACCGCCTCATGTTTCCCAAAGGAAAATGTCGCCGTCGTGCTCCTACTTTGAAGCAGTCTTGTATATAGACTCACATCGCGCACACCCGCTAGCAGTTGGCTGCTCCCTCTCACGTCTCACCGGCACCTTCCTCTTCCTCCTCCTCTCCCTGTCACCTTCTCTTGTACGTCACATGTTGACACCAATGCCCCGGACCAAACACCGTTCTGTACCATTCAAGCAACCTCCTCCTCCTCTCTCTCTCTCGTCATCCCGCCGTCCCAACGTCAAGTCTTCTCTTCATCCTTCTCTCTCACCCATCCACCTCTCTCTCTCTCTCTCTCTCTCTCTCTCTCTCTCTCTCTCTCTCTCTCTCTCTCTCTCTCTCCCGCACCTGCACCGATCAGTTGCCATATATTCCTCCACCCCCCTATCTCAAGCACCTACCCCGGGCCTTGCGTGGCGATCGAGTTGCCACCAACCAGACAACTCGGCTCGTCGCCCACCGATCCTCCTCCTCGCTCCAAGCTTCCCTCTCCCCTCCTCCTCCGTCAGCTAGGGAGGGCGCCGGCGGCTGATCGACCGGCGGACAGACAGCTGAACGGCCGGAAATGGCGGCGGGGCGCGCGCCGTGGCTCGCCGCCGGCCTCGTGGCGGTGCTGATGGTGGTGGCCGCGCCCGTGCCCGCGCGCGCGCGGTTCGTGGTGGAGAAGAGCAGCGTGCGGGTGCTGGCGCCCGAGCACATCCGGGGCCACCACGACGCCGCCATCGGCAACTTCGGCGTGCCGGACTACGGCGGCACGCTCACCGGCGTCGTCATCTACCCGGACACGAAGCCCACGGGGTGCGACGACTTCGACGCCAAGTTCAAGGCCAAGTCCCGCCGCCCCGTCATCCTCCTGCTCGACCGCGGAGGTATAATTAACGCGCGCCCGACGCTTCTTCACTTCAGAAAATTATAAATTCCATACGATTCCCTTTTTTCTGAACACGTCTCATGTTTAGCTCTCCGAAATTGAGTTCATGCTTATTATCTGTCCCTGTCAACATTATATTGATGTCAGTAGACTCAGTACTTCAGTAGTACCCCCTCTTTTGTCTGTTGATAACACTTACGGTCGTTTCTGCCGGAAAGCATTGTTTAGGCAGTGGTTTATAAGGTGGGATACAATGGTTGGTCAGTGAATAACAACTGAAGTAGACACGCCATCTAAGTGATACTATATAATATGTTAAACATTTGATTGATGCCGATTGATCTCCAACTAAGGTGTCACGTAGATTACTTTCATACGCTATCTCTGGCAGATCTTTCATCATATTCTCTATCTCCTGTTTCAAACTCTAATATACAAATAATGTCAAATGGTGTCATATATAGTTCCAAACCCCCTTATTTTACCCTTTCTACTGTAGGCAGTCTTAGTGCTTTATAATTCAGCATGGGCCATGTCTCTACCACAACCCAATAGTCCTGCTCTTTTTCGTTTGGAAGTTTGCACATGCTGATACGTAGCACTGCCGCGAACCTGCTGGTAATAGCAAGAATGGCCAATTCATCAGAAAAGAACCCAAGCTCAGGGAGTATTATTCAAGCCATGTTGCCCTCACTTGTCACAACTCACTTGATCCCACGACCCCGCCACTCACCTGATCCGAGTCCTCCCTCCGCCACCACGGCACCAACCGGCAGTTGGCGTCGGCGTCGCGATCCCTTGAAGCCAAAGGCAGGAGCCTCAATTAGAGGCCGATCTGCTTCCAAAGCAAAGCTTCCCAAAGCTGAAGCATCAGCTGTCCACTAACATTTTTTTTGTTAGTAGTAAAAATTACTGCCTGTCTCAATATACTGTTCGTTCTAGCTCTTGTTTTTTTTTGTCCATTTTCAAATAGATAATCATAAACCTAGAAACATATATAATACACATATATTAAATATTGTACGAATTTATTAGCACCTGAAACGAATATTATTTTGGTACGGACGGAGTACATCGTAGTCGTCGCCTCGTCGGTGACTTGTCTTCATATCCATGCCAGTACCCAATTCACCGGTGAACTGACGCACGTCCGCCTGTGGCTGCCGCCACATGTGCGTGCATGCAGAATGCTACTTCGCGCTCAAGGCGTGGAACGCGCAGCGCGCGGGCGCGGCGGCGGTGCTGATCGCCGACAGCGTGGACGAGCAGCTGCTGACGATGGACAGCCCCGAGGCGTCCCCGGGCACGGAGTACATCGACAAGATCAACATCCCGTCGGCGCTGGTGAACCGCGCGTTCGGCGAGTCCCTGAAAAAGATGGCGCAGAAGGTGGCCGCCGGCGGCGGCGCGGGAGGCGAGGAGGTGGTGGTGAAGCTGGACTGGCGGGAGTCGATGCCGCACCCGGACGAGCGCGTGGAGTACGAGCTGTGGACCAACAGCAACGACGAGTGCGGCGCGCGGTGCGACGAGCAGATGGCGTTCGTGCGCGGCTTCCGCGGCCACGCGCAGCTCCTGGAGCGCGCCGGGTACGCGCGCTTCACGCCGCACTACATCACCTGGTACTGCCCCGAGGCGTTCCGGGAGACGCAGCAGTGCCGGTCGCAGTGCATCAACCGCGGCAGGTACTGCGCGCCCGACCCGGAGGGGGACTTCGGCGCCGGCTACGAGGGCAAGGACGTGGTGGTGGAGAACCTGCGCCAGCTCTGCGTGCACCGCGTCGCCAACGAAACGGGCCGGCCCTGGGCCTGGTGGGACTACGTCATGGACTACAAGATCAGGTGCTCCATGAAGGAGAAGAAGTACACCAAGACCTGCGCCGAGGACGTCGTCACCGCGCTCGGTCAGTTACCTTCCTTTTACCTTTGCCTACCTACCCATGGATGGATGGCATGGCTGTGATCTTGACCGTGCGCGCGGGGCCTTTATGGAACGGAACCAGGTCTGGATCTCAAGAAGGTGCTGGAGTGCATGGGCGACCCCGAGGCCGACGCCGACAACGCCGTCCTGTCCAAGGAGCAGGAAGACCAGGTTCGTGTCGTAGAATCTGTCGATGTTCAGGTCTGCTGGCTCTGACAGAACCCCGTCATGATGCTGCAATGTCGTCGTGTTCCAGATCGGTAGCGGGTCGCGTGGCGACGTCACCATCCTGCCGACCCTGGTCATCAACAACGTCCAGTACAGAGGTTGGTGCTGCTGCATATGTATGCTTTTTTTTTCTTCTTGATGCGCAGTGACGAATTATGAACACGAACTGTGATGTGCAGGGAAATTGGAGCGGACGGCAGTGCTGAAGGCCGTGTGCGCCGGCTTCAAGGAAGGGACCGAGCCCCGCGTCTGCCTCAGCCATGGTATAATCTTAATGAAGCCTACGCCTACCTTCCTTGCATGGAAATTGGAAACCTGAAGCGCGTCTCTCTCACCAGACATCGAGACGAACGAGTGCCTGCACAGGAACGGCGGGTGCTGGCGCGACGAGGCCACCAACGTGACCGCCTGCCAGGACACGTACCGGGGCCGGGTGTGCGAGTGCCCCGTGGTCAACGGCGTCCGCTACGAGGGCGACGGCTACACTGACTGCAAAGGTAAGGTCGCCGCCGCCGTCTTCTGAACGACAAGCTTTTCTATGCCATGCCGCCGCGCCGCGCCGCGCCGTGTGCTAGCTTCATCTGGCTGCACTGCCGTGCCTGTGTGTGCTTCAGCTATTGGGCCGGGCAGGTGCGCTCTCAACAACGGCGGGTGCTGGTCGGCGACGCGAGGGCACCAGACCTTCTCCGCCTGCACGGTATGTAATGTAACACAAACACAGCCCACCTCCGATTCCGATCCGATCATCCGTCTGCTAACTACGTGCTCTGGCCGGTGATCATCGTAGGAGACCGCGCTGACAGGGTGCCGGTGCCCGCCGGGGTTCCATGGCGACGGCCACAAATGTGAAGGTAAACTCTCTCTCTACGTCCTTCCGCCTCATCCTGAACGTACCATTGACGGCGGGCGGCTTAGCAGCCGGACAGCAAGACTGGCCGAACTAATCGAGATGCCCCCGATCCGTGTCGTCCTCCTCCAGACCTGGACGAGTGCAGGGAGAAGCTGGCGTGCACGTGCCCGGACTGCCAGTGCAAGAACACGTGGGGCAACTACGAGTGCAAGTGCAAGGGCAACCAGCTCTACATCCGGGGCGAGGACGTCTGCATAGGTGAGCCGAGCGAGATACACACACTACAGACATGCGCCAGCGACAGCGACCAAGCTAGCTCTGCGCGCGTCTGCCATCTGATTTTCCTGGACCTGTCACGCATATGCAGCTAACAGCATGTCGAAGCTCGGCTGGTTCATCACCATCGCGGCCGTGGCGTGCGTCCTCGGCGTCGGGGTCGCCGGCTACGTCTTCTACAAGTACAGGCTCAGGGTAAGCTCATGCCCATCTGAAATTAGAATACATGGTTCAGCAGCGAACCCCGTAGAATCTCGGTTGACTGACGAACACTTCGCCGTCGTGTTGTTGTTGTTGTAGTCGTACATGGACTCGGAGATCATGTCCATCATGTCCCAGTACATGCCTCTGGACAGCCAGAACAACGAGAACCAGCCTCTGCGGCAGCACGATTCGGAGGCTCTGAGGTAACTTCAACTCTGCTGCTGCATCCATGTTGAGGACGACGAGCGAATGGCACCGGATTCTGATGCCCAGATGCGTGCATTTCAGGCACTAAAGGGGCCCCCCCAATGCAAGATGCGCACATGATCTCGACAGATATAATCTGCTCCGGTTTCGACGACGATGGTTTGCTTCGCTTTTGTATAGCGCGTAGAAAAAAAAACGAGGACGGTTTGTACTGTGCCGAGGACAGAGTTGAGCTCTAGAGAGTTTAGACAGGTAGGCATTTCGCTCGGCTCTCTTGGGATCTAGTAGTCTTGTGGGTCGAGAGCCGTTTAAAGTACACAAACAGCATGTAGAAAAAAAAAAGGCGTATACGAGCTGCTATACATGTACATTGTACAGTAGACAAACCCTACTACGGACAATTTGTTACTTCCATATTGGTATGCGCGGGAGTTTCACCTTTATGATTCTGGTAGCAGTGCACCGCGTAAAAAGAAATGTGTGGAATGGGACTGCAGACTTGCAAAGTGACTCTAGAAAATAACTGGTCCACAAATGGCGATGTGGCCCATACCACAAGAAAACGTAAAGTGTAAACCCATACACACACAAATCTGAAATCAACAGAGAACAGTGAAACATATCAGTAGCCATCATCATCATTTAGTAATAGAGAAATACCTGAACACATGTACAAGGAAATGGAACCTATCTCTTAATAAATGTATTTTAAAATATATTGGCCTTTAAATAATCTAATAATACTTATTTTATAAATATTAATGTTTTAATATAGTTTTAATCAAATATCACATCGATTAATTCTTCGAGAAGCAAAAATTTTATTTTTAATTGGACTTCCGCTCTGTCTTGAATTTGAAACGAGCTACCTGTAGCTCTGTAGCCATCTCTCCTCTCCGGTCCTCGGCCGGCCCTTTGCCTTTTGGATCGGAAAATGGCCGATATTTTTGCCGTGCTCAGAAGCTATCAGGCATGCTCCAAGCCTCCAACGTAGCTCAGAAGCTATGGGACTGGAGGACTGTGGGCTGTGGCGTGCAGCCGGGCGCATACCGGCAGTGTGCTCGGGGCTTAGGCCTCGACCACGGCCCACGACCAGTTCTACTTCAGTCTCCAGTCGGCCTGGTAACACTGAGACTGAAAAGACAATGGGTATCCGTATCCGTCCGTGAGTTTTCCGGGGCATTCGTCTCGTATTCGATGAATTTTTATCCGGGTAATACTCGTATCCAACCCAGAAGAAAAATACTTGTATTGGACTCCGAAGAAAAATACCCATAACCATATCTAAAAAATCGTCCTGAATTGATTATCATATCCGATACCCGCTTCGGGTACCCAACCTGTTTTCACCCTTATTTCCAAATGGACTCTAGGATCATTAAGGAGTTGAAGCCTTTCCTTGTCATCTTGGCGATCTAACGAGAACCTCTACGTCACTAATTGGATGTAGGTGAACCATGATGATCTGGATCCAATTTAAGCTACAGATCATCAAGCATCTGGTCCATCCTATCAACATCTTCACTGTCATCAACTCCTAGTTGCACCAATCGTTTATGGCGTGGCTCCCCGTGGTGATACTAGACCTCATAGCCTGGCACAAAATCGTGGGAGCATAGGTGTGGTGCGACCTGACTCTTGGTGTGGCTCAACATATTTCTGCATTTGTTGCATGGACACCTAATATTATCTATTTGTGACAAAGCAGCTGCACGGTCCATAAACCATGAGTGCTGGCAAACCATTCACGTGAGTGATACCCACCCTTTTTGAAGCTAGAATATTTCCAATCATGACTATTACCCATTGCAGCTATGTGAGTAAGAAGTGAGCATGAGATTTTCACGTTTCTACATACCACAACCTACATACATAGGTAATTGATAAGTCCTATACCCACCCAAAGATGACCGACAGAGTGCGTCATTATGACCACCATGATATGCTCGAACGAAATTTCGATAGCATAACCTCGCTGCTCTCCACTGCATGCCAGGTTTGGTGCAGCAAAGGACAACAAGGTTATGTAGCCAAAATTCCGTATGAGCACATCATGTGGTCACAAAAAATGTTAGAGAATCTGGGCTTGGCCCAAATAATAATTCCTATAAATCCCAAAGGCCCACTCACACATTCTTGGTATGGTGGGAACTTTAGTACCATCTTGCTACTCTAGGTGGAGTGGGACCAACTTAAATAGTTGAGTAGTCTCCACCTAGTTGAAGCTATTGAGGAGAGGAAAAAGGAGAACACACGCGTGCACATTCAAGTGCGTCAACAATCAATGGTAGCATTCAACTATTGTTGGCGCCGTTTTGGGACAAACACTGATGATCCCTAGATCTCGCTTGTGGGGAACGAGACCTTGGGGAACCTCTCTATGGGGTGCTGGACGATCCGCGGTAGGTCACCAGACCGTTTGCGTGCAAGTCACCACCGAGCAGATAATTAGGGATAATCACCTCCAATCCTTTCAACTTAAGGAACCTCTCTATGAAGTGTCGGACGGTCCACGATAGGTCATTGGACCATCCGCGGTAGGGCACCAGACTGTCCACGGTAGGGCGGCAGACTACCCGCTACAACATAAAGAGCTCCCGGGGTGAACCTAGATCTCGCTCCCCCGGGAGGACCCTGTGGCGACCTCGTCAGGGAAAGATCCTAGGGTCGTCTTAGGGTTGGTAGGCCACCCAAGACGACCACAAATAATTTTATATCAAGATGGCGGTGAGTTCCTCCAGAACATAGATCTTGCCCCCAGGAGGGACCCTATCAGGGAGGAAAGATATAGGGTTGTCTTAGGATCGGCAGGTCACCCATGACGCCTCAAGATGACACGAAGTCTAAGCGAGGTGAAGATTGAGATAGGGAAACTACGACTAGGGCTACACTATGTCTACTCTTAAGGCATGAATGATAAATAAGGTAAATAGATTGGTTCGATTGGATTGGATTGTGTTTAGGGGTTCTCAATCGGTTGTACCCCTTTATATTTATAGGACAGGAGGTCTGGATCTGCTCCTATGCCAGATCCAACAGATTCCCATGGATAGGTTAGGATAACCATGCATGTGATAAGTACTCTCACCCGAGTTAATCTGATCATGGGACGCGAACTGTCCAATCGTGCCTAGGTGCCAAACATGGTGCTCAATACTCTTGCCTTTTGGTGGACCTTGATGAAACAAAAGCACCTTTGCCTTGTTCACGAAATATGAGCTCTAGCCTAGTGTAAGTCATCGACTCTTGTGATAAAAAAATATAACTATTTGATAGAACTAATGCATAGAGACCATTTTGGATTGCATCCTCTTCGGCCATATCTACCTGATCAACATGTCAATAGGCAAAAACTTGTTGTGCCCATAGCCTGAATGAGCAAATGGATTGGACAAGTAATATGGATTCATCGCCGTACCACCCCACACTTGCGTAGGACAACACATCAGCAACTCTGCTGAGCCGACCAGACATCTAGGAAGTGTTTTGCTTTCTAGTACCTATTTTCAGGATGATGTGGTTCGACGGTATGAGGTCGCTGCTGCTTCTGGTTGTCTATGGACCGCCCGACCTTCATAGTCGAACTGTCCATGCCTGTCCTAGACTGTCCGAGCTTAGTGCTCGGATCGTCCGGGCGTATGCAGGATATGTGATCGTGATCGGGTATCCGATCGTGCTTGCCCCACCGTCTCTGGTCTTATTAGCCTTTCTCTTGTCTGAAGCTTTTTGAGTAACTACTCTGCATGATAAATTTGGCATATGAGGGTTACCAACAATAATATTCTTGCCTTTGCCTTTATCGGCAGCACACGGTCGAACTAAGAATTTCTTGTCTACCGTCTCTAATGTGCTGACATGGATATGTTGTCTGTCAATTTCCATTTCTTGAAATCTCAACCGATCTTCATTTATAGTCGATTGTATTTGCCGATGGAAGGCATTACAATCGTTGGTGTCATGAAGGAAGGAACCATGCCATTTACAACACACGCACTTTTTCAATTCCTCTATCGGAGCAATTGTGTTCGGCAATTTAATGTTACCATTCTTAAGTAACCCATCAAATATTTATCACACTTAGCAACATTAAATGTGAACTTATCTTTCCCTTTTTTTTACCGAATGCAGGGAGAGCGAGTAGAAGATTTGGCCTTAGCAGGCCAAACAAGCTCAATGACATGTAACCTTTTCGGCTCATCCCCTAAGCTACTATCGTCGTGATATTCATCATGGAGCTCAGGTGGCCGGTTATCTTTACACTGGCTTTCGACATTAGGACATTCACATGTGACTTTCGATATTCCAGATGGTTTGACCTATGCGATCGGACGGTCTACAAAAAGACCGCACAGTTCAGTACAATACCCAGACTGTCTGGTCGTACCAGGCATTATCTGTGAACCTCATGGTGGGCTTGGTGTGACTCCGGACTGTCCAGCGTAAGGTGTCGAATGGTCCAATGGAGGGCCGATTGGATTGTCCGATATTGTGTTCGGACTGTCCGACCGTGCTCAGAGCTGGTCTACCGTATAGTGAAGATGGAAACATCGGTTGTCCTAGATAAGAGTCCATCGACATACCATAATATGGGTGGTACTGAGAAAACCCATTTGTTACTGACATGTTTGGCACAACTATTTCAGTGCCCAATTTATCTGACAAAAAATTAGGCATATGAGAATTTTTTTAATGCACAGGATATTCCATCTGATGACTCCTTAATAAGTTTATCTGATCATCAAAAGGATTTTATTACATTGAATATCGTCAGATGATACCATGTCACTTATACTGAGGAGCTGCTGTAGCAAGGCTATAGGGAATCAAGCTTTATTTCCTTCTCTCGAACGACCTTCCAGTGGCGATCTATCATGAAGTGTGAGGGGTACCACCTCTCTTCCACCTCACGCTTCTGAGCTTATTGTCACTGGAACTCTTCGTCTAGCTTTTTCATGTAGTCTTTTAATTCCTTATGCTTAATGGCCAATAAATTAGCCAGCCTTGTGTTTAGGGTTGGACAAAATGCCCGTGCCTCGTCAGCTCGCTCGATTCGTGGTCAGCTTAGCTCGGCTCAGCTCGGATTGACTCGTTTGAATTTTTTCACGAGCTAAGCTGACATCCTAGCTTGGTTTGTTAACGAACCAGCTCATGAGCTAAATGAGCTATCACATTTTAGCAAAACAAAACTATATGCATATCATTTACGTAACAATTGATGAACATGTTATATGTATGTTTGGTTGTCTATGGCCTATGAGTTAAACTAATGATTTATAAACTGTGTCTATGTGTTAAATTGGTCTATGCGAATATAACTATGGGTTAAAATGATGAACATGTGTGTGAATTGTGAATTGATGAATAAAGAATTGTGTCAATTTGGTGTTACATCGATGTGGTATGTGAAACTATGAGTATAATTATTATTTTCTATTGTTAAATTAGTTTGAAATTAACTAGAAATTGATTATTATATACATATTTTTCTGCTCTAGCTCGCGAACTAAACGAGCCAGCTTGAGCTCGTAAATGAGCCGAGTCGAGCCGAGCCGAGCTTGTTAGCTTAACGCGCCAGCTCGAACTCGGACGAGCCGAGTTGGCTCAATATCCAACCCTATTTGTGTTGTTGTCTAGGAAACACTATTAAGATCTTTAGAATCAACCATTATAGTATGATATTAATAGACCTAAACTTAGTCAATCCCAGCGGAGTCGCTAAAAAGTGTGTTGGCACCTTTATGGGCCAAACACTGATGATGTATATATCCCGCTCGCGGGGGATGAGACCTTGGGGAACCTCTCTACGGGGTGCCAGACAGTATGCGGTAGGTCACCAGACCATCTGCGTAATAAGTCACCACCGAGAAGATAATTAGGGATAATCACTTCCAATCCCTCCACCTTGAGGAACCTCTATTTGAAGTGTCGGACGGTCAGCGATAGGTCACCAGACCGTCCGCAGTAGGGCACCAGACCGACGTGATGGCGTAGAGAGCTCTCAGGAGAACCTATTGTAGGATCTAGGACACCGGCTAGAGGGGGTGAATAGATGATTTTGACTAAAATAAAAAACACTAGAAAAATTTAATCAATATGACAAGAGGTATAAATTCTCTAGTGACAACAAGTAAGTAATCTATGAGAAACAACTATGGTAATTGTATGCAAGAGAGACAATATGCGAAATACTAATTACTTGCACGGTAATAAGTAATGCGAGAAAGAAAAGACACCGGATTTTATCCCGTGGTATCAGTGATTTGCCGATCACCCCTAATCCACGTTGAGGTGGACTTCAAGCTCTCACTTGCTCCTCTATCAAGACGTGGCTTGATCTTTGAGCCAAGTGGACAAGAAATCACTCAATACCTCGTTTCCACTAGCGTCGCCTTTGCTGCTTCAGCGAGGTAGGCGCAAACCCCTCACAATCGACACCGTGGCTCCTCCACAATCTCCTAGGAGAGCTCGACGGAGACAACACCCGAGCCGTCTAGGAGGAGGCAACCTCTAAGAGTAACAAGCCGATGACGCTTGCTCGATGTACCACCTAGTGCCTCAAAAATCACCAATGGATGCAAATGCACTAGGAACTCTCAATCTCTCACTAGAATGCAATCTCAAGCAAGGAGTGTGAGAGAATGAGTGGGAGGATCACAAATGAGCTCAATGTGTGCAAAGAATGGCCAAGAGAGACCTCACACACGAGCTCCCCTTCTATTTATAGCCCACCTCAAAATTCCAACCGTTATGTGCAACTAGCACAGATTCTGCGCACACGCAGACGGTCCATGCCCTTAGGCCGGACGGTTCGCCGTACAGGTAACGACTAGTTTTCCCATTTGAAATCTGTCAGAGCTGACAGAAAAGCGAGGTCCGGACAGTCCGACAACCTTGGCCGGACCGTCCGAGACCTGGCAACTTGGAGCACCAGAGCTCTGACCATGAAGGGTTGACACACGCGGACTGTCCGCCATACAAGGCCGGACGGTCCGTGACCTAGGAGTCAGTACTATCCGGGCTTAGGCCCCGGACAGTCCGTAATACAAACACCCAAAAACATATTGTCCCTGCCCAAACCAATTTGGCACCTGCGGATGGTCCGGACCATGGCCGGATAGTCCGCACAATAATACAAGGACTGTGCCGAGAGCGACCCTCTCTGGCCAGGACTGCGGACGGTCCGGCCCCAAGGCCCGGACAGTCCGCAATACAAATGTACAGGACTAGTCTGAAGTGACCATACTTCGGACCACACTAGATGGATCACGGACGGTCCGCCCACTTGGCCCGGACGGTCCGCCAACCCCATTACTTAGCAATTTTTCAAACACGCTTTCGAAAAGATTTTTAACTCTCGAAACTTGGAGTGCTGTTAGTCCTTATTCAAATGCAACCACTAGATGCTCTATGAGACATTAAGTTTTACACAGACCAAAGTCATTGCCCCCTCTTAATAGTATGGCCATCTAGCCTACTAATCTGGTCAAATATCTTCTCTAAACTCCTGAGACCGGCAAAAAACAAAAACCTATGTTATACCTTTGCCTTCACTTGATCCACAACCAATGCTTATGAGTCTCCAAGATTTTCTGTTCTATGTGGTCCAACCTGCATTCTTATTTCTCCAAGAACCGTTAGTCCACAAATAGTTGTCATTAACTACCAAAACATCACTAAGGGGCCTAGATGATTCACAATCTCCCCCTTTTTGGTAATTGATGACAACACTACACATTTTAACCAAGAGAAGTTTTGATTTTCAAATCTTCCTCATACCTTAGATATAAGAAGGATTTTAGAGATGAGTTTCATAAGACTTATCTTGATTTGAAGTTCCGTCCGAGAGATAGGTAAGTCTCAACAAAACTCAGAGTGTAGGAATAGCTCCCCCTATATGTGTGCATGATATTTCTAGTTGAAGATATGACACACATAATCGATCGGTGTTTTGATGGAGATCTTCCTACAGTCATGGTTATCGAGGCATATAAGAAGTAATATGTGAAGTAATATGTAAAAAAAATAAGCGCAGCAAATTTAATCACTCCTCGATCAACCATTCACTAAATAATTCGAACTAACAAAAACATAAGATTTAGCAAACATAATTCAATCCACAGAATATTACAAACATTTGTCCACATACATAAGACATAGTTCACCAAATGTATAAGACATAGAGTTCAAATAGTAAACATGTATATGCAAAGTCTCAATGTCCACACATGAGCTCCCCCTGAATATGACATAAATCCCCAACTTCTCTTCTCTTCTCTCCCCCTTTGGCATCAATTGCCACAAAGGAGGGGTCTCATTGATCACCAGGTGGAGGGTACATGCTGTAGTAATGGGTGCTGAAAGTGTCGAAGAGAGAGGAGAACTGTCCGAAGTCATTCTGGAGCTGTTGTTGCCTCTGACGGATATCCTGGATGCTTTCATTGGTGGACAGGTTGTCAAACTGACTGGACAAGGCCCCCATATTATCCTGAAAGCTCTGCTGCATGTTGTTCATTCTAGTCATAAGTGGATCATGAATAGTGTCTTAGATGTGAGAGCGAAATTCAGAAAGCTCAGAGTTCAGCGCATCAAGGTTATCATCAAAGCGAGTCTGCATGGCATCCATGCGCTGGTCCATATGGGTCATCATGCCCTGAAAGCGGCCATCCATGTGTGCCTAGAGCCCTTGCTGCATTTGCTGGAAATAAGGATCAAAATAGCCTGGGCCGGGCTGCCAGAACTACTGAGGTTGAGGAGGAGGTGGTGGAGGAGGCATCTGCTCAGCTGCATCAGGTTCAGGTGCAACTCCTTCATCATCTCCAGCTTCTTCTTCATCATCTGGGAAAGGAGTAAGAGGCCTGGTGAGGAAGCCAATTTCATTCTTGAAAGGCCTGAATGGAGTGTGAGCTATCTCACAGTGCCCCTCAAATCTGGTCTTAGCCTTGATGAGAGCCATAATGTATGGAGCATAAGCCAAATTCTGGTTCTTGTCCATCTTGAGGTCATTCAATTGCCTCATCATAAATAGCACAATATTCATTACTTCACCATTCATGATATGGTGGATAATGTTCCAGAACTTATCTCTGATCTTGCTCTTATCTCCACTCTTTGGAAGAATTGTTACTCTGGCAATCTTGTTAATCAAAGCAGGATGATGCCTCAGGCCTGTAGTCTCACCAAACCTCCTAGGAATGCCCAGCCTCGCTGGCTCATAGAACTACATAAATTCTTCAAAGTTGTCCTCAGTATACAGATCAATCCCAGCTGAAATTGTATCATAGTCCAAACTGTTTGCAGTAGCAAACTCAGCAAAGGTTGCAGAATACCTCTTAAAACCAGTCATCCAAGTGATTGACTGCTCATCAATGTCAATCTCAGTAGTTGCTAGAAATTGTTTCACAGCCATCTCACTGAAGTCTGTCTTCTGGCCCATAAAGACATAGAGACCACATGCCTCGAACTTGGGAATCAATCCCTCCATGACTGATTGACCCAGCATAAAGTTCCAATCAATGACTTGATGCTTGTGAAAATTAGTGTCCATTAGAGTTCCCCAGAAGACATCAAATTGAAGCTGAGTATGAAAGAACTGAATGTTGGTGTCTAAGGGCAGATCATACTGGTTAACTGTCCTCCTGGAGCAGTACTCAGCCATAGAGAATCTTCTCTTTGGATAAGTCCATCCTGTGATGTCAATTGGATAGTCTAGATGAGCATGTGGAACATCCTCTGTGTCCATGGAGATGCTTCCCCCAGCTGAGGATTGGGCCTCAGAATCTGTAGCTGGATTATAATCTGCATCATCTGCACGAGGGCGCTTTGACTTGAAACGACCTGCAAGCTTCTTCTTAATACCGCCCAGACCACTGCAATATATATGAGGAATATCCACTAGTTAATAGTTGAAGACGCCACAACATAGAGAATGAAAGTGTAACTTTCTGTCAGGGACCGGACTGACCGCGCTAGGGGGCCAGATTGTCCATGCCAGGGGGCCGGACCGTCCGTGCCATCCTGGCGGACGGTCCACGATCGTCCAGGGGCAATTTCTAGAACCCTAGCCGTCCCATCCATCTAATCAAGGATTCGATAGAAAATAACCATCCAAATCCATTCAAATTTTTGCACAACATTCACAATGAGTAACACTAGCAATTCCACCAATCATATTTGTAAATCCACTGCCCAATTCTAGATCTGAGAGAAAATTCGAAGAATCTCCAAATTTGAATAAACCAGACAAAGTCCATGAGATTTTGAAATACTGAGATGAAGACATGGTTGATGAACTCCAAGCAATCTCCCGGACAGTCCGTGCGCAAGTTCGCTTCACCGTCCGCTCACAATCGACAAGAGTCACCTTTTGGTGTGTGTGTGAGAGAGAGACAACCGTTGAAAGTGACACTCTGACTGCCTCTGCCCGACTTATTTGCCTGTCGCGGACGGTCCGCGCGGGGACTGTGGACGGTCTACGCCCTGTCAATTCAGTCAATCTACTTTGCTGACTCGGACTGTCCAGCTCCTGATACGGCGGATGGTCCGCGGTCCTTACCCGGACGGTCCGCGGCCTGATACTCAAATCTTCAAACTTTGTCCACTTTCTGATTTTGAATTTCAAATTTGATTTGTCGCTCATATATGGACATTTTGACCAATCCAAGGGTTAGTATGCATGCATATACACACTATGTATTTAAGGAATACAAATTTTCATATAAAACCATTTAGATCAAACAAGAATAAAAAATTCATTAAAAAATACCTAATAAATAGTCTAGAGAGCATATTTAGAAGCGAAAAGCAATACTTCACATGTGTATTCAACCTCAAGCCACGTTTGAGAGATCTATCACATTCATTTCACTTCTTAATGTGCAAAACCTCATTTCATCTAGTGGCTTTGTGAATATATCAGCCAATTGATCATCCGTACCAATCGAATATATAGCGATATCTCCCTTTCCAACATGATCTCTCAAGAAGTGATGCCGTATATCAATATGCTTCGTTCTTGAGTGTTGGACCGGATTTGTAGCCAATTTTACCGCACTCTCATTATCACACATGAGAGGCACATTCTTAAAAATGATCCCATAATCCAATAGAGTTTGTTTCATCCATAATAATTGACACAACAATTACCGGCCGATATATATTCCGCCTCAGTGGTAGAGAGAGCAACGAAATTTTGCTTTTTAGAAGACCATGAAACAAGAGACCTCCCAAGAAATTGACAACAACCGGAGGTGCTTTTCCTATCAACTTTGCAACCCGTGTAATCCGAATCCGAATATCCAATTAATTCAAATTGAGCACCTTTGGGATACCATAGACCAATATTGGGGGTATACTTCAAATATCTTAGAATTCTTTTTGCGGCCTTCAAGTGAATCTCTCTAAGTGAAGCTTGAAATCGAGCACACATGCAAATACTAAACATAATATCGGGCCTAGATGCGGTAATGTAAAGCAAACTACAATTATTGAGCGAAAAAGTTTTTGATCAACCATAGTACCTCCCTCATCTAAGTCTAGATGACCATTTGTTGCCATAGGAGTCTTGATAGGCTTTGCATTCTCTAAGCCAAACTTCTTGAGCATATCCTTCAAATATTTTGATTGACTTATAAAGATTCCATCTTTCAATTGTTTGATTTGAAGACCGAGAAAGAAGCTCAATTCTTCTATCATAGACATTTCAAATTCTTTTGACATCATTTTTCCAAACTCCTCACAAAACAATTCATTAGTAGATCTGAAAATAATATCATCAACATAAATTTGACAAACAAACAAATCTTTGCCAATTCTTTTAGTGAATAAGGTAGTGTCAACCTTCCCAATTTTAAACTCTTTAGAAAGCAAGAAATCCTGAAGCCTTTCATACCAAGCGCGTGGGGCTTGCTTAAGCCCATAGAGAGCTTTAGAAAGCTTGTACACGTGGTTAGGTCTTTTGGGGTCCTCAAAACCGGGAGGTTGTTCAACATATACTAGTTCACTAATCTTACCATTTAGAAAGACACTCTTTACATCCATTAGGTAGAGCTTGATATTATGAGCACAAGCATAAGCAAGAAGGATCCGGATTGCTTCCAATCTTGCCACGGGAGCAAATGTCTCACCAAAATCCAATCCCTCTATTTGAGTATACCCTTGTGCCACTAATCTTGCCTTTTTTCTTACTACTAATCCATCTTCATTGTGCTTGTTGAGAAACACCCATTTGGTACCAATAACATTGTGGTTCTTTGGTCTCTCAACAAGCTCCCAAACTTCATTTCGAGTGAAGTTATTTAATTCTTCATGCATTGCATTCACCCAATCAACATCAAGTAGAGCTTCATCTACACGGTTAGGTTCCATACAAGATACAAAAGAGAAATGTTCACAAAATGAAGCTATGTGAGAGCGAGTTTGAACACCCTTACTAATATCACCCACAATTTAATCAACTGGGTGATCCTTCACAATAGAATGATAGATTCTTGATACCATTTGAGAATTGCTAGTTGAAGCATGAGGAGCAACCGAATGACTTGAAGTATCTTGATCATGAGCATCCATACTTTCATCATTTTGTTGACTTTAGTGATTTTCATCATTTAGGCTGAAGAGGATGGAATGACAACCACACTATTTTCATCATCATCTTCTCTTGGCTTTATTTCACCAATAGCCATTATTTTCATAGCATTTCTCAATTGAGCTCCACCAACATCTTCAAGATTATCGTTTTCATCTTGAGACCCACTTGTTTCATCAAACTCAACATCATATGCTTCTTCAATAATACCATGAGTCTTGTTGAAAACTCTATAAGCCTTGCTATTTGATGAATATCCAAGTAGAAAACCCTCATCACATTTTTTCTCAAATTTAGAGAGTCGGCTCCCCTTTCTCAAAATATAACATTTACAACCGAATACTCTAAAATATGAGATATTTGGCTTTCTACCAATGAGCAATTCATAGGGAGTTTTCTTCAAGAGCTTGTGACAATATAGCCTATTTGATGAGTGACAAGCGGTGTTTATGGCCTCGGCACAATAAGAATCCGACACATTATGTTCCGCTAACATAGACCTAGCCATATCAATGAGAGTTCTATTCTTCCTATCAACAATACCATTTTGTTCAGGAGTATATTTGGAAGAAATTCATGTTTAATACCCTTGTCATTACAATATTTATCAATTCTAGCATTTTTGAATTCCGACCCATTATCACTTCTAACTTTCTTGATATCAAAATCAAATTGGTTTTGAGCCAATATAGCAAATGACTTGAATGTTTCAAACACATCAGATTTATCCCGAAGAAAGCAAACCCAAGTGAATCTAGAATAATCATCCACAATCACAAGGCAATAGGAATTTCCGCCAATACTCACAAAAGATGTTGGCCCAAATAAATCCATGTGAAGTAATTCCAAAGACCGATGAGTAGACATTTGACTTTTATTTGGATGAGTATTTGCCACTTGCTTCCCGGCTTGACAAGAGCTACACAATTTGTTCTTCTCAAATTTCACATCTTTCAAGCCACGAACTAAGTCATGTTTGGTTAAACGGTTGAGTTGCTTCATTCCAACATGACCAAGTCTTCTATGCCATAACCAACCTAGTGAAGCCTTTGAGAATAAACAAGTTGTGAGCTTTGCCTCACTGGATGAGAAATCAACAAGATAAAGATTTTCATGTCTAAAGCCTTTAAACTTAAGATTGCTACCATCAACACTAGAGATAATAACATCATCAACGGTGAAATCGCAACTAAATCCTAAATCACATAATTGAGCTACAGATAGTAAATTAAAATTCAAAGACTCAACCAAGAGCACATTTGATATGGAATGATCATTCGAAATAGCAATTTTACCTAAGCCTTTAACCTTTCCTTTGCGATTATCTCCAAATGTGATACTATCATAACTTGAGCAATCTTCCTCACTCATTTGGGTGAACATTTTCATATCTTCGGTCATGTATTGAGTACATCCACTATCCAACACCCAATGATTCCCTCCCACCTTGTAGTTCACCTACAAAAGGAAATCAATCTCTTTTAGGTACCCAAACTTGCTTGGGTCCTTGGATGTTAGTGACCAAGGTCTTTGGCACCCAAATAGCTTTCTTTTTATTGCCAACAATTGAAGTACCAACAAATTTAGTATGAACACCTTTTGCATTATGAGAAAGAACATAACAATGCTCAAAACAAGTGGAGGATACATTCTTGAGCTTAGGACAATTCTTCTTGATATGTCCCTTCTTGTGACACTTGTGACATACTTTGTCACATTCTTTCACAAACAATGTCTTTTGCTTTACAAAAGCATTCTTTCCTTTCTTGGGAACATATCCAAGACCCTCACGATTAAGTGAGCACCGTTGACTTCCCAATATGAAATCCAATTTAGCCTTTCCACCATATGCCTTCTCTAGATCATGGGTTAGAGCATTCACTCTATCTACTGATACTCCATTCTCAACAATAATTTGTGATTCATCAAGAGCAATATTATCATTCATAAGAGAAAGTTTGCATTTATCACAAATAGAGTTAGTAGGTTGTGGTTCATTCGTAGGACTATCAAGTAAGTCACAAGTGACTCCAACATCCTCGGTGACCACCACAACTTCATGCACAATAGATGAGTTTTGAGCTTTCGCAAGCTTCTCACAATTCTCTTTTAGATCGTTGTGAGAGGTTTTGAGCTCCTCAAAAGACACTTGGAGGTTTTTATACAATTCCTTCAAGGTCTTAAACTTTTCTTTTTCTTTGTGCATGTAGTCATCGGCCTCACCTAACATTCTAACAAGATCATCATATGAATAGCCATCATCATCATCATCATCATCATCTATATCATTTAAATCGGTGATGATTTTTACCTTAGCATCTCCCTTTACCATGAGACAATGAGGGGATGAGAAAAGTGAAGGGGCTTCCTTGATGGCAATTCCGGCATTAAGCTTGGATCAGGTCTCATCATCATCATCATCCGAGCTATCATCTGAATCCCATTCAATTAAGTAGGCTCTGCCATGTTTCTTCTTGTTGTAGAATTTCTTCTTCTTATATTATCATCTCCATTTTTGCTCTTCTTCTTCTTGTTGGGGCAATTCATGGCAATGTGACCGGGTTCACCACACTCAAAACACTTTCTATCATTGAAAGCATTTCTTCTTGATGTTTGGCCTCTTCTAGGTTGACCCCTCTTCTTCTTCATGATTTTTTTGAATTTCTTTACAAATAGAGCCATATCTCCATCACTCTCACTTTCATTTTCTTCATCATCACAATCTTCGTTTTCAATTGCCTTAGAAGCTTTAACTTTGAGAGCGATTGATTCATTCTTCACTTTCTTTGCCAAACTTATAGCATCGACTTGAGATTTCTTGAATATATCTTGAGTAAGGATTTCTCCCAATACTTCGGTTGGAGAAGTTGTAGATAGATCACTTCTTACTAACATGGTCACAATGGTCTCATACTTCTCTGGAAGAGATCTAAGGAACTTATGAGTGAAATCCACATCCGGTACATCAAAGCCAAGTCCCTTGAGCTCATTCACTATCTCATTTAGCCGGTTGAACATATCGAATACACTTTCATCTTCTTTCATAATGAATTGCTCAAATTTTCCTTTGCACACATATAGCTTTGCACTCTTCACAATTGTAGTTCCTTCATGAATTTCCATTAGCTTAATCCAAATCTCATAAGCCATTGTGAGATTCTTGATACAGTTGAACTCATTTATGTCCAGAGCATCATAGAATACATTCATGACTTGATCATTTGTAAGAATGTTTTCATTGTCACTAGCCGATGGTTCATTTTGTTTCAACACAATAAACCCATCCTTGACAATTGGCCAAATTTTTTCACCCATTGCTCTAAGATACATTGACATTCTTATTTTCCAATAGTCATAGTTATTCCCATCGAAATGCGGTGGCTTCTCAATGTGCACATTGTTGTTACTAGCCAATTTGTCCAACTCCGGGATGATTAGATCCACAAACAATAGAGTCCTCGGCTCCGATACCACTTGTAGGATCTAGGACACCGGCTAGAGGGGGGTGAATAGACGGTTTTGACTAAAATGAAAAACACTAGAGAAATTTAATCAATATGATAAGAGGTATAAGTTCTCTAGTGACAATAAGTAAGATGGATCGCGAACGGTCCGCCCACTTGGCCCGGACGGTCCGCTAACCCCATGACTTAGCAATTTTTCAAACACGCTTTCGAAAAGATTTTTAACTCTCGAAACTTGGAGCGCTGTTAGTCCTTATTCAAATGCAACCACTAGATGCTCTATGAGGCACTAAATTTTACACAGACCAAAGTCATTGACCCCTCTTAATAGTACGGCCATCTAGCCTACTAATCCGGTCAAATATCTTTTCTAAACTCCTGAGACTGGCAAAAAACAAAAACCTATGTTATACCTTTACCTTCACTTGATCCACAACCAATGCTTATGAGTCTCCAAGATTTTCTGTTCTATGTGGTCCAACCTGCATTCTTATTTCTCCAAGAACCGTTAGTCCATAAATAGTTGTCATTAATTACCAAAACATCACTAAGGGACCTAGATGATTCACACTTGGATCTCCCCCGCTCGAGAGGGACCCTGAGGTGACCTCGTCAGAGAAAGATCCTAGGGTCGTCTTCGGATCCGCAGGCGACCCAATACGACCGCATATAATTTTATATCAAGATGACGATGAGTTCCCCCAAAACCTAAATCTTGCCCCTCGTGAGGAACTCCATCAGAGAGGAAAGATCTAAGGTAGTCTTGGAATCACAGGCCACCCAAGATGCCCCAAGACGACACGAAGTCGAAGCGAGGTGGAGATTGAGATAGAGAAACTACGACTAGGACTACGTATATCTACTCATAAGGCATGAATGATAAATAAGGTAAATAGATTGCTTCGATTCAATGTGTTTGGTGGTCCTCAATCAGTCGTACCTCTTTATATTTGTAGAGGAGGATGTTTGGATCTGTTCCTAGACGAGATCGAACAGATTCCCACGGATAGGTTAAAATAACCACGAATGTGATAAGTACTTTCACCTTATTTAATCTTGACTTTTTTTTAAAAAAAAATTTGACCACTCGTTTTATTTAAAATATTTGTTAAAAATGTAAAATTTTAAATCGAGCAAAAACTACCTTTAGTGATAAAACAAATCAAAAAAAATGAAAACTCATTATTTTTTGAATAAGATAAGTGTTCAAAGTTTTTTAAAAAAGATCAACGGTATTATATATTTATGAATGGAGGGATTATTACACTCCTATGAGTCATTTGAAATAGCAGGAGACTGAAAGGTGTTCCAAGAAACCTCCGACGAGGCTGCATGCGGGCCGTGGCGCAGCTAATTCTAACACAGCACCAGCAAACAATCCCCTATCGAGATCGAGCGCCGAGCGGGTAGGCCTCAGCTCCACCGCCTGCCGCGTGCCAACCTAGCCTCGCGATGTGGGAGCTACAGAGCTACACCCCGACCGCGAGACCCCACGCCGTTGCGAAACATTCCAGCCGTGAGCTGCACGCCGCCGTCGTCCAAAAAGCGGCGACCGATCCATTCTATCCCCATGCACGACGAATTGACGCCGTCGGTGCCGAGAACTGGAACTCCTCCGGAAGCTTGGCTTCCACGCTGAAAGCGCACCGGTTGACGTGCTCCGAAGAAAAGAGATCGAGCAAGAGGCCGCCGTCTCTTGTCTGACGGCCAGCTTTAGGCTTCTATATCCATCTCTTCCCTCACGTCGTCTCGGGTGAAAAAGGCAGTACAGAACCACACGCGTATATGTTCAACTTTGCATTGGATCGAGGATCGATCGCGCGTATGAGCGAGCTGCAACTTCATCTGCTGCCTAGCTTACTTATTAAATCATAAATAAATATAACTAAATATATAACCGCAGGGCAATGCAAGCTAGCTAGGGGGGGCCATATGAATAGACTAATAACTTAGCACAAAAGCAGAAGGTCTACTATATATCACTGATGAGTTCTTTAGTAAAGGCAGACGAGATTATATTGACAAACAACTCAACTGTGTTCACACAATAGTAAATATATATAAGCTGGCCATATCAAATATCCTGAAAGATTTGCATTGGCTGCATCATCATTACATGCATATGTGTATGCGCATTACTATAGTATTAGATGATCCAAATGGGCCAATTAATGGCTGGACGACGCATATGATATGAACTTTGTGGTCTGAATCATTTCGTGTAAAAGAGGAAGCCTCGATCTCATGTGCTTGTTTGAAGGAGAAAAATAAAACTAACTAGGGCCTATCTAGAACATATGTACTCCACCCGAGTCAAGAAATCATTGACGTTTTTTTTTGCTTTAAATTTTATGCTCTTTAACCGTAGTTTTTCTATTAAAAATATAATACTCCATCTGTTCTTTTTATTTATCACGGTTTAGTTTAAAAATAAACTAGTGAACGGCAAATATTTAAGAACTGAGATAGTAATATCTAATGTATTAAAGGAAGGGTATAACATTTGGTAAATAACAAAATGGAGAAGAGACTTGCTAGCAAAAATGACTTTGCGCGAGTGAAGGCGGCAGCGGCCAAAGGAAAATTCCAATTCCAATCCATGCATGCACGGTCACATATTTCCTCAATTATTATTAGGTAAGCTATTTGTTTGCTTATTAACAACAAGTTTCCACATACGTTTCTCATGTCTTATCCCATAGAGCATCTGGATACAGGGCTGTGCTTGAAATGCAAGCTACCACCCATAGTGGACAGTATGATTTCTGAGCTTGATCGATGAGAGATAAAAGGTAGAACGCAACTTTGCCAGGCATATTTATTAGTAGTCATGCATACGCCTTCTCGCTTCTGTCACGTGGACGTACTTTCGTAGCGAATCTATGTATCTCATGGAGTCATGGATGTACGTATTACGTACGTAGCATCAGTCTCTCCCTACGTTCTGCATGCTACTAGTTGTTCGATATATATGCGTGCATATATGCATGCTACCTTTTACGATCTGTATATACTCGCTCTATCCCTATAAGTGCCGTCTAGATTTATTTTACAAATTAAAATTGTCAAAATTAATTAAATTCAAAAAAATACTAGTAACACGTATATCTCTCCAAATAAATGTATTATAAAATATATTTAATGATTTATCGAATAATATTTATCACACATCGTAAATATTAGTAATTTCTTGTATATATTTGACCAATATTGAGTATATATATTTAACTTATCGAACAAGAATTAAAAAGGAACGGGGGAAGTGTACACTTGTACTCGCATAATGTTTGACCTAATGACCTGAAACATCCAACTTTCTACGCAACTGAAATATCCGAATTGATCATATCGGTAATTACTCCCATGTGTATTCTGAAATTGAGACGTCGTTGATAATTACCTTATTTAGGTTATGCAGTGGCTGCCATATTTAAACGAAATTATGAAAAAAGATCAGGCAGGAAGTTTTATGTTTTCTACAAATTATACATATACAAACTTAGTGTATTCAATTCTTCAGAAGAATCTTTGCTTAATTGACAAAGAAGAAAGCATATATTCCCTAGGTGTGGTAAAGAAAATGCCATGTCTCTCTCTCCTCCCCCTCCCTCGTGGAACAATGTGTAGGGGACGGCAAGCTGGCTAGCTTTATAGAGGTGTGCCCTTATCCTCTCTACTTTCTTCACCTAATTGGTGGGCTCAATTTGCAACTTGGATACACATAAGATTTTTACATCTTATTAGCATGTTTTTATTACTAAATTTTGTATCCAAGATAATTACAAACTACATATGCCAAGTCCTCGGTATATTAATTTATGACTTGATTTAACTAGAATTAGGCTCCATTAAGGTACAACTAATTATTAGCTATGTTAGCTATAAAAAACTAGGTAATAGCTAACCTCTGATCTACTTCAAATTGTAATGTTATTCTAAGTTTCCTAGATACATATTTTTACCATATATCTCTACTATATTTAATTAGTGTGAGTTTCTTCCTTCGTGTGTCGTCCTCTCCAGCAAGCGCAGCGAGCGAAATAAAAGTCAAAAAATATGCATAGTGCTAGGGTTAGAACCGTTTCTCTCCCACCTCCCACGCCTAGATTTTAACCACTAATGCTCACAACCATGTGTTCAACAAAGAATAGATATTGTAAATATTTTGATGTAGAAACTGTAGTAATACACGGACAACCGACTAGTCTAGATATAATGTATGTCTTGCTAGGTAACAAAAAATAATCCCTAGAAAAGTCTAAACAGCTTATAGTTTAGATTAGATGGAGTAATGGTTAGTTAGATGATATAGGGAATAATTGTTAGTTAGATGATATGTAATACATTAGCTGAGCATCCAAACATGACCCCAACAATTTGTTAGTTATATGTGATCCAAATATTTTTAGACCCTTAATTAATACTCCCTCCGTCCCAAATTAATATTCGCTTTGGGTATTGTTTGTATGTCTATATTCAAATTGATGGTGATGACTAATTATTATATGAATTTATTAAAGGTCTAAAACAAATTTAAATTTAAGACAGAAAGGAGTACTGAGCATTTCAGGAGCTGGCAACATTCGAGTTCCTCCAAACAGGTATAGTACCTGAACTGGAGAGCAAAGACTATAAATTGAACTCGTTCACTTCTGATTATCTGAAGCATGCATCAACCTAGCTACACGGATCAATTAATCATGCATGCATGTGTGTAGTATATGCCACCTGCATCTGAATTGGTCTGGGACACCAACAAAAAGGAAATAATACGGCTGCTAGCTAGCTAGCTGTAGGTCTCCCACACACTGCCGGGCCGGGCCGAGCTATATGCCATCAGTGGTTCCACTATATATATGATGTGGATAGATATGTCGTATGTGGCGACTTTAATTTATTTAGGCTCCTTTTGATTTTGTTGGGTACGCGTACGTTGTGATATTTGTCTACTTGGCTAACACAGGTACCGGGGCTCAATGCAAATGCGCATGTTTTAAATTCCCTCACAATCTGGTGGATGCCATCATTTGGTCATGATGGTGTGTGATGAGTTTACTCCTTTTTTTTCATGCACTGATGACGATGATTCATGGCACTGATGATTTGATCAACAAGACCTTCGCTCTAAAGTTCTGTTTGATGCATGCACTAGCTTACTACTACCAATATTACCATAACGTTGGTTGAATTCTTTATGGCCCTTCCTGACGAAATTAATCCTGTATTATTGTTGCAGCCTCTAGAAAATGCTATCTCAGTTCTCACCAGCCTAGGTACCCTACAATCTTCTTCAGAAGTTTTCTTGCAATGCAAGCAGGTTGATGATATATATCCGTAGTTACTGCATGGTTTTGTGATTATGTCAGATGTTAATTTAAATCTTCTGCAGAGGGGTCCACACGGAGACACTGGCGAGGCTTCGAGTAGCTGGCGGTGTGGCTTTCGTCCCGGGCAGAATAATACCCGGCCGGGGAAAGCTTTCTGCTAGGAGACTACACACTATAGACAGGGAGAGAAAGAGAAAGAGAAAGAAACAAAGCAACGAACTAAAGTCTAAAGCACACACAGAGAGAGAGAGAGAGAGAGAGAGAGAGAGAGAGAGAGAGCGAGAGATAGAGAGACGAGCACTTCAAGGAGGAAGAAGAGACCAAGATTAGTACCACTTGTACTGTACACTCCTCGTTCCGCGTGCGAAGCGAACCCTGTTCCATGTTCTTGAATCTCTCTGAGCCCAGTCCTTGTAGCTAGCAGATCAGATCGCTCAGGCGGAAAGATCGAGAGAAGGTCGCCCCCCAGGATCGAGATCTAGAGCGAGAAAGGTTTAAGAGGGAAAGGCGCGGCAAGGAGTCGAGAGAATAGAATGTTCCCTTCCTCCAAGAAGCAGGCCAGCACCGGTGCCGCGAACCCAAATGATCGGCCTATGTGCGGGCAAGGCGGCGACTCCGGCGGTCTCGTCCTCACCACCGACCCCAAGCCCCGCCTCCGGTGGACACCCGAGCTCCATGACCGCTTCGTCGATGCCGTCGCCCAGCTCGGAGGCCCGGACAGTACGTGATACATAGAGATGCATGCTTTCAGTTACGTTACGTGTTGCTACTTGCCGCTGTGGAATTTTATTTGATGGGTTAATTTTGATTGATTTGCATCCTTCCCTAAATTCTTCGCCGTACGTAGAGGCAACGCCCAAGACCATCATGAGGGTTATGGGAGTCAAGGGCCTCACCCTCTACCACCTCAAGAGTCACCTTCAGGTACGTACCTGCATGATCCAGCATGCTGCATAAGTTGAAATTAATTAGGTTTAAGCTGTTCTTTCTCTGATTTGTGCTGTGTCTCACTCTGCCAGAAATTCAGGCTAGGGAAGCAGCACAAGGAGTTGGGTGACCATACAGGTTAGGACTGTACAGCAGATACGCCATGCATGTACTAAGATTCTAAGACTATATATACTACATGCCTATTAATTATCTAGATAGAGAAATTATTAGAACTTGTAGCGCATACATAATTTTTATTTCCTTGCCTTCTTCTATCTGCTGCTTCTATATGTGTTTCCTTTTCCATCCTTTTATTATAACCTATTATGAGTTTTAGATTCATTCATCACGTACCCAAACCTAGTAACAAAGATCATCATTTTGTCTATATATCATGCTTCCAGTACTTTCAGTTGTTTGCAATGATAGTTAATTATAGTATAAACATATTTTTCAAAAGTACTGACATATATCATCCAATGAATTAACTACATTCAGCAATGGAGATGCAACGTAGCGTGGCCTCTTCTTCAGGCATGATAGCAAGAAGCATGAACGAGTGAGCTGATTTGTTCACAATAATACTTACTCTTTCCTCTCTAGTTCTGATGAGTGCAATATAATCTTCAGATCATAAGGTTCTGATAATACTACCTCATGTTTTCTTGTGGATCATTATTCAGCCGCAGCGTGAATGTGAACGAGGCCTTAAGGATCCAAATGGAAGTCCAAAGAAGGCTCCATGGAGAACTAGAGGTACATGCATTTACGTACACAGTAGCTAGCATATTTGCTTTAGGAAGTTTACTAGCTCACCGCAGCTTTGGTTTCTTTCTTCTGGCCTTGCACGTTGTTGCTCATGAACTTTGCGTGAATGCATCAATAATGAACGTTCTTGGGAAGTTTCCATACACTTGTCACATATTATATGGAGATTTTTGTGGTTCGCATGTTCCGAAATCAGAATCGTAGACGCTTTTGCAAGAACAATCTTGGGAAGTTTACTTGACACACATCTTCTCTGTCCTTCTCATATATACGTGTGGTGCTCATGAATTCAGCATATATGCATTGTCCTTCATTCTATAAACAAAAGTTAAAGGGCGGTGAACTTTGCATGCATGCATGCATGACATGCAGGTGCAGAAGCACCTCCAGATGAGGGTTGAAGCCCAGGGGAAGTACATGCAGTCCATCGTGGAGAAAGCATACCAAGCCCTCGGGTCCAGCGACTGCGCCACGTGGCCCGCTGGGTACAGATCTCTAGGCAGCCAAGGGGTCCTTGACATCGGCACCAGCTCCACGAGCTTCTCGTCCGTCCAGGACCTGCAGTGCTTCTATGGAGGAAGCAGCCACATGGACCAGCTCCTGCATCAGATGGAGAGGCCAATGGATGGCTTCCTGACGTTGGGCGAGAGCTGCTTCATTGGGTCCGCAGACAACAAGAAGGACCCTAATAACCATTGCAGCTCCAGTGGCAAGAGCTCGATGATGTGGGTCAGCGAAGAGCAGCAGGCAAAGAGCGGCAACGATCAGCTTCAGATGGGGTCGTCGACAAGGATGGAGGGTGCAGGCATTGATGTCATGGATCCAGTCACCGGGCTGTACGAGGGCGCCGTGTCGGGAGACTCCATGGACAGCAAGGGTTTTGAGGGTTCGAACTCCAGGCTCGAGATGAAGCCGCCTGCACAACAAGCACCTGTAGGAAGTCAGAGGATACGCATATAGTCATCCAATATATAATGGTTTGGAACTCACGTAAAGAACTGTATACTACAATATATATGGATAAGCAAGGTCAAGCTAAGGTATTTAAATGCAAGTGTCAGTTTTGTTGTGAACCATCAAAGTTCAGACGATTAGCGTGTGATCGGAGTTGTAGTACATGCAGTCATTAGTTTTGTTGGATACAAGATATTATGGAGATCAATTCTCCATATATATGTTTGTTTATTTTGTCCCTAAGATTCGCCATATATATGCTGTATTATATTGGATTTGTGTGACACCGTTGTAACATTGATCAGAGATCTTTTGTGGGTGCAGTGTTATGCATGTGATAAAATGTGTGCAGTTTGTGCTTTAAGAAATCAACACTAATTTAATGATATTAATTTGGTATCATGAATGTTAATATTTTTTGTATGTCACTACCGAAATAAGTTCTTTGTGGAGTGGGGCAGGCACTCAGCAAAGCCACGATAACACTCGGCAAAGGTTTTGCCGAGTGTAGCACTCGGCAAAGAGGGCTCGGTAAACTGGTTATCGAAAAAGGCCTATTCGTCGAGTACTTTATTTCAGGCACTCGGCAAAGAAAAGTCCCCATGACGGTGCTAAGTGACGATGATGGAAGCTTTGTAGAGTGCTAGACTAACAGGCACTCGACAAATGGAGTTCCAGTGGGCCCCATGACGGTTTCTGTGCTTAGTGTGCGGGTCGGCGCTCGCCAAAGAAAGAGTCTTTGCCGAGTACCAGACCAGCAGGCACTCAACAAAGATAGCTCCAGTCAGCCCAAGCGCAGGCTCTGCGCCGAGTGTGAGCGTGGCACTCGGCAAAAGTTTCCCTTTGTCGTATATGCCACGACCATAACACTCGGCAAAAAAGCTTTACCGATTCCCAGGTGTGCCTTCTTCGTCGAGTGCTATGGTTATTGCACTCGGCAAAGGCAAATAGATGTTACCCGAGCGTGTTTGTATGTCGAGTGTTTTTTTCTCGGTAAAGATGGACTTTGCCGAGTCTCGTTCTTCGCCGAGGGTAATGTTGGTGTTTTGGGTCCGATCGCGCACCTGAGGTTACCCCTCAAGGTGCTTCTAGGAGTAGGACGGTGTTATCGACTGTAGCTCGATGGTTCGTGCTGGATGCACGAGAAACAGTGGACAATGGTTTACAGGTTCGGGCCGCTTTGAGATGCGTAACACCCTACATCCTGTCGAGAGTGTTTTATGTGGCGAGTTACAAGAGGATTCTCCAGCGCTGAGAACGTAGAGAGTTGGGTGGGAGGCTAAGTAGCGAGTCTCTGATCTGAAGGGGTGCTCCCTAGGCCTTATATATTCGACCGTGGGGTGGTACATGTGGATATTTTAGCGACGCGTACCCAAGAAATAGTGATCCAACTAAGTCTATCCTCCTACAATCCTGCCGACCCATTCTCGCTTGGTTCCGTTGTACGGGGCTCCTGCACGGGAAGGTCGCGCCTCTGTTGTGATTACTGCGCGAATTCGTTGGGCCGTCTTGGGCTTGTGCCGTTACAGCCTTATGTCGATTCGCTTCATTGGTCGTTCCTTCTCAGGCCCACGAGGGGGATGACCTTACGAATTATGGGTCCCTTGGGCCTTTCGTGAGGTCTTTTATCCTTCTGGTGGACCCGGGGGATATCTGTCCCCCACAAGCCCCCGATCTTTGCGCTGTTTTTGAAATAAACGGCCCAAAGATCCTAGGTCCAGCTTGCGATATCTGATTTTACCAGGGAATGCTTTGGGAATAAGTCTGCCGGGCCACTGCTTCAGAATTCTGAATGATCCGGTTAGCACGTCTTCTTTTTATTGTCTTCTTCTGCTATTATTCCTCAAAATTTGGTGTTCTATCTCTAGTTTATGCTTCGGAGGTCAGCATTTTGCACTGTTGAACTGTGAAGTCCATTGGGTGCACCGAAGGTGCACCCAATAGGTGTAGAGTGGATTTTGGTAGATAATTCACTTGAAGGTCTTCATTTCAAGTCTTTTTAGAGATTATTTTTATCTTCCACCTGTGCTTTTTTCAGAGGTCAATCTTGCCTTAGTTTTGCCGTATGCTTTAGAGGTCAGCATTTTATCTTTCGGGGAGGTGCACCCAATGGGTGTAGCCCCCGAGCTTCGAGTGGATTTTTGAAAATAATCCACTCGAAGGTCTTCATTTCGTGTCTTTTTCTGGGAATCATCCTCCCTCTTTGTTGAATGCCTTGGAGACCAGCATTATATTGTTGATACTACGCTTTAGAGGTCAGCGTATATTTTTGTCTTTGTGGCCGAGTACGCGATCTGCCCATATCTTGATAGGTTTTGCCATTTATTTGATCTGCGACTGATTGGACGTTCGATAGATGGCCCTTGGCTAGTCTTCATGTCACTTCGTGCTTTGATGCTTCTGTCGATTAGACTTATACCTCATGGGCTATATTTGGCTTTCCTTTGATCCCTGCTGATATCTTTCTTCTGTCTTGAAGTATTCATTGCATATACTGTTCGAATGTGACAGTATTGAAAATATACTGATTATTCCTGGGCGTCCCCCCAATGGGTGTAGGCAAGGGACGGCTTGGTACGCTGAGCGTTTAGCAAACTGCTTCTGAGTAGTAACTTGATGTGACCGTGAGCGTAATCATATCGCCCGCGCAGTTGACTGGAGTCCCAATGGGTGTCGTGTTACGTGAAACGGCGTCAGCCGCCTGACGTGTCTTCAGACGGTTTGAATTGCATATTGAATTTTTGCGACTGTTCAGTGGCCGTGGTAGGAGGTGAGCGGTTGCCTTCTTCTTCTATAAATAGTGCTCTTGCTTCTCCGGCATTTTCACATCTCTTACTGCTGCTTGCTGTTTACCCTCCTCTTCTTCCTTCCGTTCCCAACATGGGCAAAAGTAAGAAAGGTGGTAGTTCTTCGCATCGCCCTGGTGACAAATGCAAGCGTGAGCCGACTCCTCCCTCGGAGGACTTCGGTGACTCAGAGTACTCGGAGGAGGAGTTCTCCTCCGAGTCCGAGGGCTCTCCGGCTCCTGCCTCTCCCCCGGCGTCGTCTGATGATTCAGACGACTCCTAGGGGATTGCCGCAGAGGTCTGGACTTACATCCGGTCTGTTGAGCGCGCCGGGCTCGCAGGCTCGGATGAGTCGGAGTACTCCTCGGACGAGGAGAACTCCTCGGACTCGTCCGAGGAGGGCGGTGGCGACAGCGATGGCGGTGACGGCGACGGAGGCGACGACGACGGCAGCGGTGACGGCGGCGAAGGCGATGGCGACGGCGGCGGCAAGGGTGGCAGCGGCGACGGCGGCGACGACAGCAAGGGTGGCAGCAGGGGCAGCAGCAAGGGCAGCAACAAGGCCAGTGGCTAGATGCCACTGGTTTTAATTATTAGTATAGATTAGTAGTAGTATAATGAAATAATGTAGTAGTAGTTAGTAGTATAGAGTAGTGAAGTATAATATAGTAGTAGAGAGGTCATCAACTTATAATGAGTTGATTTGTAAGTTTAGTAATGCTTCCCTTATAATGAAGAGTGGTTTCGCCTCACTTTTGTGCACTTTTATTTTGCTTTCTTATCAGTCGTCGCTCTCATTAATGCCTGAGGGATGTTCGGAATCAATGAATCACGCTTTTGACTGTTTTCTTCGCGATGTCGACACTTCGACGATGGCAGCCGAGTCATCTAAAATCATGTTGTTGCTTTAGGAGTGACGGCCGAGTTATTACTGGCGATGTAGGCACTTTTTGAAGTAATGGCTGAGCGATAGCGGCCACGTCAGTGTTTTAGAAATAACGACCGAGCGATTACTGGTGATGTTGGAGGTAACAGCCGAGTGATCGATGACAACGTCGGCGTTTTAGAGGTAACAGCCGAGTGATAACGAACCACGCCGGCCGCTTTGGAGATAGTGGCCGAGTGGAGTCTGGTAACGTCAGCGTTCTTAGAAATAACCACTGAGTTAGAATGGACCGCGTCGGCCGTTTTGGAAATAACGGCTGAGTGATGATGTGGCATGCCCACGCTTTAGAAATAAGTCAATAACGGCCGGGCGATGACGTGGCACGCCAGCGCTTTGGAGATAGCAGCTGGGTGATGACTGGGCGCTTTTTAGATTCAGCATCTGGCTTCTGAAAACCCCATATGCACTGTACTGTCTTGCGCCTCCACATTCTGTGCCCTAGTTCTTGCTTTTCTGCACCCAGGCCTTCTCCGCTTTCTCGCAACGCTGCTTCCGCTCCATTCGCCGGCAAGGTTGAAATGGCGCCCAAGCGGAAAGCTTCGAGTTCGTCCGTCGCGGTCATCCCTCCCATCGACCCCAACAGTCAGTTGCCTTTTGCAGGTAACCATATGTCTGTTGTCTCTGAATTCGACCTTTTCCACCTTGTATCTATCGGGGTTCTTCCTTCGAAGGAGCTCTGTTCCTGGCGGATCTGCCGTGGGGTCACTGTTCCAACAGAGGACACTCACGAATCTGTCATCTACGTTCCTTTTCTCCTCCGCGGCCTTGCTCTTCCCATTTCTCCTTTTTTTCCGCGGTCTCCTTAATTTCTATCGCTTGAATCTGACCCATCTGAATCCCAATTCCATTCTGCAAGTCTCTATCTTTGTTCATTTATGCGAAGCTTTTCTCGGAGTTCTGCCACACTTTGGCCTGTGGAAGTATTTGTACCACTGTCGCCCTGGGATGGCCGGAGGTCAGCACCAGCTGGTGGGGGGCGCGAGCTTGGAGATGCGCCGTGGGAGGAAGGCTGATTACCTCGACATCCTGCTCAAGGATAGTATCAAGGGATGGCGTCTGGAATGGTTCATCGTAGAGAATCATGGGAATTCTCTCCCCCACGGTCAGGAAGACAGCCAGATGTTCGCACTCCGAGCTGGACCGAATCTCCCACAGACCAGGAAGTAACTGAAGCAGGGGCTTTGCTAGCTGAAGTTGGATTGCTGAAAGAAAGGGGTCTGACTGCAGAAGCTGTGGTCACTGACTTTGTTTTCAAGAACATCCAACCGCTGAAAGACAGAGCATATCCAGCCTATCTGTATCGAGGCTTTGCTGATTCGACTCGGGTAACCAACAGAAGAATTCCTGCCGTGGACTTGGTGGGCCGGCTCGAGATGATACTCAGAGGCAAGGTGTCGAACGTCGGCACTCCTGTTGCATACCCGGCTTGGAATCTGCCTCCTTCCAAGGCCTTTACCAGTTTTGTGTCAAATCCTCCTACTGGCGATAGCGGTTTGGGCCTTAGAGTGTGACCCTCTCCGGAAGAGGTTAGTGCTTTGGTTGTCTCATTTGAAGAAATTCCTGTCGACGAGAGGCAGGTTCATTTTGAGGTGCCTTTAAATCCAAGTGACGCAGAAATAAGTGCCATGCTGGATATGTTAGCTGAAGATTCTTCTGATGCAGTCCCTACTGAAACATTGGCGGTAGCGCCCATCCCAGAGGATAGCGAAGCTTTAGATATTCAGAAGTCTGACAATGTTCGTCTGAAGCGTTCTCGCCGAGCCAATCAGCCTGCTTCTTCCTGCTGATGGGAAGAAACAGAAGAAGAGACGTCTTCGTCGAGTGTCTAGTTTGGATCAGGATGTTGGTCTTTCTGTTCCTGCTACTGAAGAAGTGCCGGTGCCTGCATTTGCTGAAACTAATCCCGATGGGTGTAGCCTGCCTGCTATTAACCCCAATGGGTGTGACCTGGATGACGTTGACCCCAATGGGTGTAACCTGGATGACGCTGATCCCAATGGGTGTACTGTCCACGTTGTTGATGATGGTGAGGAGGAGGAGGATGAAATCCCTCTAACTCGGAAGAACAGCCGACGCTATATTGCCAGTGGCGAAAGCAGTGGTGTTCCTTCTCCAGCCCTGTCTGCTCTTGTTGGTCTACAAGAATTGTCTCTGGCCAACTTTGATCAGGCTCTTGAGGATATGGTCCCAGAAGATCTGTTGTCCGAACCAGCAGATGGTGGCATGATGGATGTTTGCCCTGATGTGCCTGATGCTGGTCTGGAATTGTCTCGGGCGGTGTCCTGCACCTCGTCGACCTTGGAGTACAGTCTTAAGGGTCAGGAGGCCGGCCCGGATTGCACTATTCCTATGGAAGTGGTCGAGGGTCCTTCAGCCTTAGAGGTGGCTGCCTTGGAGGGCTCGGCCCTCAAAAATAGCGCTGGTGCTTACCCAGCCCTCGAGGGTGTTGCTGAGGATGATCCGGCTCGGATGGGTAGTGCAAGCGATAACCCAGCCCCCGAGGGTGTTCGAGTTGGTTCTCCCTCTAACACTTCCATGGATGTTCATGTGGGATCTTCTCCTCCGCACTCTGATTGTATGGCAGCAGTACGGATTTCATGTCAAGAGGTCATTTTAGAGGTCAACGTTCCTGATGACAGAGTTCTGACTTCTGCTGGTGACACTGACTTGGTTCCCGATGATGCATTGCGGGTTGTTCCAGTTGGTGACCCTTCAGCAAGCCATCAGTTGATTTCCCACGACTTGGTGGTTCCCTCATTCTTCTCCAACCTCCAGGTATCTTGGTTTTTTCTGCCCTGACTTTTACTTCAGGTAGACTGTTGTTATATGCTCATCTGTTTTTATCGTCAGACATTGGTGGATGAAATGGCTAGCCGGTTGAAATCACAGGGGACCTCTGTCCCAGAAGGGGCTTCATCCCTAATGCATTGGAATCCAGTGTTACTTCAGCGGCGAGTATCTGACTTGGAGATGGCAAATGCTGGTTAGTGCCCTTTTTGCCTTCATTGGCTATTTGAGTAATCTGCTTTATAGCTGAACACACTTGCTTGACTGTTTCCTGACAGACATGGCCCGACAGTACTCTGATCTTGAAGAAAAACATTCTCAAGGTCAGACTGAACTAGCCCGGCGGTGCTCTGATCTTGAAGAAAAGTATTCTCAAGGTCAGGCTGAACTGGCCCAAGTTTCTGCTTCTCTGAATGATGCTAACACGCTGAACTCTACTCTCCATGCTCAGCTCGACTCTGAAAAGGTGACCTGTGAATCTTGGCTTTGTTTGTTGTGTTCTTATTGCTTGCTCGACGTTTGGAGAAACTGATTCTTGTATGCAGGAGGAAAAACGTGCCCTTGCTACTTCTCGCAACAATCTGGAAAAGCTATACCGTGATGCCAGCAACTCGTTGACTATCTTGGAGAGGAGTCATCGTTTTACCATGGAGGACTTGGATAACCATCGCTACAAGCTGCAAGAGTCTCTGGATGATATGATTCGCCTCAGGCAATTGGTGTCGAACAAGGATACTGTCATCAAGGATCTGCGTGCTTCCAAAAAGTCGGTAGTCCGGGAGCTAGAGGCCGCTCGGTTGGCTGTCAAGGCCGCTGAAGATACTTCTGCTACTCTGAAGGCCCAACGCGACAAGGCCATGGACAAAGCCGTTCGCGCGGGGCGAATTCTGATGAGGATACCTGGCGTGGTTGTTCTCGACGACATAGTGGCGGATGTGAATGCCGCTCCCGATTCTTCGAGTCGTCCTTCCTCGTCGGTCGCTCCTGAGAAAAACATTTCTAGATAGAAAACACTGAATGCCTTGAGTATATGGTTAGTGTGCTTAGATGTTTCGTTAGAAAACACTTTTCGGTACCGAATACTGTTATTGTTTTCCCGTTGTTAGAGTTCAACGCTATCTACAATCGTAAAAGTAAGTGCATCATGATGGTTTTGAATTTTTTCGTGGGGCATAGAGATCGCCCTGGGATGAATAGTTGCGAACGTGCCGAATGTGCCACGCCAATTTAAGTCGTTGCCAACTTAAATCGATCGTTCCGCTGTCAGGGGTATAGTGATCACCGGCCTAAACCGATTGCTCCGTTGGCAGGGTATAGTGGTCACCCTTAGTTAAGTAAGCGTGAGCATGTCGCATCGTCTTAAGTCATCGCCGACTTAAGCCGATTGCTCCGTTAGTAGGGTATAGTGGCCACCCCGAGTTAAGCAAGCATGAGCATGTCGCACCGTCTTAAGTCATCGCCGACTTAAGCCGATTGCTCTGTTAGTAGGGTATAGTGGCCACTCCGAGTTGAGCAAGCGTGAGCATATCACACCATCTTAAGTCATCGCCGACTTAAGCCGATTGCTCCGTTAGTAGGGTATAGTGGTCACCCCGAGTTAAGTAAGCGTGAGCATGTCGCACTATCTTAAGTCATCGCCGACTTAAGCCGATTGCTCCGTTAGTAGGGTATAGTGGTCACCCCGAGTTAAGTAAGCGTGAGCATGTTGCACCGTCTTAAGTCATCGCCGACTTAAGCCGATTGCTCCGTTAGTAGGGTATAGTGGTCACCCCGACTTGAGCAAGAACGCAAAACGAAGAATTCCTGAAGCCTTTTTATTGATGATGTGTTTCCCGGTTTACGGAATACATTGCCGCCCCAATAGCTTTTGAAATATAGCTAAGGATAAAACTTCCTGAGATGTTCTATGTTCCATGAGTTCCCAACTTCTGTGCCATCCATCTGTGTGAGTCGATATGATCCAGGCCGAGTGACTTCAGCTACTATGAATGGTCCTTCCCATAGAGGTGACAATTTGTGCCGCCTCTCCCCCGTTAGAATTCGGCGGAGGATGAGGTCTCCCACTGCGAAGGATCGATGCCGTATGGCCTTATCGTGATAGCGCCTCAGAGTTTCCTGATACCGTGCTGATTGAATCACCATGTTTAGTCGTTCTTCTTCGAGTACATCGACATCCTCCAGCCTAGTAGCCTCAGCTTCTGCTATGTTTTCAAAGATCAACCTTGGTGCCCCAAACTTGAGATCAGCAGGTAGCACTGCCTCCGAACCATAGACCATAAAGAAAGGAGTGTTTCCATGCAGGGCTTGACTAGGTTGAGTTCTCAAGCTCCAAACGACGTACGACAATTCCCTGATCCACTTTCCTGCGAACTTTTCATTTTTGTCGAAAACTTTCTTTCTGAGCGCCTCCAATATCATCTCGTTGGCTCTTTCTACCTGTCCGTTGGCTCTTGGGTGTGCCACGGAGGCATATTTGATCTGAATGCCCTTTTGCTCGCAGAAGTCGAAGAACTCTGAGCTTGTGAAGTTGGATCCCAGGTCGGTTATGATGTTGTTCGGTATTCCAAACCTGAATATCATGTCTTGTATGAATTCCACTGCCTTAGCTGAAGTTAAGGAAGCAATGGGTTTGAATTCTATCCACTTAGTGAACTTGTCAATAGCAACCAGTACATGAGTGTATCCTCCTTGAGCTTTTTTGAAAGGTCCAATCATATCCAATCCCCAGCATGCAAATGGCCAAGTTACAGGTATGGTTTGTAGTTGTTGTGCCGGTAGATTCTGCTGTTTCGACAAGTATCGGCAGGCTTCGCACTTCTAAACTAACTTGGCTGCGTCATTTTTTGCTGTTGGCCAGTAGAAACCCGACCTGAAGACTTTCCCAACCATGGTCCTGGATGCTGCATGCACTCCACATTGCCCAGCATGGACCTCATCTAGAAGTTGCTTTCCAGTATCTGAAAGAATACACCTCATGAGGACTCCTGACGCGCCCCTTCTATATAGCGTGTCCCCAATGAGCGTATAGTGAGCTGACTGCCTTGCGATACGCTCGGCTGTATTTTTGTCATCTGGTTCCTCTTCATTCCTTATATATCTGATGATCGGCTCTCTCCAGTCATCAGGATTTGATTCTGGTTGGCTCAGAGTATTGCATTCTTCTACCCGATCTGCTGAAATGCTCGGGTGCGGCACCTCTTGGACAAAAACTCCAAGCGGGACCTGAGTCCGACTGGACCCTAGCTCAGACAATGCATCTGCCGCTGTGTTGCGGTCTCTCTCCACATGATGAAACTCCAATCCTTCAAATTTATCTTCTAGTTTCCGGACAGTGGTGCAATATTTTCCCATGGAATCATTCGAGCAATCCTATTCTTTGTTTATCTGACTTATGACTACTAGAGAATCTCCATATACCATTAGTCTCTTGATGCCCAGTGATATAGCGATGTTCAGTCCATGAATCAGAGCTTCATATTCTGCTGCATTGTTAGAGGCTGGAAATAGCAACTGAAGGGCATATCTGACGTGTTCGCCTCCAGGTGCAGTAAAGAGGATCCCTGCGCCTGCTCCCTACAGCTTTAACGAGCCATCAAAATACATTCACCATACTTCTGCAGTTTCTGGGTTATCTGGTACTTGTTGTTCGGTCCACTCCGATACGAAATCAACCAGTGCTTGAGTTTTTACGGCAGTGCGAGGTCGAAATTCAATGTCATGAGATCCCAGCTCGCAGGCCCACTTGGCTATTCTCCCGATGGCTTCTTTGTTGTGAAGAATATCTCCTATTGGAAATCCGGTGACTACTATGACTTTGTGGTCGTCGAAGTAGTGACGGAGCTTGCGTGCAGTTAGAAGTACTGCATATAATAGCTTCTGAACTTGAGGGTATTTCTTCTTCGAGGGACCTAGAACTTCACTGATGAAATAAACAGGATGTTGTACTGGGTATGCATGTCCTTCTTCTGCTCGCTCGACTACCAACGCGGTGCTCACCACGTGAGTCGTGCAAGAGATATATAACAGTAGATCTTCTGATGGTTGAGTCGACGTGGCTCGATGCGGTGGTTTCAGCACTGGTGGTGTTGTCAAGAACTTTTCAATGCATCTAGGGCTTCCTGTGCTTCTGAGGTCCATTGAAATTTGTCCACCTTCTTGAGTAACATATAAAATGGTAAGCCTTTTTCTCCTAACCTGGATATAAACCTGCTCAGGACTGCCATACATCCGGTAAGTCGTTGAACTTTCTTCTGTGATCGCGGTGCCTCCATCCTCATGATAGCTTCGATCTTTTCTGGATTAGCTTCAATTTCCCGGTGGCTGACAATAAACCCGAGTAACTTTCTTGCTGGTACCCCGAAAACACATTTTTTGGGATTAAGCTTCCATCGATATCGCCGTAGACTGTTGAAAACCAGCTGTAAATCTTCAATGAAATTTTCTGAATTTTCTATTTTGATCACCACATCGTCCACATAAGCTTCCACACGCTTGCCCCAGTGATCGGCTAAGCATGTTTGAATAGCTCTCTGATAAGTCGCTCCAGCGTTTTTGAGGCCGAACGACATGGAGGTATAGCAGAAGGCTCCAAACGGGGTGATAAATGCCGTTTTTTCCTCGTCTTCTTTTGCCAAACTAATCTGATGATACCCAAAGTAGCAATCCAAGAAAGACAGCATAGAGCATCCGGCGGTTGAGTCCACCACCTAGTCGATCCTAGGAAGCCCGAAGGGATCCTTCGGACAGTGTTTGTTGAGATCCGTATAATCAACGCACATGTGCCAATCCACTTTATTCTTTTTGAGTACAAGAACAGGGTTGGCCAACCATTCAGGATGTAACACTTCTCTAATGAACCCGGCCGCGACCAAGCGAGCCAGCTCAGCACGGATGGCTTCTCTCTTGTCGGGCGTAAAGCGACGTAATTTTTGGCGTATTGGCCTCGCCTGGGGGTAGACCTTCAATTTGTGCTCGGCCAGCTCTCTTGGGACTCCCGGCATATCCGCAGGTTGCCATGCGAATATGTCTCGGGTATCTTGCAGAAACTGGACGAGCGTGCTTTCCTATTTGTCATCCAGGCTAGAGCTGATGGTGGCAGTTCTGCGCTCATCAACGAACCCGAGGTTGATCCTTTTGGTTTCTTCAGTTGGCCGCATAGAGGTCACAGCTTGTGCTTCGTTCGTGGGGATCGCGAGGTCTTCCTCAGGCTTTGAGTTTGCCCGTGCAGAGGAAATCGCCGATGGTTTGGTGGAGAGGGCCACCTGAATAGCCACTCGGAAACATTCTGCGGCGCCTTGGAAGTCGGCGCGCACAGTTATGCTCCCTTGCGGTCCAGGCATCTTCAATATCATGTACGTATAATGTGGAATAGCCATGAACTTCGCTAATCTGGGCCTCCCGATGATGGCGTTGTTTCCACAGTCGAAGTTTGCCACCTCGAACCTCAGGAACTCAGTTCTTTAGTTTTCCGGAGTTTCGAAGGTGACTGGCATGTAGATGTGGCCCAGCGGGTACTCTCCTTCAGTCGGCACGATGCCGAAGAAAGGAGTGTCTGACTCGTGGAATTTTTTGAGGTGAACTCCCAAGCCTTGGAGTGTCTAGGGGAAGGTGACGTTGATACTGCTCCCCCCGTCCACTAATACCTTCTTCACCCTGCTCTCTCGGATCACCGGATCGACGAGGAGCGGGTATTTGCCTGGGTGGTCGAAGTTGAGCCACTGATCCGCCCGAGTGAAGGTGATCGGGTGCTCCGACCATCGGTATGGGGCGGGAGGACCGGTAGTTGCCACCAGTATCTGGCGATCGTTGAGCTTTTGTTATCTCTTGTTCTCCTGTGATCCGTGTCTGCCGAAGATGACATTGACCTCTCTGTCGACACGCGGGAAGGCTCCACCTCTTCCCTCTTACTGCTGCTAGGGTTGTCGCGGTTCTCCTGGTCCTCCTCGCGGTGGAGGAGGAGGTAGAGGTTGGAAGGGTCGGCCGTGCCCGATGGAGTGCATGAAGTCTCTGTAGTTCCGAAGGGTGTGGCGCATGTCCTTATGGTACGGGCACTGGGCGTCGAGGATGTCGTCCAGCGTGCGTTCGCCTCCTCGAGGTCCTCCTCGAGCACGAGAGGCAGGCGGTCCGGCGGCGTGGACTTCTTCGCGAGGTCTCTTCTCCCAACGCTTGTCGGGCTGCTGATTCGTGTTGCGTCGCGGTGCTGCTGGTGTTGGCTTCACTCCTCCGATGAGGTCCTGAGCTCGCTCGTTGGCGGTGATGTAGAGGTTGGCTTCCCAAAACAGTTGTTCGGAGGTAGTCGGCGCCTTCTGTAATATGGTTCGGACGAAGGCCGAGTCATTAGATCCTCTGTAGAAGTCCACGATCACCGCTGCCTCAGTGACCTCAGGGATACGATTTCTCATGGTCTGGAACCTTTTGAGGTATGACCGGAGAGTTTTGTCCCCTCGGTGTTTGATGGATTTGAGGTCCCATGGTTGCGCCGGCTTATCGGAGAGAGACTGAAAGTTGGCGGTGCAGCGCCGATTGAAGTCGCTCCAGTCGTCGATGCAGTGTCGGGGTAGATGTCGCAGCCATTGCAGCGCGTCTTGCCCGAGGACGATAGACAAGTATGCGGTCATTACATCCTCGGTTGCCCCAGCAGCTCGGGCAGTGGTGGTGTAGACGGCCAGCCAGCCTCCTGGATCCTGCTTAGGTTCATATTGTCGACGTTGGATACCTTGAAGTTAGGGGGCCATTGAATGGCCCTAAGGCGCGGAGTAAGTGCCGATACTCCGCACGTGTCCTCCTGTCGTTGATGATGATGCCGGTCCTGGGGAGGAGTGTGGTTGTCGTGGTGCCTCGACCGTCCCCTTGTGGTGCCACCAGTTGAAGCCGTGGCCGACTCGGTCCTGGTAGCCTGACTTCGCGCTGGGACGCCGTGATCCCGGTCGTACTCTTCTCGGCGACGAATTTCGTTCTCGTGTCGTCGTTCGCATGAAGCGTTGATGGAGCTCCGTGCATCCCGCCGACTGTTGATGGCGTGTCGTAGGTCGTTCGGCGGGTGAGCGAGGGACAGGAGATGATTGACTGCTTGAGTGAACAGCCGCCGATAGCCCTCGGCGTCGGGAGTCCGAGGGAGGCCATCAGCTATCCGAGCCAACACCCCTCCAACTTCACTCGGCGTGTTCATGGCTCGGGCAAAGTCGGGGTTCAAGTTGCGCCCGAAGAGTGGATTTTCCCGACGTTGCCTTATCTCCTGCTTGGCCTGTTCTTGAGCCCGTCGACGATCGCGTCGTCGGGAATTCCTTCGTTCCCTGAAGACACGTTCCTCCGGAGTTTCTCCTATCTCCGAGACCTCGTCTCGTGATACGAGTTGTGCTGGGTCCCGCTCTCCGGCCTTGTGATGTCTCCGGATATTTCGGCGTCGGTTCCTCCGTCTGCGAGATTCCCGCTGAGGAGGTTCCTCTCCGGATGCAGTCGGCTCGTCGTCGGAGATGGGGGGCGACTCCACTCTCCCGATGAGGAGGACGTCGGGGTAGAATGGAGTAGCTGTCACGGCGATCTTCTTTCTGTTCTCCTTTGAGGGCGGAGGTGTAGAAAGATCAGCCTGATGATCCTTTGCTTCCTTTTTCCTTGTGATTCGTGTCCATTCTCTCGTCGGAGAGGTGGACAGCGGAGTTCTCCGGGCTGAGGGACCCTCAGCTCCAAGTTCACTGAAGGTGATCTTTTTCCGGGGCGCTGGAAGTTGCACCTTTTCCTGCTTTGCCCCAATTTTCCTGGGGATTTCCGAGGAAGATTTTCTCTCTGGTGGATCCACGATGCGATGCAGAGTTCCCTCCTCATCTGTTACAGATGAGATAGTTCCGAAGCAAAATGTGGACCCGGGATGGAGGATGATCTTGTGCTAGAAGGTGATGACCATTGAGCTAGCTTGGATCGATGACACACCCCCTACCTGGCGCGCCAGCTGTCGGTGTTTTGGGTCCGACCGTGCACCTGGGGTTACCCCTCAAGGTGCTTCTAGGAGTAGGACGACGTTATCGACTGTAGCTCGATGGTTCGTGCTGGATGCACGAGAAACAGTGGACAATGGTTTACAGGTTCGGGCCGCTTTGAGATGCGTAACACCCTACGTCCTGTCGAGAGTGTTTTATGTGGCGAGTTACAAGAGGATTCTCCAGCGCTAAGAACGTAGAGAGTTGGGTGGGAGGCTAAGTAGCGAGTCTCTGATCTGAAGGGGTGCTCCCTAGGCCTTATATATTCGACCGTGGGGCGGTACATGTGGATATTTCAGCGACGCGTACCCAAGAAATAGTGATCCAACTGAGTCTGTCCTCCTACAATCCTGCCGACCCATTCTCGCTTGGTTTCGTTGTACGGGGCTCCTGCACGGGAAGGTCGCGCCTCTGTTGTGATTACTGCGCAAATTCGTTGGGCCGTCTTGGGCTTGTGCTATTACAGCCTTATGTCGATTCGCTTCATTGGTCGTTCCTTCCTAGGCCCACGAGGGGGATGACCTTACGAATTATGGGTCCCTTGGGCCTTTCGTGAGGTCTTTTATCCTTCTGGTGGACCCGGGGGATATCTGTCCCCCACAGGTAACACTTAATAAATAATGTTTTGCCGAGTGCCTGATATTTTGCCCTCGCCAAATCTATGAGCACTCGGTAAAGAATGTGTTTCCGGTAATGTATGTATTGCTCAAGAATAAGACAAATTTTCTACTCGAAGCATGAGATGTGCATTTATTTTGGAGCGAAGGTAGTATCTGACTATGATGTGCATTTCTTTAGTGTATAGATGACTTAGCTTATTAGGACATCTCCTAAGATCTAATTTGTGACGTGCATTTCTTTAGTCTATGGCTTAGCGTATTGCGTATCCCGGACCATGCGAGACTAGATCAGTTCGAGCGAGAGTTCTGATTTGCTGCGAGATCTTTCCTATTTCTTATGATATTTTGTTGGACTTAGCTTTGGCTAAGGTTCAGACCTCATTCCCTATAAATATAAAGGGGCATGGTCAATTCCAAACAACAATATTACTCATCTTCATGCATTAGATCTAGATGTACTGTAGCTCTAGTTGTAGTTCCTCAATCTCAATCTTCACCTCTCTTCGTCTCTACGTCATCTAAACGCGTTTTGGGTGGCCTGCCAATCCGAAGCAACCCTATGATCTCTCCTCCTCGACAGGGTCCCTTCTGAGAGGCAAGATCTAGGTTCTACATGAAGACTTCTATGCATCGTGGATGGTCTACCACCCACACGCGGACGGTCTGTGCACCTAAAGAGAAAACTGTAGTTATCTGCACCATGGTGGTGTTGGTGTTTAGGGCCCAACCGCGCATCCGAGGTTACCCCTAGAGGTGCTTTTGGGTAGAACGGTGTTGTTGATTGTAGCTCGATGGTTCGTGCTAGGCGCACGAGAGACGATATACGATTTTCTACAGGTTCGGGCCGCTTGAAGAGGTGTAATACCCTACTTCCTGGCGTGGATCTTTATGTGGTGGGTTACAGGGGAATTTTCTAGTATGAAGGATGCTAGAGAATTGAGTAGATGGCTTATGAGTGACCTACCTTTTGATGGGGTGTCCCCTAGGCCTTATATAATCGACCGTGGGGCATTACATGCGGGTATGATGACGACGTATGCCTAAGTAATAGTGAACCGACTGAACTTCTCTTTCCATAATCTTGCTGACTTGTCCTTGTTTGGTTTCGACGTCCAAGGGTGTCGCGCGGGAGGATCGGATCAAAAACTGTGGATAATGCTTAGATCCATCAAGCCGTCTGGGCCCAAGTCTATCCATTCCCATGTCAACCCACTCCGCCAGCAGTTCCTCCCCTGGCCCACGAAGGGATGGCCTTGCGAAACGATAGGTCCAAGGCCTTTCGCGAGGCCTTCTAGCCTTCTAGTGGACCCAAGGGATATCTGTCCCCCACAAGCCCCCAATATTTGAGTTGATTTTGAAATAATTGGCCCAAAGATTCTAGGTCCAACTTGCGATTTTTGATTTGGGTGCTTCGAAGATGCACCCGTTGAATCGTTGTTTGTGAACTCTAGGTGACTCAGTAAAAACAATCTTCTGTAGGTTCTTCACTTGATGTTTTGGAGATCAACATCTTGTTATCATATTATGCTTTAGAAATTGTAACACCCTTGGTGTTACTGTTACTAAAACCTGAGCATAACATCATCAGCATTAGCATTTCATGTGTTTGATACACCTAGAATGCATTCACTAGGTAAAGATCTCAAACAAGTTGTATTGTTATGGTGTTTTGCAAATAGAACCCTGGAGTAGGATACTTAACCCTAAATGGGGGTTAGAAGGGAAAAACTGGACCCAAATAGAGAAAAACCCCAAAGATTAAGTGAAATAATCATAAAATGTTACCAAGGATGGACCTATATTACATTCACACCCCTGAGATGCCAAAACCCCTAATTGGAACCCTGGAAAACCCTAAACCTAAACCCTAGGGGGCTAAGTGCAAAATTAGTGCACTTTTGGACTAAAGTGCCAAAAACCATGATGTTAAAGTATCTTAAGTCATATGGTCCCCAATCATGAGGGTTTGCAATCCAAAACTTGAGATTTGGACTTAATTGCAAAAGAGCCACACTTGAACTCTTGTGATTAAGTCTGAATTTTAGTATTATGAACTCATCTTTGGGGCCATGTAACTTCCAAAATAGTGAGAACTTACCCTAGGTCACCACACCAAATTTGTAAACCTATCAAAGGAGAACAACTTTGCTTAAGAGTGTAAGCATAGTTGTTATGAAGAATTTGTAGATAATCAAACCCAAAGATGGGCTGTCAGGCTATTCAAGTTTGAATTTCAGACTGACTGTGTAAATACAGAGTCTTTGGGCACGAATTCAAGATTGATTTAGTAGGAATTTGGCCATAGCTGATATGACAAAATTATAGCTGGTTTGTAGCTCTACAACTTTGATGCAGAGGGATGATAAAGTTGTCATGCGAAATCTAGAGAGAATTTGCCCTGAAGTTGCTCTGTCAGGTTAACTGAAGTGGAATGCCATGGTACAGTAACTGAAGAAGAATCTCAGGTTCATCCCCTCGCCGTCGACGACACTCGCACCATGATTCCCGCCGGTGAGGTGATTCGTGCTCACCAGTGCTTGGATAACGCTCGGAGTCACGTAAAGATCATCGCCGTTGATAAGTGTTGGGGCGAAGGCAAAGACGCCACCCTTCGCTCGAGGCCTTCGCTGCAGTCGCTGGTCCGACGGAGACAAAACAGGCGGGGACACCCTTCGCTTGATACGGCGCCAGACGAAGGCCTGCGACGTCGTCACCCCACCGTGTGGCCTCGTCCAGCTCAGAGGCCCACGTGTGATCCGGCCCATTGTAACGGGCCCCGCGTGGCCGCTACGTGTTACGGGCCTAATTTGCAAAGGCATTCCTGTAATTACAGTCTGTAACCCTGCTTTATGGGAATATTCTGGGGATAACCTAGGTATCTGAGGGCACATGCGTCCTTAACACAAGGCGCTGGGCGCTCAGACACCTATAAATACCCCCGCACAGTGCCCGTGAGGGGGCAGATTAACAGAGCTATTGCCATCTTGCGCGAGAACCCTGTTGACGTCATTGTTCACCCTTGTTGGATCCCCTTGCAACTGAGAGCAAGTTCCAACATTTGGCGCCCACCGTTCGTGCTACAAGAAAACCACCCGCGATGGCACCCAAGAGAGCTAACCCGAAGGCTGACGAGGCTGTGAAGGCAGCACTGGTCGCCGCAAGAAAGGGCAAGGCCCTCGCCCTCACCCAATCCACCCACCAAGAGGCCACTGAAGACGACGTTCCCCGCACCTGCGAAGACGACACTCTCTGCACCTGCGGCCCTGAAGGACAATCGCAGCCACCCTCAGGCCTCGCACCACTGGAGGGCGCGGACCTCATCGAGGACGGTGAAGTCCTCGGTGTCTCAGTGGAAGAACAGCTACAACTGCGCGCCCTGCGCCTCAAGAACCGCAATCTCCAGAGGCAGAAAGAGATACTGGAGGCCAAGCGCCAGTGCGTGTCCGCACTAGCCAAAGTGCGACAAATGATACGCGACGAAGAGCAGAAGGCCCAGGACCTTGAGCGGGAGATCACGCTGATGCAGCGCGAAGGCCACCTTGGCCTGCAGCACGAGCCACCCCTCTAGCAGCGCGCACAACTGGAAGACACGCGCGAAGGCCACCTCGGCCTGCAGCATGGGCCACCCCTGCAACACCGCGCGCAACCGGAAGACCTGCGTTTCCCCCAGCGCGACCACACCTTCCCGCACGCCGCGCCATTCCAAGGGGTCAACTATCTCGACGAGCAAAGTCCCCTGGCGCCACACCTGCAAGTGACGCCTTGGCCAGCTAACTTCCGAGCAGGGACCTATCCCAAGTACAACGGCAGCACCGACCCAGCACAATACATAATGAGCTATCAGGTCGCCGTTGCATCTTCCGGAGGGGACGACGCCACAATGGCGAAGTCTTTCATCATCGCCCTAGAGGGCCCAGCTCTCACCTGGTTCACCAGGTTGCCTCCGTTGTCCATTGATTCCTGGAGAAGTCTCCGGGACAAGTTCCTGCTCAACTTCCAAGGGTACCGCCCAGACACCGACGCCTTGGCCGAACTCTCGCTCTGCAAGCAGCTGGAAAAGGAGACTCTGCGGGAGTATTACCGCAAATTTTTAACACTCAAGTCATAGCTGCCCTCAGTCGATGACCAGATCGCCATCCACTACGCTATCAGTGGCCTTCGCGCCGGCGTCCTTTACAGCCACTGCATCAGAGACCCGCCCAAGAACCTCCAGGAATTATATCAGCTGTTTGAAAAGTACGCTAAATCCGAAGAGCTCCACCAGCGCAAGGTTGAGTCCCAAAGGAAGCCAAAAGATGCTCCACAGTCCAGCCGCACGTGGACAAGGACTCCGCAGCCGGACTCAGGTCGAGACGGTCACAATCAATAGCAAGTGCACAACATCGCCAACCAGCACCCCGCTGCTGACGCCCCTCGTCGCCAGGAGTATCCCCCTAGGGCCGCGGAAATGGAACTCGCGGTAGGGGTCGGGGCGTGCGCAGCCGCCACACCGATTCTACTGCCTCTTCCACGGCGAAGACTGCACCCACCAAACCAAAGACTGCCCAGAAACGAAGGCCACCAGAGACAGGATGGCACGGGCGCAACCAGCCGACAACCCCCGGGTTGTCGCACACACTTACCAGCAACCCCCCACCATATATCCACGCCCCCGCCCCGCATCCACCGCACCACGCTTACCAACACCATCAGGAAGTACAAATCGTACCTCCCCCACCCCCACCACCACACCAGCAACATCAAAACATCCCCCATGCTCCAAAGCAGGAAGACTTCGCCGATCAACCATATCACGGAGTCATTCACATGATAACTGGGGGGTCCAGCACCGACTTCGACACAAAGCGGCAGAAGCGGGACCACTACCGCAGCATCAACCACGTCGCCGTCACCGGCCCCGTCGTGCAGACAAAGTGGTCCCACATACCGCTAACCTTCGACGCACGAGACGTCGACCTGCGCAGCGCCCCCCACTGCGACGCCATGGTTATCAATTGCAGCGTGGCAGGCTGGGACCTGCACAAAGTCCTAGTTGACAATGGCAGTCAGGCAGACATCATCTTCCTCCACGCCTTCGATCGCATGGGCATAAGCCACAGCCTGCTTAAGCCTTCGGACAACCCGTTGTATGGCTTCGGCGGCAAGGGCACCTTTCCCGTCGGCAAAATAGAGCTGCCTCTCTCCTTCGGTGTAGCACCCAATGCCCGAAGTGAGCAAGTAACCTTTGATATCGTGGATATGGTATATCCATACAATGCCATCGTGGGCCGGGGCTCCATCAATAAGTTCGAAGCAGCCATTCACGGACTGTACCTATGTATGAAGATACCAGGTCCGTTAGGCGTCATTACGGTCTTCGGCAATCAACAGACTGTGCGCAACATAGAGCGGAACTTCGTGCCCGGTCAGAGGAACGTGCACTGCCTCACGGCCCAGCGCGAGGTCCCCGCGCCTGCCAGCCCAACCAATAAGCAGCACGACAAGGCACAGCTGCAGAGCAACGACGGGACCAAGACTGTCCCCCTCGACCAGGCCACGCCCAGGCAGACAGTCATTATCAGCGAAGACCTTACTTCGCATGAAGAGGAGAAGCTCCTCTGCTGCCTGTCCAAGAATAAAGATGTCTTCGCCTGGTTAGCCCTCGATCTGGTCGGGGTTAGCCATGCCATAATTGAGCACAGTTTGGGAATCGACCCTTCGGTAAGGCCGAAAAAACAGCGGCTTCGCAAAATGTCCGACGAGAAGACGGAGGCCGCCAAGGCAGAAGTGCACCGCCTCCTGGAAGCCAAATTCATCGAGCCGGTGGCTTACCCCACATGGCGCTCCAATGTCGTGATGGTGCAGAAAAAGAGCGGGAAGTGGCGAATGTGCATCGACTTCACCAGTCTCAATAAAGCATGCCCAAAGGACAATTTCCCGCTACCGCGGATCGACAAAATAGTCGATAGCGCGGCCGGATGCGAAGTCATGTCCCTCCTCGACTGCTTCTCCGGTTACCACCAGATATACATGAAGGAGGAAGACAAGGCTAGCACCAGCTTTATAACACCCTTCGACACATATTGCTTCATCCGAATGCCGGAGGGACTCAAGAACGCCGGGTCCACCTTCTCCAGGCTTACCAAAACAGTGCTCGAAGGGCAAGTTGGCAGAAAAATATTCACATATGTGGACGACATCGTCGTCGCCAGCAAGAGCAAGGAGGACCATCTCGCCGACCTCGCTGAGACATTCGCGAACATGCGAGACGCACAACTCCGCCTAAACCCGGAAAAGTGCGTCTTCGGCGTTCGCCAAGGCAAAATATTGGGCTACCTGGTATCACACCGCGGCATTGAGGCCAACCCAACCAAGATTCAGGCCATCATAGACATGACGCCTCCACAGTCTGCCAGGGACGTCCAGCGCCTGACAGGCAGATTGGCCGCTCTCAACAGATTCATCTCCAGGTCTACCGAGCGAAGTCTCCCCTTCCTCAAAACACTCCGTGGTGCAAAAGACTTCGCCTGGGGACCAGAGCAGGCGGCGGCCTTCGCCTCATTAAAACAGTACCTGACAGAGTTGGCCGTCCTTACAAGCCCCGACTCCTCGCTCCCCCTGTTGCTCTACGTCGCGGCTTCGCCGCATGCGGTCAGCGCGGCACTAGTGCAGGAGCAGACAGTTGAGGGTGTGGTCAGGCAGTGCCCCGTTTACTATGTCTCCGAAGTGCTGACACCGTCCAAGTGCAACATGACAGAGCTGGAGAAGATTGCCTACGCAGTCGTCATGTCTTCGCGCAAACTGCGCCATTACTTCGAAGCATTCAAGGTCCGAGTCACCTCAGACAGGGGACTCGGCGAATTGTTCAGAAACCTGGAGGCATCGGTGAGGATTGCCAAGTGGGCGGCCGAACTCTCCGGCTACCACATCAGCTTCGAGCCCAGGACAGGCATCAAGTCACAAGTCTTGGCAGACTTCGTTGTTGACTGGACTGGGCCAACAACACAGCCAGACCTGTCTGCAGAAAAGGTTTGGACGATCCATTGCGACGGCGCATGGTGCCATGCGGGGGCAGGCGCCGCTGCAGTCATCACCTCGCCAGTCGGGGTCAAGCACAGATATGCAGCACGCCTTAGCTTCGCTCTGGAATCCGACAGATGCACAAATAATATAGCAGAATACGAAGCAGTCATCCTCGGCCTCCGCAAGCTAAGGGCCCTCGGAGTCACCACCTGCATCATCAAAACAGACTCCAAGGTAGTTGCCGGCCAAGTCGAGAAAGACTATGCAGCAAAGGACCCCGCGCTCATGCAGTACCTCGCGGCCATCCGAAGTCTCGAGAGACAATTCAAGGGATTCACCTTGCAGCATGTGGATCGGGCCAAGAATGAAGAGGCCGACGCATTGGCCAAGGCTGCCGCCAGGGGCGAATCTTTGCCCTCCGACGTGTTCTTTCATGTCATCAGCACGCCAGCCGTCTGGAGCCCCGAAGGGCTCCAAATAACCAATGACAGCGAGGGCCACCGCATAGTCAACCTTATCATGACCGAAGACTGGCGGGCACCAATAACCCTGTTCCTACAGGGGTACTATCATCCAGCCGACATCAGTGAGGCCAAGCGCCTCAGACATCGAAGTCGAGACTTCGCACTGATTGAAGGCCAACTCTACAAAAAAGGGGTCAGTCAGCCAATGCTTAAGTGCGTCACCGAAACCGAAGGCATTCAGATCCTACGCGAAGTCCACAGTGGCACGTGCGGCTCACACGCAGGGCCAAGGGCCCTAGCTGCTAAGGTGATCCGCCAAGGTTTTTACTGGCCCGCAATGATCTGCGCCGCAAATCGGGTCACAAGGTCCTGCGAAGCCTGCCAGAAATTTTCTCCTCGGTCAGGCAGCCCCTCGCAGCATACAAAGCTGATCGCCCACACATGGCCTCTCCAGCGCTGGGGCCTGGACATTGTTTGCCCTTGCCCACCGCTCAGGGGAACCTTAAGTTCGCCTTCGTCGCTGTCGAGTACTTCACCAAATGGATCGAGGCAAGGGCTGTTTCCACAATAACATCAAAAACTGCCCAAAGGTTCTTTTGGCAAAACATTGTTTGCCGCTTCGGAGTACCGTCCGAACTAACAGTTGACAACGGCAAGCAGTTTGACAGCCAAGACTTCAAGGATTTTTGCTTTTCCATTGGCACCAAGCTTGCCTTCACCTCAGTCTATCATCCGCAGTCCAACGGAGTTGTGGAACGCGCCAATGGAAAAATCTTCACAGCTGTCAAAAAGATGCTACTCGATGAAAAAAAGGGCAGATGGACCGATTTGTTACCCGAGGCGGTCTGGGCACTAAACACGACTGAGTGCAGGGCGACCGGGTTTACTCCTTTCCGCCTTCTATACGGATCGGAGGCCATGACCCCACAAGAAATAAAACATGGGTCCCCGCGAACAGTTTCGTCAGCCATCCCCGACGTGGATGAGCCAACTTCAAAGGATCTCATTGACGGAGACCGAGTCTTTGCTCTACAGGCCCTAAATAAATACCAAGCTCAGACAAAAGCATGGCGCGACCACGCAGTCATCCCGAGGGAATTTAGCGAAGGGGACCTCGTACTGGTCCGAACGGTTCGGACAGAGTCCAGGGGCAAGCTAGAGCCCAAGTGGGAGGACCCCTTTATAGTCAAGACGAAAGCTTCCCCCAGCGCTTACAGGCTCACAACGCCAAACGGCGAAGACCTGGAGCACTCCTGGAACATCGACAACCTCCGCAAATTTTTTGTTTGACTCATCAGGGCTGATTTGCCCTTGTAATTCGCAAAAACAATCTTATTCTGGTCCGCACTCTTTTCCTCCCGGGGGGTGAGGTTTTTAACGAGGCGGAGCCATGTAATATATGTCTGAAAAATCCCCCGCAAAAACATGCGTCGAAAAAAGACCGCAACGACGGTCTTCGACATTCGACCAATACGAGGTCACCGCGAGGCTCAGCGCTAGCCACCCTCGCGTGCGACAAATCCGCGCAGAAGTCGCCTAAGGGTGCAGCCGGACTAGCACAACAAGTGCGAAAAAACCTAAGTCTACCGTGAAGACTATCCGTGCAGAAGTCGCCTAAGGGTGCAGCCGGACTAGCACAACAAGTGCGAAAAAAACCTAAGTCTACCGCGAAGACTATCCGTGCAGAAGTCGCCTAAGGGTGCAGCCGGACTAGCACAACAAGTGCGAAAAAACCTAAGTCTACCGCGAAGACTATCCGTGCAGAAGTCGCCTAAGGGTGCAGCCGGACTAGCACAACAAGTGCGAAAAAACCTATGTCTACCGCGAAGACTATCCGTGCAGAAGTCGCCTAAGGGTGCAGCCGGACTAGCACAACAAGTGCGAAAAACCTCAGCCTACTGCGAAGACTATCCGTGCATAAGTCGCCTAAGGGTGCAGCCGGACCAGCACAACATAACAAAACTCACCAGACCAAGTACATAACGCCTTCGCAAGCATAGCCAAGTGTGCAGGGGCACACAACCTCATCACACAAGCCTTTACACATGTACAAGCGAGGGCACCACACTCTACATCGGCTCAACCTTAGGAATAATTCCCATCTCCCTATAATTAAATAACATTATCCTAAGCTCCTCACCCGCAAAAAGACTTCGCAATCCCCCCTCACCTGTACTCACGACGGCTGGCAAAGACAATAGTTCCTGCCGGCCAGCCCTACTCACACGAAGCCGACCTCCCTCCGCCCCACTCACTCTATGCTTCGCAACCGCCCTTCGCCGCCGGCGCCCGGTGCTCGGACCAGGCACATCTTCGGTATTCGCAGCGTGCGGCGAAGCTTCCGCCGCTGCCACATCCAAGGCCGCAAAATAGTCCAAGTCCTCCTCCGTCGACTCCTCAGTCCACTCAACCGAGCTCCCAGAGTCAGCAAAATCAGAAAATTCAGTTGCAGACCCATCACATTTATTACCACCATCCACGGTCAAAGCCACCAACAAATTAGTAGTGGCGGTTGCGTGCGCAGGCCCAAAATCTTGAACCTGCGCAGCAACCAAAATTCAGCAACATATCCAAAATTCCCTAACTATCTACACCCACTACGCCACCTGCGAAGACCCATCCGTTGCGGGAGCCTCCGCCGTTGCCTCCGCTGTCGCCTCCGCCACCACCGTCGAAGGATCTTTAGCCCTCGGCGCAGCGGCTACGGGGGCATCAGGCACGCCTTCGGCGGTCTCTGGGGGCAGGTCCCTGCCGGCCGCAGCAGATGCGGGGCATCCGGAGCGCCTTCCGCAGGCTCTGGGGGCGCCTCCAGGGCGGCCCCGGACACGGCTTCCGCCGGGATCGGCTCCGGGTCAGGCAGCACGCTGTTCAATGCCCCGAAGTCATCCACTCTCTCGCCACATGCCGCCTAAGACATAGCACACAAATTCAGCGAACCCACACATAGCCCACATCCAGCAAACGCCAAACAAACGCCAAACGTTACCTGAGCCCTCGCCGTCTCGGCCCGCTCCCTGACCACCTCGCAACCGTGCGGACCCCACATCCGGTCATAGATGGCTCCGGCGGATTCCTTCACTACGGGGTCTTCAACCTTGTAGATATCTCGCTCAAAGTCTTCGTCAGCTTGGTCGAAGACCTCGAAGTGCCGGCATCCTTCGCGGGAGAGCGCGTTCATCGCCCCCTCGCAGGTGACCAGGGAGGCATACGACATGAACCCCTCCACGATAATGGGGAGCGCCTGCAACTCCTCCTGTACCCACTCCAGGCAGCGAAGTCCGGACTCTCGGTCCGGCACTTCGAAGTCACTGGTCCGCGCGCCCAGCTTATGGTACGAGTCCATAAGCTGTTTGCGCGTCCGCTCGGCCTCCGCGCGCGTCGCGGCCTCGGCCCTCTCCACGCGGCTCTCCAGGGCAATGAGCCGCTCCTGCAGCTGCTCAGCGCGCTCCCTGGCAAGATTGCCCTCCGCCCGCGCCAGATTAGCCTCCACCTGCGCAGCCTGCGCCTTGGCGAGGGCCTCGTTGGTCTCCCTCCTCTCCCCCGCCAATTGGCGCCGGAGGTCAGCCTTCTCCCCCTCCAGCGCGGCCACCTTGTCCGCCAGCTTGCGGCACTTACTGTCGGCGGCCGATTTCTCACGGACGGCATCCGCATGTTGTGTCCGAAGTCTCTCGACTTCAGCAGACACAACTGCCGTGAGGGCCCCCGACGCCGTGCGGTTGGCGAAGTCAGCCACCTGCAGAACACACGTAAGACCGCGGCCACACAAAAAAAACGGAGTCTAGCTCAGCGGACCTGACTTAGTGCCTCCGTCACCTCCTTCAGCCGGCGGGACGCAGCGCCCGCCTCATCCCTGACGGCCGCCAGTGCCGACATCTCGCCTCCAGCACTAAGAGCACCGCCCTTCGCCTTCGGCACTACGGCAGCTGCCATGGTCGCCGCGGCAGGCGCAACAATAGCAAGCTGGCCCTCGTCCGACCCTGCAACGTATCAACGAATTAAAAAAAGCCAAGGGCTTACCACCAAGATAGTCGTCCACACTAATATCGGTGGCGAAGTCGGCGACGCGCTTGCCCGACGACGGCAACTCTCGGGCCGCCTTCGCGACCTCCGACACCCTGCTGGACGGCGGCACAGCCTTCGTCGATTTAGAACCACCGGCGCCTGCCGCTGCCTCCGGCGCCTTGCTAAATACAGGGCCGCCCGACTTCGCCGTCAGCGGTGGCTTGCCTCCGCCAGGGGCCGCAGCCTTCTCAGCCCCCCGCTGCCTCTTCGGCCGGGCTTCATGAAGCCTGACAACCGCCTGGCGCTTTTGTGCAGCTCCCTGGCGATCCTTGTCCATCACTGCCAACACAATAGCAGCAATATTCCGCCCGTAAGGAAACACTTTCCATTCACGAACCATGCGAGATGTAAAAAAGTCTTCGCCGGCCGCGCGGGGGATAGGAACATTCCTAGGCCACCAACCCCCGGTAACCCTCAGCATCCTCGCCGAAGACTCCCGGAGCTCGGGCGAAGACATCCTTCCCCCCGGCGCCGCACAAGTCCTCATCAACTCTCTAGCAAAACCATCGGAAACCCCAAGTCCTCCCATAGCAGTACCTAATTTCCTCTTTTTAGAGGATGGGGCGGCCGCCGGCGCAGGGTCGTCTCCAGTCTCCACCACCGGCTTCTTCCCACGGCGGTCCACATCGTCTTGGCCGGGGTAGCCGCCATACGGCAGTTGATTCAATTCAAAAACCCTGTTCAAACGGTCATTCGACCCGCGGATATCCCAGCTACGCTGGCCCTCTGTCCTCGGCACGTACCGACCAACGAGCCGCACCGCCCCATCCTCCGCCTCACGCACAAAGGCGGCCGGATCGCGGCTTTGCAGATTCAGCGCGAAGGCAGGACTTCGCACCATCTTCCCACCATGGGAAGGCATCCGGCGAGGGCACACTTCGCCCAACGCCCAGCCATGCGCCAAGGGCCATACCCCGTACGCCACAAATTCTTCAACCAAATCGCGCCACTGCTCAGGCCGGCGGCGCACCGAAGGGCCCCTTCGTCCGCATCCCCCTCCGCCACCTCAAAGGACGGGTATGCTGAGTAAAAATGTGAACACATCTTGGACACGGGGAGCCCCTCATGGCCTTCGACGGTACCCTCAGCGACATAAAACTAAAACTCATTCCAGTTGCCCCACTTGTTGCGGGCGCAAGGAACCAACTCGACTACCTGCTTCGTGGTCTTGCCGGTCTTCGGCGTAAACGTACAGGACCCAAACTGGGCAACTTCATCTCCAATCATCCTCTTCTGCCAGTGCAGACAGTAGTACTTCGCAAAGACTTCGACTGATGGCTGTCCGCCGTACGAAGTCGTCGCCCAGACATACTTCGACAGAGCCACCACGGCATTCGGAGTCAGCTGATGTATCTGAACGTTAAACCTGCGCAGGACTTCGCCAACAAATCGGTGCGCAGGCAGGCGGAGACCGGCGGCGAAGAACGCCTCGAACACAACCAACTCGCCCTCCGGCTCGGGGACTTCCTCCGTCCCCGGGACACGAGCAACTCCGCCGCCAAAGTAACCCAGCCGCTGCATATCTTGCACGCGGGCCGACGACATCCGCGACACGCCAAAATCCACAGAATCGCCGGCGCGCAACTCCTCCGCCACCAAACTACTCATCGTCTCCTCAGACGAGGCGTAGGCCGGCGGCGAGGCGTCTGCCGGCGGTGTAGCGGCAGCAGAAGAAGAGGAGGTCGGCATCGCTACGTACCGTCGGCGGCGGCGGGCGGTCTGCTTCACTCGAGCCAGATCTCCGGCGAACAAAAGCAAGGCGGGCAGACGAGCAGCAAGACGGTGGAAAAGGCGGCTAGGGTTTGCACGGAGCGTGGAAAGTGAAGTTCAAAAAGCGCCGACCCCCGCCCCCTTTTATAGGCAGGGCGCGGCTCTTCGGGAAACCCGCAATCCAACAGGGCGCGGCGCTTCGGGAAACCCGCAATCCAACAGTACGGCGTCAATCAACGGTCATGTCAAAAACCCCCGCGGAACCACTTCGAGCGAGGGCAGCGTCTCCGCCATCTAGCGACGTCTTCGGCACCAGGTGACTTTGTCGAACTGGTCCCTCGGAGGGCAAATGTTGGGGCGAAGGCAAAGACGCCACCCTTCGCTCGAGGCCTTCGCTGCAGTCGCTGGTCCGACAGAGACAAAACAGGCGGGGACACCCTTCGCTTGATATGGCGCCAGACGAAGGCCTGCGACGTCGTCACCCCACCGTGCGGCCTCGTCCAGCTCAGAGGCCCACGTGTGATCCGGCCCATTGTAACGGGCCTCGCGTGTCCGCTGCGTGTTACGGGCCTAATTTGCAAAGGCATTCCTGTAATTACAGTCTGTAACCCTGCTTTATGGGAATATTCTGGGGATAACCTAGGTATCTGAGGGCACATGCGTCCTTAACACAAGGCGCTGGGCGCTCAGACACCTATAAATACCCCCGCACAGTGCCCGTGAGGGGGCAGATTAACAGAGCTATTGCCATCTTGCGTGAGAACCCTATTGACGTCATTGTTCACCCTTGTTGGATCCCCTTGCAACTGAGAGCAAGTTCCAACAATAAGTCCGGCCAGTAAACAACTCTGGCCACCGTACAGGTTGCCACGGTCACTTTGGATAAGCTAGCCGGTGACCGCCGCCTTCCGGCCTTGTGCCACGTGCCTGAGCACCTCCACCGAATCGCCGTGAACCATTGTCACTCTCCGTTGATCGCCGGAATAACTGCCACGGTAATAGGACACTAATCGCGCGCCAGTGAACTCCCACTTCTCCGACTGTCGCGTGTCTTCGCTAAATTCACCAGCCACCGCTCGCTAATGCTATAAATTGAAGACACCGCAAGCTCCATAGTATCATCACGCACCACACCACCTAGTATTGCCTCCAATCTTGCAACCAAGAGCTCGAATTTTACATTTCCCCCAAATCGGTTCAAACAAGCCGCAAGAACACCTCGCCGTGGCCCGCGCAGATCAGGTCCGATCATGTTGTCTTTGGTCTTGTTCTAGCATCCCTGTGTGTTCTAATAACTTATCAACCCAACCAATTGTGCTAAACCGAAGTAGATCATCGAGAACACTTTGTGTTGTTCCCGGGGTGCGCGATCACTTTGGCCAGAAACATTTGGTTAACCGTTCCTGAAATTGACTTAGGGGAAACATTCACTAGGTCCCGAAACTGGTTTAGGCCGAAGAAGGACGCCAGTCCTTGCGTGAATCGGCCGGTACGTAGGCTCGCCGGAGCTCTACCGCGCGGTTCACCGTCGTGGATCAAGAAGTGTAAAGAAATAGAAACCTAGGGTCTTTTCTGCAAACTGTCAGCGACTCCCGAAAACAGTGCTAGTGCTCACTTCAAGTTATCCAGAACGCTGCGGGTCTTTTTGCAAAGTCGCCACGGGCGCGCGCGCGGGCGCGCTTCTGTTGAAGTTGGGCCGACCTGGGCTGAATTAGGCCCAGCGCTATTCACAGATTTCCTTTTTCTTTTTCTACCATAGATAAATAAATCCTAGAAAATTATAGAAAATGATAAAAATACCAAACTAATTTTGCTAGATTTTTAATTTTCCATAGTATTTAATAAAAATAGTTTCATGATTTTTAGGTCAAACAAGGAATTTTAGAGCATTTAAAATAGCATAAAACATGGTTTCTGGATTTTTAGAAAATAGATAATAATTCCAAAAATCCCCAAACTTTTTATATGAACTCTAAGCATCATTTAGAAGCCTTGGGTAGAGTTTGATTTGATTTGGACCTTGTTTGATAACTAGAACCCAAAATCCTACCCCCTGCCCTTTGAATTCCTTTACTAACTCCGGAAACCCTAGTTTCTCGGAGAACCGTGAAGGAAAATTGTATTCAAGACCTTAGATGATAATCTCTTATTATCTTTGCATTCTCATGAGCATTACATGGGCATTCATTATTATGTATGGTTATCTTTAGAAAACAAAGAAGAAGTTGAAGTAGAAGGAGAGAAGACTTCACCACCACCACCTCAGGAACCTCAGGCAGACAACTGTTTTTATTTTGACATCTGTGGAACTGAGCCTGAATCACCTGTAAACCAAGGTAAGCCCCGATGCATTTGCCACCTCCTTGACTCTTTTAAAATCTTTCTCACTTGCTTGATGTATTAGGTGATAGGAGTTTATTGCTAAAACAATTCCTGCACTACCTTCCTTGAATTTGATTACCTTCCTTGAATCCCTATTTTATAAAAGGTTTTTACTATGCTTAGTATTGCTCTAGCAAAGAAAAAGGTTTTGTTTTTACAAAAGATGATGTGGCAAAGTGGGAGGGATGTTTTTGAAAATAAAATTTGATGGTGGATCCATCATGGCCATGATGGGTTCAACATCGGAAAAGATGTACCTCTGCCAGGTACCAAACTTTGGGATTGGAAATGATTAAGCTGAAACCGAGCGGGTGACTTGCACGAGAAGAGAGTCTCGATGTAGTGTCTCCGTCTGAGTCGATTAAGGACTGTGTCGATGTAGGCTTGATGACCGAGGACCCTTTAACTGGTCACATGCCTCTTCATGGGTAAGCTTTGCCTCAGACAGACTAAGGCCAGAATAAGATACCACGCAATGGGAGTGGAGAGATGGCGAGAGTAGCGTGTACCCTCGGTGGCATGAGGCTGGACGGTGGTGTAACTGTGCTCTCGGTTGGCGTGAACCTGATCTGGTCTTAAGAACCCCAGCGGTGGGTTGACATATGCAAGGGTTAAGTGCTACATATGTCGTGTGATTGGAGATCCTCAGCTGAGTATAATCGATTCGGATCGCCGTACCTTCGCGGTTATGAAGACTTGGTCACTGACCTATACGTAGAACTCCAGTAAAGATTAAGGGTGTTAAGAAATTAGCTAGTGCAGGTCAAGTGATTGAACTAGGATAGAAAGAACTCTAGAGATAGGTAATCTTACTTAACCTGACAAGTAAAATTGGGTTTTTAAGGATCCACTTTAGTAAGCATTTCTGCAAACAGAGTCTTTGATTATTGAGAAACCTTAACTTGACTCCCTGATAACCAGCATACCCTTGAGAGTCTTTTCTTTAGTCGAGTAAGACTTGCTGAGTAATTCCATACTCAAGGTTTTATTCCCTATTGTTTTTAGGTGAAGAAGCGACAAACTTTTGTTGTTTCTGTTCTAAGGTGGTTCCAAAGGAAGAACACCAGGAATGAAGCTGCGGGAGGAAAGGATCCTCCATAAAAAATTTTGTTTGAAACTTATCGGGAGGAGTTTTTTTGCCTCCCTTGGTTCTGTAATAATAATAATACTCTGCACTCAGTTAATTATATCCTGGTCTGTAATATATAACTTTGTCTTACTTTTAAATAAAGGTAAGTTTATGTAATCGCTTCCGCATTTTCGTATCTCCGATGATTTGTAATGTCTGCATGATGCGTAAAACGCTCTTGGGAAAGTAAGGAAAGCAGATACCGAACTTGTCAAGTGATTCAGGGACACCTGTAGGGTTGTCTGAGGTCCGTTGGACAAGGACAACTGTAGGTGGGCCTAATGACTTGGGAGGTTCCGTCACATCTGGTATCAGAGCGAATCCCATCTCTGCAGATATTATGAGGCATCTTTAAAAGAATTTTTCTAAAGACTTATTTAGAAAATTTCTTCCCTTCTTACCTAGTATCTCTGAAGAGTTTATATGAAAGACCAGATAGGAAGAGTGCAATGTATAGAAGGTGTGAATCAACTAAGGTTGATTCTGTAATTACACATGCATCATGCTAAGAATTATGCTAATAGATTCCCCCTTTAGAAAGATGCCGCCACGCACAAGAAAGACTGCACACAAGTCAACCGGGCCGATCGGTGTACCTCATCACCAACTTGCCCCGAGACATGACGACAGCAGTAGTGGGAGCAACGATCCGATTGGAGATCTGGAAGCACAAGTTAATCAGCTTCAAACAGAACTCCGTCGCAGGAATAACATATGGGTCGCAGATGGCGAAAGGATCAATGAATTGAGAAGCGACATCTACCACCTGCAAGATCAGCTCACAGATCTAGATCTAGCGCTCGACTGGGCGGTTCACTCTCGTTCGCTTGCCTGGGCTAAGGAGACGAAAGCTCGAGCCCGAGTAGAAGAGCTTAGCTCAGCTATTGATACCTTGCAGGCTTATTGTAATACTCTACATGAAGAAGTTCATGTATTGTACTACAATTACACCCTAGTGTACCTGCGGATCCTGTCGGGACAGAAGCTGGACCTTCTCAAGTAGCGGGAGAAGCTTTTGGTGGCGAATTGGACCTTTTCAGGCCCCCTCCCTCTATGAAGTTGGTCGATGAGTGGTCTCCTACGCCCGACAGTGAGGCTACCAAGAGTGACAGGAAGCAGGAATAATATAGCATAGAAGTAGTGCTATTGTGTAATAGGTGGTGTAATCCTATTGTAAAGTACGAGTCTGTAACATTATCTTTTTAAGTAATGTGAAATGGATGGTTCGTATGGCATATCATATTGCTCCAAATGTTCTTTGCCTCAGATGCCTTCCAAGACTCGCGCTCAGGATGGGGCTGGTACCTCCGTGGGAGGGAGGCGACCCCGAATCCACCTCCAGTACCCCCGACACTTGCCGAGGCCATTGCTGCCTTGGTAAACGCTACAGCAGAAAATAACCGCTTCCTGTGGGAGATGGCAGGCCAACCACTTCAACAACAAGGCGGGCGGGCCTATCCGCAAGGCCCCCGGGAGACATCTTATCTAGACTTCTCCGAGACGCGCCCTCCGTTGTTCGTCAAGGCAGAAGATCCTTTAGAGGCGGATGAATGGATCCGTGTCATTGAACAAAAATTTGGACTTCTTCGGTGTTCCGAAACTCAGAAGCCCCTGTTCGCAGCTCAGCAATTACATGGCCCTGCCAGCACGTGGTGGGGAAACTTTGTGGCCGTTCAGCCGACCAATCATCAAATTACATGGGATGAATTCAAGTTGGCCTTCCGTGAACATTACATACCTGAAGGAGTCCTCCACATGAAACAGGAGGAATTCATGAAATTGATGCAAGGCAGAGATACTGTCACCCAGTATCTCAATAAATTTAATAACTTATCTCAGTATGCAATTGACCAAGTCAACACCGACATAAAGAAGAAGAACTGTTTCATGAGGGGTTTAAATGATCGGATGCAAAGGAAAATGGCTACCTGCATCGACCTCACATACGGAAGGGCTGTCAGCACAGTGCTGGCAGTTGAATCTAAATATACAAGTTCTAGAAAGTCCAAGGGGAATGGAGGCAACAGGCCTATCAGGGCCCCGAGAAAAGGCAACGGTTAGTTATCCGGCCTTTTAATCAGGGTCGTTCTTCATCACGCCCACCCTCCTTCCCATTCAAACAACCAGTGTTTATCCGTCCTACCCCTGCCTCCACTACTACAAATCAGCCGGGTGCCCCTGGCACTCGTTTCCCTACTCTTCCAAGCTCATCTACAGGCTGCTTCAACTACGGGAAGTCTGGACATTTCATTAAGGACTGTCCGTACCCAAGGCAAAATCAAGCAAATAATTAACAGAGTTCTGGAAGCTCCAAGGGAAATGAAGGCAACAATACTATGGGCTGGAATACAAAGAAAACAGGACGAGTTTATTACACTCAAGTGGCTACCACATCGGAAGGCGAACCGGTGATGATGGGTACGTTCCTCGTAGCCAACCACCCTGCACTTATTCTCTTTTATTCGGGTGCATCACATACTTTCATAAGAAAAAAGTTCATGGAGAAACACTGCATTCCATATACTGAATCAAGGGAAGGGTTTGAAATACATTCGCCTGGGGGACAAATCTTTACCAAAGAAGTGGCTTACCATGTGCCTGTAACCTTGGCTGGACGGTTCTTTCCTACTAAGATGATTGTTCTGAAAGGCCAAGACATAGATGTAATCTTGGGCATGAATTGGTTGGCCCAGCATAAAGCAGTCCTCAACACTGATCTGAGAACAATCAGGTTGAGTTATGGCCAAGAAGAAATTCTTTTGTCTATCCCCATAGCTATTCCAGCTAGACCAATTGGCAGAATTAATGAAGCCATTATACCGGAGATCAAGGATATTCAGGTAGTATGTGAGTTCCCAGATGTCTTTCCAGAAGATTTGCCTGGATTGCCACCCAAAAGAGATGTAGAGTTTGTAATTGAACTAAAGCCCGGTACGGCTCCCATTTCTAGAAGATCGTACCGGATGCCTCCAAATGAATTGGCAGAACTCAAGATTCAATTGCAAGATCTACTTGAAAAAGGATTCATCCGGCCAAGCTCGTCACCTTGGGGTTGTCCAGCCATATTCGTCAAGAAGAAGGATCAAACATTGCGGATGTGCGTGGATTATCGACCCCTTAATGAGGTCACTATCAAGAATAAGTATCCTCTTCCTCGGATTGATATTTTGTTTGATCAACTGACTGGAGCGAGGGTATTTTCTAAAATTGATCTCAGGTCGAGCTATCATCAGATCCGCATTAGGCCCGAGGATATACCCAAAACTGCATTCACTACGCGGTATGGTTTATTTGAATACTTGGTAATGTCTTTCGGACTGATGAATGCTCCTGCCCACTTCACTTATCTGATGAACTCGGTATTCATGCCCGAGTTGGACAAATTTGTGGTGGTCTTCATAGATGATATTTTGATATATTCCAAGAATGAAGAGGAGCATGCTCAACACTTATGGATCGTATTAACGTGCTTAAGGGAACATCAATTATATGCCAAGTTCAGTAAGTGTGCATTTTGGCTGGAAGAAATTCAATTTCTGGGACATGTGTTATCTGCCAAGAGGATTGCGGTAGATCCTAGCAAAGTCAAGGATATTTTGGAGTGGAAAACCCCAACCACTGTTCATCAAATCCGAAGCTTCCTTGGACTAGCTGGCTATTACCGTCGATTTATACTGGATTTTTCTAAGCTTGTGAAGCCAATCACAAGTCTATTGAAGAATGAGACTAAATTCAATTGGTCTTCAAAGTGTAATGAAGCTTTTGAGAAATTGAAGATATTATTAACCACTGCTCCGGTATTGGCTCAACTGGACATTAATAAGCCCTTTGATGTGTATTGTGACGTATCAGGCAGTGGTCTCGGCTGCGTATTTGTAACACCCTAAAGTTCAATCTTGTGAAGACAAAGAAAAATTCTCAAAGATTTTAAATCAAAACACCTTTCCTTAAAGATAATCATAATTTAGGAGTTTCCACTCATGAATATGTTAAAAATACATAATTAAAGATACTTAGATAATCTAAATTGCCTTTGGGTTAGGATATATATAAGAATTAGGATTAAACTATTTCTTAATATATATAGTCTACAATATAAATTTGGTTTCCCTAGAAGTAATAAGGTAGGGATTATTCTACTATATGATTAAAAGCTTGTCTAAAAGAACTAAAATAAATAAAGAAATACATAAAATAGGTTTTGCGCATTATGCTAAAGTTCTATATGTGTATCCAAATTAAGTATTTGAACTTTAAACTTGTGTTGATTTGAAATTCAAATGGAAAGGAAAAATAGAAAATAGAAAATAAATGGGAAAGGGAGAAAAGAGAAGAGATATGAAAATATACATACAATGAATAACCAAATATCTTCAGGTTTAGCATTTTTAATTTCAAAAAGATGAGATTATAAATGAAGATCCACACCAAGTTTGAACTCAAACTTGAAATTCAAATTGGATTTGAAAATGGAGAAAAGAAAATAGAAAAGAAAAAGAAAAAGAATAAAAACCCTAACTGGGCCGGCTACCTAGAATTCGGCCCACCTAAGGATTCCCTACACGCGCGCAGCCCACTCTAAATCATGGCGCCGACACGCGGGCCCCACGGGCAGTCTCTCACCTCCTCACGCGCGTTTCTGTTGTCTCGCTGATACGTGGGCTCCGCCCGTCAGCCTCCCGTGCACACTCGCCTGCCCTCCCCCCCTTTCGCTGACCAACGGGCCCCATCTGTCGGGTCCGGCTTCAACCCACGAACAGATCCGCGCATCGCGCGCTTCGCTGCTCCTTGGCCGGCTGCTCCGCGGGACCTGCTTGCCAGCCGCAGTCGATCAGCTCCGCTCCGCGCGTTCCACGAGCAGTTCGCTGACTTGTGGGGCCCTTTCGCCATACTCTCTGACCGGTTCTCCCTCCATGCGACGGACTCGAACCCGCTCTGCCGAGATCGACGGCGGCATACGCGATTATCGCGCGTGGTCGTTGGGCTCGACCCGGTCATGGATGCCGCGTTAGCCGCTCTACAAATAGCACGCCGCGCCCAGCTGGTTTTCCCCGTCCACCTCGACACCTGCTGCTGCGCTCGAACTCTTCACCGGTCGCCGCCGCCTTGGATTTCCCTCTGGACTCGCGTTCCGGTCCGTGCGTGTGGGTGTGGACATTCGCCGGAGACCCGTAGAGTCGACCGTGCCTTCAATTTGAACTGTGAGGTCTCGGGGCGGCGGGAATCGCTCGTCGCACTTTGATCTCCGCCGCGGATCCGCTCGCACCGTGGGCAAGCATCTCTGCGCTACCATCTTAGGTACGTTTGTCGTTAACATGTTCGCCCTTGTTCATACATCATGTAGCTCAGTTTAATTGGAGATTGGAGCTCGGGAATGGCCGATTGAGTCATCGCCGGCGTGCTCCGCCGAGCGGGCGGAGCGGCGCCGCCGTGTGTTTGGTCGAGAGGAAGAAGGCGGGCTCGTGGCCGTTGATCCGTGGATGGACGGTCCCGATTAGATCGGGGCGTACCCCTTCGTCATTTTAAATCCGAGCCGTCGAACTTCAATCGTGTGGTTCGGGGTAGTTTGAGTCGTGGGCATTCGTGGGCCGTCGATCTCAGATCCTGCGGACATCGTCGCGTACCGGTTCACTTAGGTCAGGATCTAATCTGGGCCGCTCGGTTCAGATCGTGCGGCCGAGATTCAACCATACCCTTTCGCGCTGGCACTTTTATTAAAGAGCCCCTCGACTTTTCCTAAACCAACCCGCCGTCCTGGGCGGCTGTACACTGAGTCTTAGAAATATTACATCGAACCCCCTGTGCTTCTGTTTATTTGAGGCCCAGTCCAGTGAATAGGAAAATCATAGAAAATGATTTAGAAAATGATTTTTAGTGTTAAAATAAATCCAGAAACTTAATTAATTCATAACTAATTCATTTTAGCTCCAAATTGAGTCATTCCAATTCCTAAAATTTTGTAATAATATTCTCTACCATTTTGAATCACTGTTTTGACATAAACTCTGTCAGAAAATTTATTTATCATTTAATCATATTTTAATCACATTAAACCTTAGGAAAATCATAACTTAAAATCTACAACTCCAAATTTAGTGATTCCAGTTCCTGTGGTTTTATTTTAATGTGTAGATTATTACTGTATATTTTGTTCTTATGTTTGGTGTAATGTTAAATTTGCCTATACTATGTATGTTTGTATTGCTACGACTAGCAGTGAGGTCACGAGGATCTGAAGAATCATCCTGGTACCTGGATTCTCAAGGCCCAGGCAAGTTGTGCCCTTGATCACTTCTTTTTACCCACTCATGTTCTGATTAATCATAATGATCTGCATAGGTTAATTTTGATGGGACCCAATAGGTTACCCTAGTTTGACTATCTTTATACCTTGTTCACCACTGAATCTTTGGGTAGTACTTGCTAGTGCTATATGTGGCTTTGGGTATAGAGATACACCTTACTATTCATGATTATACTTTTGTTATCAGTTGTTATTTATGGTTCATGTTAAGATCATTATGTTAATTGGAACATGGAGAACCACCCGGGAAAACAGTGCTACCACAAGGGTAGTATGGGATGCCCTTGGCTGATTAATTAGGAAAGCTAGTGGAAGACTACCTTACCCGAAAGGGGCAAGGGCAGTAGGGGAGAGGTCAGTGTAGGGAGGCCCTCGGGAGGATTTTGCTGCGATGGCGGTCCTGCAAGGGATTCCTGCACTGGATCTTCCTATAAACTGTAGCGGGTTTTCGGAAGCTAGTGGAACTTTGTAAAGGCCTCGTAGTGGATCCCTAGCCATTCACCTCGGAAGTGTCTAAGGGCTTTGCAAACCCTGGCGACATGGGATACACGACTTGTGGGTAAAGATGCGCAACCTCTGCAGAGTGTAAAACTGGTATACTAGCCGTGCTCACGGTCATGAGCAGCTCGGACCCTCACATGATTAATTTATGGAACTAAATTCAATTTGTCATATGCATTGCATTGCAGGTGGTGTTGTTACTTTTTGATCTATTACTTAATCGGGTTTGGTATTTACTTACACTTAGTAACTGCTAATAAAATTTTGACCAACTTTAAAAGCAATGCTCAGCTCTAACCATCTTCTTTGGTAAGCCTTACACTTCACGTGAGCTCCCACCTTTGGCGAGTTCATGCACATTATTCCCCACAACTTGTTGAGCGATGAACGTATGTGAGCTCACTCTTGCTGTCTCACATACACCACAGGTCAAGACCAGGTACTACAGGATGATGCTCATGGAGGATGCTGCGATGAGTTCGTGAGAGGTCTAGGTCGTCGTCTCCCAGTCAACTTTGGGTTGCTGGACCGTTGTCTCCTTATAATGTAATTATTTATTTTGTATAGAACTCCTGTTAAATATATAAAGATGTGACATTCGATCCTGTGCCACTATACATCATATGTATGAGACTTGGTCCCAGCATACCTGGTGTTTATGTTAACCCCGGGTTTTGGACCCCTAAAATCCGGGTGTTACAGAAGTGGTATCAGAGGAATGTTGACTGTAGGACGAAACCTAGATAGAACTGGACAACCATTCTCTACTTACCTTACTCTGATTCTCTTCTAAACTTATCTTAATCTTTTTCTCATCTATTTCCGCTTACTCTGATTATTCTTATCTTTTCCTTCTAAAGACAAACTTGGATTTCACACTTTGAAAATCCTGTGCCTAAAGTGACCTTTAGGAATAGGAGACCTACTCTCAGGAACAAAAACAAAACTATTTTTATGGTTATCTATGCACTTGAATGTTTGTTATTATGATACTTGCCTGATTTGGATCTTTGATTGAGTGTGATGAGTTGTGGAGTAATGTCCACAATTGCATCTGCATATACACACAGGTATAAAAATATTTATAAAATAACTAGACAACCTAGATTATCCCCATTGGAACATATCTAGCTTAAGAGATTTATCTTATCCTAAAAAGCTCTCATTCTAACCAATTCATCTTATCCTAAAAGATCCTCCCTTATCTTAATAGATTCATCTCATCTCAAGAGATTCTATCCTATACTCATAGGTCTATCTTATCTCAAAAGGTCTTAACTTATCCTAATGTATATAGATCCATCTTATCTTAAGAGGTTTTCTCTTATCTTAATAAGATTTATCCTATCTTGAAGGATTCATCTTATCCTAACCACTTTACTTATCCCATCTTGATAGAACTAACTAACCTTAAAAGACTGTACCTTAACCTTATGGATTCATCTTGCCCTAATTAGCATAATGACCCCACTCTAGAATAACAACCATGATCTAATGCAAATTAATTAGATCTTATCTAGTCAAACTAGTCACACCAATCTAACCTAGATCTGATCAAATCTAAAGTGACTTATCAAACATGTTAGATAATACTGATGAAATAGTTTAGACTCTACCCCTATAAAACAGGTCTTAACTTAGTTCACCCTGCACTAAATTAAGAATGACAGATCGACTTGGCCATATGCAATTACCTTAACCATCTGATAGTTGCATAACCTCCCAATTATAAACTAGCAAGAGACTCTATCTTATCATAACATATCTAACTAATTTCAAAACATCCTAACATATTCTACCCTGTTGGACCTATCTAACCTAAACTAGTCTAATCTTGTCATATCCAATTTAATCTAAATTTTATCTTACCTAATGTGACCTGATCCAGTGTGGTCTAATGTTATCTAACTTAATGTGGTTCACTTAAACAGATTGATGACACTAGTAGAAGAGATTAGACCCCACTAGCCATGTATTAACTTATCTTAGCACATTGGATCAATTCAACCATGAGCTAACCCAACCCATAGTTGCCATAATGAATGGTATGACTTTTCTATTCCCACCTAATAACAAACAAACTTTTAACCTACATCTTGTAGTCTATCTCACCCATACATATCTCTCATCTTGACTGATTCTATCTTACCCTTGGATATTCACCTTATACGATTGGTTACCCCAAGCTGAACATAAAACAAAGATTAAGCCCTACTAAAGAATCTTTAGAGTATAACCAGCTACTAGCTTATTCATTCCGCTTATTGAATAATTTCCTTTGCAAAACTATTACCATATGCTTCTAACTTTCATGGTCAATACCAGGAAAGGAAAGATTATCACGTAACAACAAACAGAAAATGAATCCTCCAAATCCTCCCCCTGTTGAAATCAATCAAGTGGTTGCTACCCAAAGACTGGTAATACAACAGTTAACAGACCTGGTGACCGAGATGCAGAATCAGATAAGACAACAACGCGAAGAAATACGTCAGGCCCGCCAAGAAATAAGACAAGCACGATTGGAGAGACAACAACAACAACCTCCACCACCACCACCAGCTTCACCAAGCTACATAGATATAAATTATGATGATTTGTAAGATCTAGATGTTATTTTAGTTAGTAGATGATATGATATTATTTTAGAAGGAACAATAAGGTCTATTGACCCTATGTTTTGTTAAGGAATTATACCTCATGTTGAGATCTCTTTGTTTGTGCATATGTTCCGAGAACAATATGAGTATACATCCCTTTTCTTACAAATCTCGAGGACGAGATTATTTTTAAGGGGGGTAGGATTTGTAACACCCTAAAGTTCAATCTTGTGAAGACAAAGAAAAATTCTCAAAGATTTTAAATCAAAACACCTTTCCTTAAAGATAATCATAATTTAGGAGTTTCCACTCATGAATATGTTAAAAATACATAATTAAAGATACTTAGATAATCTAAATTGCCTTTGGGTTAGGATATATATAAGAATTAGGATTAAACTATTTCTTAATATATATAGTCTACAATATAAATTTGGTTTCCCTAGAAGTAATAAGGTAGGGATTATTCTACTATATGATTAAAAGCTTGTCTAAAAGAACTAAAATAAATAAAGAAATACATAAAATAGGTTTTGCGCATTATGCTAAAGTTCTATATGTGTATCCAAATTAAGTATTTGAACTTTAAACTTGTGTTGATTTGAAATTCAAATGGAAAGGAAAAATAGAAAATAGAAAATAAATGGGAAAGGGAGAAAAGAGAAGAGATATGAAAATATACATACAATGAATAACCAAATATCTTCAGGTTTAGCATTTTTAATTTCAAAAAGATGAGATTATAAATGAAGATCCACACCAAGTTTGAACTCAAACTTGAAATTCAAATTGGATTTGAAAATGGAGAAAAGAAAATAGAAAGAAAAAGAAAAAGAATAAAAACCCTAACTGGGCCGGCTACCTAGAATTCGGCCCACCTAAGGATTCCCTACACGCGCGCAGCCCACTCTAAATCATGGCGCCGACACGCGGGCCCCACGGGCAGTCTCTCACCTCCTCACGCGCGTTTCTGTTGTCTCGCTGATACGTGGGCTCCGCCCGTCAGCCTCCCGTGCACACTCGCCTGCCCTCCCCCCCTTTCGCTGACCAACGGGCCCCATCTGTCGGGTCCGGCTTCAACCCACGAACAGATCCGCGCATCGCGCGCTTCGCTGCTCCTTGGCCGGCTGCTCCGCGGGACCTGCTTGCCAGCCGCAGTCGATCAGCTCCGCTCCGCGCGTTCCACGAGCAGTTCGCTGACTTGTGGGGCCCTTTCGCCATACTCTCTGACCGGTTCTCCCTCCATGCGACGGACTCGGACCCGCTCTGCCGAGATCGACGGCGGCATACGCGATTATCGCGCGTGGTCGTTGGGCTCGACCCGGTCATGGATGCCGCGTTAGCCGCTCTACAAATAGCACGCCGCGCCCAGCTGGTTTTCCCCGTCCACCTCGACACCTGCTGCTGCGCTCGAACTCTTCACCGGTCGCCGCCGCCTTGGATTTCCCTCTGGACTCGCGTTCCGGTCCGTGCGTGTGGGTGTGGACATTCGCCGGAGACCCGTAGAGTCGACCGTGCCTTCAATTTGAACTGTGAGGTCTCGGGGCGGCGGGAATCGCTCGTCGCACTTTGATCTCCGCCGCGGATCCGCTCGCACCGTGGGCAAGCATCTCTGCGCTACCATCTTAGGTACGTTTGCCGTTAACATGTTCGCCCTTGTTCATACATCATGTAGCTCAGTTTAATTGGAGATTGGAGCTCGGGAATGGCCGATTGAGTCATCGCCGGCGTGCTCCGCCGAGCGGGCGGAGCGGCGCCGCCGTGTGTTTGGTCGAGAGGAAGAAGGCGGGCTCGTGGCCGTTGATCCGTGGATGGACGGTCCCGATTAGATCGGGGCGTACCCCTTCGTCATTTTAAATCCGAGCCGTCGAACTTCAATCGTGTGGTTCGGGGTAGTTTGAGTCGTGGGCATTCGTGGGCCGTCGATCTCAGATCCTGCGGACATCGTCGCGTACCGGTTCACTTAGGTCAGGATCTAATCTGGGCCGCTCGGTTCAGATCGTGCGGCCGAGATTCAACCATACCCTTTCGCGCTGGCACTTTTATTAAAGAGCCCCTCGACTTTTCCTAAACCAACCCGCCGTCCTGGGCGGCTGTACACTGAGTCTTAGAAATATTACATCGAACCCCCTGTGCTTCTGTTTATTTGAGGCCCAGTCCAGTGAATAGGAAAATCATAGAAAATGATTTAGAAAATGATTTTTAGTGTTAAAATAAATCCAGAAACTTAATTAATTCATAACTAATTCATTTTAGCTCCAAATTGAGTCATTCCAATTCCTAAAATTTTGTAATAATATTCTCTACCATTTTGAATCACTGTTTTGACATAAACTCTGTCAGAAAATTTATTTATCATTTAATCATATTTTAATCACATTAAACCTTAGGAAAATCATAACTTAAAATCTACAACTCCAAATTTAGTGATTCCAGTTCCTGTGGTTTTATTTTAATGTGTAGATTATTACTGTATATTTTGTTCTTATGTTTGGTGTAATGTTAAATTTGCCTATACTATGTATGTTTGTATTGCTACGACTAGCAGTGAGGTCACGAGGATCTGAAGAATCATCCTGGTACCTGGATTCTCAAGGCCCAGGCAAGTTGTGCCCTTGATCACTTCTTTTTACCCACTCATGTTCTGATTAATCATAATGATCTGCATAGGTTAATTTTGATGGGACCCAATAGGTTACCCTAGTTTGACTATCTTTATACCTTGTTCACCACTGAATCTTTGGGTAGTACTTGCTAGTGCTATATGTGGCTTTGGGTATAGAGATACACCTTACTATTCATGATTATACTTTTGTTATCAGTTGTTATTTATGGTTCATGTTAAGATCATTATGTTAATTGGAACATGGAGAACCACCCGGGAAAACAGTGCTACCACAAGGGTAGTATGGGATGCCCTTGGCTGATTAATTAGGAAAGCTAGTGGAAGACTACCTTACCCGAAAGGGGCAAGGGCAGTAGGGGAGAGGTCAGTGTAGGGAGGCCCTCGGGAGGATTTTGCTGCGATGGCGGTCCTGCAAGGGATTCCTGCACTGGATCTTCCTATAAACTGTAGCGGGTTTTCGGAAGCTAGTGGAACTTTGTAAAGGCCTCGTAGTGGATCCCTAGCCATTCACCTCGGAAGTGTCTAAGGGCTTTGCAAACCCTGGCGACATGGGATACACGACTTGTGGGTAAAGATGCGCAACCTCTGCAGAGTGTAAAACTGGTATACTAGCCGTGCTCACGGTCATGAGCAGCTCGGACCCTCACATGATTAATTTATGGAACTAAATTCAATTTGTCATATGCATTGCATTGCAGGTGGTGTTGTTACTTTTTGATCTATTACTTAATCGGGTTTGGTATTTACTTACACTTAGTAACTGCTAATAAAATTTTGACCAACTTTAAAAGCAATGCTCAGCTCTAACCATCTTCTTTGGTAAGCCTTACACTTCACGTGAGCTCCCACCTTTGGCGAGTTCATGCACATTATTCCCCACAACTTGTTGAGCGATGAACGTATGTGAGCTCACTCTTGCTGTCTCACATACACCACAGGTCAAGACCAGGTACTACAGGATGATGCTCATGGAGGATGCTGCGATGAGTTCGTGAGAGGTCTAGGTCGTCGTCTCCCAGTCAACTTTGGGTTGCTGGACCGTTGTCTCCTTATAATGTAATTATTTATTTTGTATAGAACTCCTGTTAAATATATAAAGATGTGACATTCGATCCTGTGCCACTATACATCATATGTATGAGACTTGGTCCCAGCATACCTGGTGTTTATGTTAACCCCGGGTTTTGGACCCCTAAAATCCGGGTGTTACAGTATTAATGCAAGAGGGCCGAGTAATCACGTATGCTTCAAGGCAGTTGCACCGGCATGAGGAGCATTATCCCACTCATGATCTGGAGTTAGCTGCAGTGATTCATGCCCTGAAGATATGGCGTCATTATCTGCTGGGGAATGTCTGTCATATTTATACAGACCACAAAAGTTTGAAATACATCTTTACCCAGTCAGAGCTCAATATGAGACAAAGGAGATGGCTCGAGCTTATTAAAGATTATGAACTGGAGATCCATTATCACCCAGGCAAAGCAAATGTAGTGGTAGATGCACTCAGTCGCAAGGCCTTCTGCCATTGTTTAACTATGAGGACTTCTGACATTACATTGTGCCAAGAGATAGAAAATCTAAACCTAGGAATAATTCAGCAAGGGACTTCAAATCACTTGAAGCTGGAGTCAGTCATCCTACAAAGGATAATTGACGCACAAAAGAATGATGAGGGTATGAAACATATACGGGAAAAGATAAGGGCTGGAAAAGCCAACTGTTTCAGAGAAGACGACCAAGGTGTTGTATGGTTCAACAACCGCATAGTTGTGCCAAAGAATGAAGTGGTCCGCCAGCAAATTCTAGATGAAGCTCATCTTAGTCGCTATTCTATTCATCCCAGAAGCACTAAGATGTATCAAGATCTAAAACATCATTATTGGTGGACAAAAATGAAGATTGAAATTAAATGCTATGTGGCTAGATGCGACACTTGTAAACGTGTCAAGGCCATACACCTGAAAGCTGCTGGTCCATTACAATCTCTACCAATACCAACATGGAAATGGGAAGATATTAGTATGGACTTTATTGTGGGATTGCCCAGAACCATGAAAGGGTATGATTCTATCTAGGTTATTGTTGATCGGCTTACGAAAATTGCTTATTTTCTGCCAGTCAAGACATATTACCCGGTTCTCATCTATGCGGAATTATGCATTGCTCGCATTCTCAGTTTGCATGGTATTCCAAAGACTATAGTGTCAGATCGTGGACCTCAATTCGTATCCAAATTCTGGGAAGAAATTCATAAATCCTTAGGTACTAAGTTGCTCCACAGTTCGGCCTATCATCCTCAAACCAGTGGGTAGACTGAGAGGGTAAATCAGATACTTGAAGATATGCTGCGGGCATGTGTTCTGGAATTCCCACAAAAATGGGATGAATGTTTACCGTTAGCGGAGTTCTCATATAATAATAGCTATCAAGAAAGCATGAAGATGGCACCCTTTGAAGCCTTATATGGACGACGATGTCATACTCCGCTAAATTGGTCTGAACCTAGTGAAAGGTACTTTTTCAGGCCTGATATGGTAAAAGAAACTGAAGAAAAAGTGCAGAGAATAATTCATAATTTGAAGAAAGCTCAAGCTCGTCAGAAAAGTTACGCAGACAAGCGACGACAACCCTTTTATTTTCTAGTAGGGGATTATGTCTACCTGAAAGTTTCACCGATGAAGGGTGTATCGCGTTTCGGGGTTAAAGGAAAGCTTGCACCCCGGTACATTGGTCCATTCCCTATATTTGAACAATGTGGACCAGTGGCATACCGACTTCAGTTACCCGAAACCTTGTCTGATGTACATAATGTGTTCCACGTATCTCAGCTGAAGAAATGTCTTCGGGTTCCAGATCGAACCATCGAAGTAACAGATGTTGTCCTAGAGCCAGACTTGACATATTCAGAACACCCTATATGAATCTTGGATCAAAAGGACAGGGTTACCCGAAGAAAAACTCTTAAGTTTTACAAGATACAATGGAACCAACATTCAGAAGATGAGGCTACGTGGGAAACTCGAGACTTTTTAGAAAAGAATTTCCCAGGCTTTTTAGCCTCTTGTAATTTGTAAAGTGTATAAAATTATTGTAATAAAGAAGTGAGCCCCAAACCACCCCTGCCTTGTACCAAAACTCAGAAAATAAAAATGTGAAGCATTTCCTTTTCCACTACTTACCCTACACTACAAGAAACTGGTTAAAGAACGTGGGTGAAAAACCGTCGAACTTAATGTAATAGGCCGTCGAACTTAACATAAGAACGTGGGTTTACCCACGTTCATAGCCGACGGCGTTTTTTTGACGAACTTAAAGAAGTAAGTTCGACGGCCCCCACGTTCTTAAGGTTAAGAACGTGGGTACCGTCGAACTTAAGGTTAAGAACGTGGGTACCGTCGAACGTAAGGTTAAGAACGTGGGTTTTTAAGTTCGACGGGGCCGTTGAATTTTCTTCCATAAGTTCGATGACACCCACGTTTTTAACCTTAAGTTCGACGGTGCCACGTGGCCGTCGAACTTACGGGTCGTGCCTGGGTCGGCGAGGGCTGCCCATTAAGTTCGACGGTACCCACGTTCTTAACCTTAAGAACGTGGGTACCCACGTTCTTAACTCTTTTCCAGAAAAAAATAAAAAATTCCGAAATGAAAAAATAGACACACATAATATCACATGCAACACAGAATATCACATACAATACAGATTTCAAACACATGGATATATGTTCATATCACAAATTCACACAAGTCCAAATATAAGTTCACAAATTCACATAATTAAGTCCAAATACATAAGTTCACAAATTCACATAAGTTCACATCCATAGTTCACATTTGTAGTTCACAAGTTCAAATACACAAGTTCAAACATTAGCTCCATCGCTCTCGATCAGGACATCGGATTGTTGTTCGTAGCTCCACCACTAGAATTGAGACATCTGTCCGCAAAGTTATCGTGAGGAGGAGGAGTCACTTGATGAGAGCCGGAATCCTACAAAATAAACCAAAATTCTCATAAATATACAACTGTCATTAAATCACAAGTACACAAAGATATTAATTATGTGTGCAAGAACAGCTGAACCAAGAAGATCATCTACAACCTATATATATATTCATTCTTGCATTGGTCGATATATAAATTGTAGCCAGCACTAGCAATTATATATATATATATATATATATATATATATATATATATATATATATATATATATATATATATATATATATATATATATATCCTGCCCAGGTAGATGAAAACTTACACTTCTAGAAGATTGCTTACTTACTCACTCTCAGCTCCCGGCTGATTAGAAAAGAGGTCTGATCCGCAAATCCAACAAAAGCACAAAAAAATCTAGCTCTAGCCTCTACTAAACCCAAGGACCATTATTTGTGAAGGACAGCACGACGCCACGGTTCTGATACTGCTGACAGCATCAGTCGCCACTTGGCTTGCATCCTCTACATCTCCTGCGTTGTGATTGGAGTGGGTTATAATCAGTGTTCTTTGTGAAGGACAGTTGTGATATAGGACATTTAATATCTGCACAACAGTATCTGTTTTTCCCGTACCAGGAGGACCAACAACCATCGTCAACCCAGGTTGAATACCAGATATTATAGCACCAATCTACAAATAAATAATATTGTATGTGATAGTCTAAATACAGAAATGAAAAATTAGACACACAGAATATCACATACAATACAGATTTCAAACACATAGATATATAAGTTCAAATACATAAGTTCACACAAGTCTAAATACATAAGTTCAGGTGAGGTACTAGCCCATCGTTGCTGCCAGAAAATACAAGATAGTAAAAAAATGTATCTAGAAAAAAGCCAAAACTATGTACAATTTATAACGAATAAAATCTCCATGGTCTAAAATCTCCATGATTAACTGTAGTCTGAGGTTGTCTCTGCCTGTATTAATTTTTTTGGCACTCACCTGGTCAATCATTAAGCTACTAATTCCATTCACAGAAGCAGCGCCTTCATCTAATTCCTGTAAGAATTTCCGACTACCAAGATAACCCCAGGCCTCACCATTAAAAACAGCGGACACAAGCTGTATAAGAATTAGGGAAAATGTCAGGAAGATGTTTCTTCAGAAACCAATCACACGTAAATTCAGAGAGTGATATGAAGAACCATATTAAATGTACCACCCCATGTGTAAGCTAGGGTATAAGATAATGAGAACATTAACAAAGATACCAGTAGCTTGAACCTTACAACAAGTATAAAAGAGGTAAAGATAAAATGGTGGATATGATCTGCTGCATACCTGCTCTAAGTAAGATAGAAAAGAATATCTAGCATAATATTATGGAAGCGACTAACAAACAAAATTTCAGTAGTCATATCATACCTATTTCTTAAGCTTGCTTAGACCATGAATGTGAGAAAGAGCATCAACAGCAATGAGCAAAGCAATCAATCCCTGTGAAACTCAAAATTATCCCTGGCAAATAAATAATATGAATAGGACAATCACATACAGTTAACAAACTAGCAACTTACAGATATGGGAGAATCTGAACCAAGATTTATATCCATTGCCAGTCTTCTCAATTTTTTTCTGAAATCTTTTATTGATAGTCGTCATCAATATATAAATGTGGTACAAGAGATTAGACAAACAGAACTTTGAAAATAAAAAGGTATGCAACAAAAATGAAGGAAAACAACCTTTTGAAGAGTGTTTGTACTCTCTTCTGAAAGTAGAAATACTGGAAAATTATATTTGTTCCACATGATACCTGATCCCTACATGATAATAGAGTAACTGAGGCACATTCAACACAAAATTTAACTTTTACATTGCAAAGAAGCAGCAAGTTTGACTCTTGAGAGGGTGGCATCAGTGTAACGAAGCCTATTTTACTTACAGTAGGATTTCAATCATGGTTGTGATTTGAGTAGGGTGCAAAATCATCTTTTGGATATTTTCTATCAGGAGACAGCTCTATATACATGAAAAAATACAGTACATCCTTAGGGATCATCATGCAAAAAAATGCAAATAACACAAGAAAACAGAGATGCTAGTTCAGAATAGTGACCTTGTAAGTCATTGTTGACACCATTTGACTCAACCAATACACCAGCCACCTTCTGGTGAAGTTCTGGATCATTGGATACCCTGGATAATAGCACCAAATATTATTGTTATTTGTTAACATCTCTTAACACCCCAAAGGTTATATGACTTTTCAAGGAAAAAATCTTAACTTCCTTCGGTTAGTACCAAGGCAAAAGGGCAAACTTCAACACCTCACATTTCACAAGCACATATAAACTCAAAAATATGTGAATAATTGCAGTTGTGCTTCCATGTACCTTAGAAAGAAATCTGACATCTGATCTAAGGAAAGGCGAATAGTAGATGGTTGAACCAATTGATCACTGCCTTTTCTAAGTCTTACAATTGGTGCAATGACCTTCTCACTTCCAGGATCTAACAGCATAAAAGTCATTTTAATAACCAGTTATTCTTAATGGCATGGGGAGGTTAGCTTTAGTAATGGCAGAAGATGGAAGACTAGATACATGTAGAGTGCAGACTCACTAGAACAGCCAATTTCACCAGAAAGATTCAACAGCCTCACACAAGGGAAGCTTCCAACGTTTAGGTACATTGCCTTCACAAGGTCTGGAACTGATTCCAATGTGGCACCATCTCCTATAAAATGAAATTGCAATAGCAACATCCAGTTACAGTAGAATTGGCGTGCAGAGAAATATGAAGAGCTAACGAGCAGCCATATGCGCAAACAAGTCACTCTTACCTCCTAGATACTGAGAATTAGGTAAAATACACCAAAATCATAACTAGAGTCCTCCCTATGAGAACACACAAACATAACTGTACAGAACACACAAACGTAACTGTCTGTGTTGAATTTATTGTCAAAATAACAGAAAAAAAAATTTATATAACACATACCGCTCACTCTTGGAAGAGACCTATAGTAAGTCAATGCACCTGATTCAGGTACATTATACAATCGTACAGAACCATCATCACACGCAAGAGCCAGTCGCTGGAAATCATTCACATGATATGAAGATATTGTGTTGGTAGAACCATCTTCATCCTCAGAGTTGTCACCATCATCAATGTTACTTAAGTTAGAATCGTTGTAGTCATTTTGGTCTGGATGGCCATTGACAGCAAACTCTGAGCTATTATTTTCAGTATTTTTAGCATCAACTGAAGGCTCCATTGCCATTTGCCAGATTGGAATTCCAACAGTATCTAGAACAATCTACAAAAGAGAACAACAAACTAACTATAATTATATCCATGAACCTAAAATTGATATCACATTGCAACGAAACGAGAAAAGATATAAGGAGACCGATGAAGATCAAATGGTGAAACCTAATATGAAATCTAAGTGCCATCACTAGTGATTCAATACACCCGATAGGTTATGGACTATTATTGCACTATACAAACATAATTACAACCTCCTCATACACCAATTACCAGCTTTATGCATATCCCAGCATCTAAGAGTTCGGAATTGACAATTCCACGAGAAAATCGAGTGTAAGCATGCGAAGAGAGACACCTTTTGCTGCAGGTAGAATAGATCCCATTCACAAACCGACCCATCAACGCTGGACGAGAGCAGCCGGCCGGTCGCTTCACCTCCTCTCCGCCCCCACACCAGTGATGTGACCCTCGACTCGTCGTTCCCCTGTATAGTCTGCACCCAAGCAAACACCCAATCAGGCCAGAGACAATCCTTAGACTCCTCACAGGACACAACAGGGCTATGGGAAGCATACGAGTTGGTTGTGCCAGCCGACGGAGCCCGGGGAGACGAGCCAGAGCTCGAGTGAGCCGTCTTCACGCGCGGCGGCGACCTGGGAGGCGCAAGGAGAGGCGGCGAGCGCGACGATAGGGGAGGGGCGACGACGCTTTTTTGTTGCGGCGGCACGGTGAGCGGGAATGAGGCAGCAGGTGAGAGAGAGAGTCGCGCGTGGGTGGGTTAGGGGATTTAGGTTTTTTTGATTAAGTTCGACGGTGTCTATATGGCCCACGAACTTAACTTAAGAACGTGGGTACCCACGTTCCTAACTCGTTAAGTTCGACGGTTTTAGCCAGGGCGCACGAATTTAAATTAAGAACGTCGGTACCCACGTTCTTAACATAACCCATGAACTTAACTCAAGTAAGAACGTCGGTACCCACGTTCTTAATTTTACCCACGAACATTTATCAGTTTCTTGTAGTGCTAGGACTTTTAATCTCGGGACGAGATTCTTTTATGGGGGGAAGGATGTAACACCCCTGGTGTTACTGTCACTAAAACCTGAGCATAACATCATCAACATTAACATTTCATATGTTTGATACACCTAGAATGCATTCACTAGGTAAAGATCTCAAACAAGTTGTATTGTTATGGTGTTTTGCAAATAGAACCCTGGAGTAGGATACTTAACCCTAAATGGGGGTTAGAAGGGAAAAACAGGACCCAAATAGAGAAAACCCCCAAAGATTAAGTGAAATAATCATAAAATGTTACCAAGGATGGACCTACATTACATTCACACCCCTGAGATGCCAAAAACCCTAATTGGAACCCTAGAAAACCCTAAACCTAAACCCTAGGGGGCTAAGTGCAAAATTAGTGCACTTTTGGACTAAAGTGCCAAAAACCATGATGTTAAAGTATCTTAAGTCATATGGTCCCCAATCATGAGGGTTTGCAATCCAAAACTTGAGATTTGGACTTAATTGCAAAAGAGCCACACTTGAACTCTTGTGATTAAGTCTGAATTTCAGTATTATGAACTCATCTTTGGGGCCATGTAACTTCCAAAATAGTGAAAATTTACCCTAGGTCACCACACCAAATTTGTAAACCTATCAAAGGAGAACAACTTTGCTTAAGAGTTTAAGCATAGTTGTTATGAAGAATTCATAGATAATCAAACCCAAAGATGGGCTGTCAGGCTATTCAAGTTTGAATTTCAGACTGACAGTGTAAATATAGAGACTTTGGGCATGAATTCAAGATTGATTTAGTAGGAATTTGGCCATAGCTGGTATGACAAAATTATCGCTGGTTTGTAGCTCTACAACTTTGATGCAGAGGGATGATAAAGTTTTCATGCGAAATCTAGAGAGAATTTGCCCTGAAGTTGCTCTGTCAGGTTAATTGAAGTGGAATGCCATGGTACAGTAACTGAAGAAGAATCTCAGGTTCATCCCCTCGCCGTCGACGACACTCGCGCCACGATTCCCGCCGGTGAGGTGATTCGTGCTCACCAGTGCTTGGATAACGCTCGGAGTCACGTAAAGATCATCGCCGTTGATAAGTCCGGCCAGTAAACAACTCCGGCCACCGTACAGGTTGCCACGGTCACTTTGGATAAGCTCACCGGTGACCGCCGCCTTCCAGCCTTGTGCCACGTGCCTGAGCACCTCCACTGCATTGCCGTGAACCATTGTGACTCTCCGTTGATCGCTGGAATGACTGCCACGGTAATAGGACACTAATCGCGCGCCAGTGAACTCCCACTTCTCCGACCGCCGTGCGTCTTCGCTAAATTCACCAGCCACCGCTTGCTAATGCTATAAATTGAAGACACCACAAGCTCCGTAGTATCATCACACACCACACCACCTAGTATTGCCTCCAATCTTGCAACTAAGAGCTCGAATTTTACATTTCCCCCAAATCGGTTCAAACAAGCCGCAAGACCACCTCGCCGTGGCCCGCGCAGATCAGGTCCGATCATGTTGTCTTTGGTCTTGTTCTAGCATCCCTGTGTGTTCTGATAACTTATCGACCCAACCAATTATGCTAAACCGAAGTAGATCATCGGGAACACATTGTGTTGTTCCCGGGGTGCGCGATCACCGTGGCCAGAAACATTTGGTTAACCGTTCCTGAAATTGACTTAGGGGAAACATTCACTAGGTCCCGAATCTGGTTTAGGCCGAAGAAGGACGCCGGTCCTTGCGTGAATCGGCCGGTACGCGGGCTCGTCGGAGCTCTGCCACGCGGTTCATCGTCGTGGATCAAGCAGTGTAAAGAAATAGAAACCTCACTTCAGGTTATCTAGAACGCTGCGGGTCTTTTTGCAAAGTCGCCACAGGCGCACGCGCGGGCGCGCTTCTGCTGATGTTGGGCCGTCCTGAGCTGAATTAGGCCCAGCGATATTCACAGATTTCCTTTTTCTTTTTCTACCAGAGATAAATAAATCCTAGAAAAATATAGAAAAATGGTAAAAATACCAAACCAATTTTGCTAAATTCCTAATTTTCCATAGTATTTAATAAAAATAGTTTCTTGATTTTTAGGTCAAACAAGGAATTTTAGAACATTTAAAATAGCCTAAAACATGGTTTCTGGATTTTTAGAAAATAGATAATAATTCCAAAAATCCCCAAACTTTTTATATGAACTCTAAGCATCATTTAGAAGCCTTGGGTAGAGTTTAATTTGATTTGGACATTGTTTGATAACTAGAACCCAAAATCCTACCCCCTGCCCTTTGAATTCCTTTAGTGACTCCGAAAACCCTAGTTTCTCGGAGAACCGTGAAGGAAAATTGTATTCAAGACCTTAGATAATAAACTCTTATTATCTTTGCATTCTCATGAGCATTACATGGGCATTCATTATTATGTATGGTTATCTTTAGAAAACGAAGAAGAAGTTGAAGTAGAAGGAGAGAAGACTTCACCACCACCACCTCAGGAACCTCAGGCAGACATCTGTTTTTTATTTTGACATCTGTGGAACTGAGCCTGAATCACCTGTAAACCAAGGCAAGCCCCGGTGCATTTTCCACCTCCTTGACTCTTTTAAAATCTTTCTCACTTGCATGATGCATTAGGTGATAGGAGTTGATTGCTAAAACAATTCCTGCATTACCTTCCTTGAATTTGATTACCTTCCTTGAATCCCTGTTTTATAAAAGGTTTTTACTATGCTTAGTATTGCTCTAGCAAAGAAAAAGGTTTTGTTTTTACAAAAGATGATGTGGCAAAGTGGGAGGGATGTTTTTGAAAATAAAATTTGATGGTGGATCCATCATAGCCATGATGGGTTCAACATCGGAAAAGATGTACCTCTGCTAGGTACCAAACTTTGGGATTAGAAACGATTAAGCTGAAACCAGGCGGGTGACTTGCACGAGAAGAGAGTCTCGGTGTAGTGTCTCCGTCTGAGTCGATTAAGGACCGTGTCGATGTAGGCTTGATGACCGAGGACCCTTTAACTGGTCACATGCCTCGTCATGGGTAAGCTTTGACTCGGGCAGACTAAGGCCAGAATAATATACCACGCAATGGGAGTGGAGAGATGGCGAGAGTAGTGTGTACCCTCCGTGGCAAGAGGCTGGACGGTGGTGTAACTATGCTCTCGGTTGGCGTGAACCTGATCTGGTCTTAAGAACCCCGGCGGTGGGTTGACATATGCAAGGGTTAAGTGCTACATATGTCATGTGATTGCAGATCCTTAGCTGAGTATAATCGATTCGGATCGCCGTACCTTCGCGGTTATGAAGACTTGGTCACTGACCTATACGTAGAACTCCAGTAAAGATTAAGGGTGTTAAGAAATTGGCTAGTGCAGGTCAAGTGATTGAACTAGGATAGAAAGAACTCTAGAGATAGGTAATCTTACTTAACCTGACAAGTAAAATTGGATTTTTAAGGATCCACTTTAGTAAGCATTTCTGCAAATAGAGTCTTTGATTATTGAGAAACCTTACCTTGACTCTCTGATAACCAGCATACCCTTGAGAGTTTTTTCTTTAGTCGGGTAAGACTTGCTGAGTAATTCCATACTCAGGGTTTTATTCCCTATTGTTTTTAGGTGAAGAAGCAACAAAGTTTTGTTGTTTCTGTTCTAAGGTGGTTCCAAAGGAAGAACACCAGGAATGAAGCTGCGGGAGGAAAGGATCCTCCATAAAAACTTTTGTTTGAAACTTATCGGGAGGAGTTTTTTTGCCTCCCTTGGTTCTGTAATAATAATAAGACTCTGCACTCAGTTAATTATATCCTGGTCTGTAATATATAACTTTGTCTTACTTTTAAATAAAGGTAAGTTTATGTAATCGCTTCCGCATTTTCGTATCTCCGATGATTTGTAATGTCTGCGTGAAGGGTAAAACGCTCTTGAGAAGGTAAGGAAAGCAGATACCAAACTTGTCAAGTGATTCAGGGACACCTGCAGGGTTGTCTGAGGTTCGTTGGACAAGGACAAGTGTAGGTGGGCCTAATGACTTGGGAGGTTCCGTCACAGAAATCAGCATTTTGTCTTCTGGGATTAAGGATCTATTGGGTGTAGCCCCTGAGCTTTGAGTGGATTTTTGACAATGATCCACTGAAAGATCTTCATCTCATGCTTTAGAAATCAGCATTTCGTCTCGTCTTTTGCCTTAGAAAACAGCATTCTGTCTCGTCTTATGCTTTAGAATTCAACATTTTGTCTTCATCTCATGCTCATACGAATTCAAATAACATTATCTGCCCACACCTTGTTATGTCTGAAATTTATTTGATCGGTGACAGATTGGACGTTTGGTAGATGGCTCTTGGCTGGTCATCACCCCGCTCTGTGCTTCAATGCCTCTGCTGATTAGACTTGCGGTTCAGTAGCTATATTTGAACTTCCTCCGATCTCTACCTATCTCCTCCTTTTGTCTCAGTACATTCATTGCATATACTGTATGGATGTGACTTCTTCAGAAAATCTTTTGATAATTCCTGGCTACCCCCAATGGGTGTGTTCAAAGGGCGTCTTGGTACGCAGAGCGTTTAGAACACTGTCTTGGAGTAGTAACTTGATGTGACCACGAGGTGTAATCATACCGTCCGAGCAGTTGACCTTGGTCCAACCGGTGTCGTGTTACACGAAGCGGCGCCTGTTTCCTGACTCATTTTCAGGCGGCTTGAATTGCTTATTGAATACTTGCGACTGTTCGGCAAGCGCGGTAGGAAGTGGACAGTCACTCCCGGCCTCTATAAATAGCCTGCTTGCACCGTTGTTTTCTTCACTCATCTGTTGATCATCTGCTGCTTTTCTTCCAACTTTCTCTTCTTCTTGAACCAACCATGGGCAGAGGCAAGAGAGGTCGAGGCCTGTCTCGTCGTGCCGGCGAGAAACGCAAGCGCACCCCAAGTCCTCCCTCGGAGGACTTCGGCGACTCAGAGTATTCGGAGGAGGTTTCCTCCAGGTCCAAGGGGTTGCCGGTCTATGCTTCCCCCTAGCGTCGTCCGATGACACAGACGACTCCCAGGGGTTAGCCGCTGAGGTGTGGACATACATCCGCTCCGTCGAGCGCGCCGGGCTCGAAGGCTCGGATGAGTCGGAGGTCTCCTCGGATGAGGAGAACTCCTCCGACTCGTCTGAGGAAGAGAGCGGTGACGACGGTGATGATGAGGGCGACGACAACGGTGGAGGTGGCGGCGGCGACAGCGGCAGGGGTGGCAGCGGAGGTGGAGGCGGCGATGGTGACAGGGGCGGCGGTGAAGGCAGCGACGAGGGCGACGGCGGCGACAGCGGCACCAAGGGCGACAGCGACGGTGGCGGCAAGGGCGGCAGCGGCAGCAGCAAGGCCAGTGGCAAAGTGCCACTGGTTTAAATATTAGTATAGATAATTAGTAGTAGTAGTAGTAGTAGTAGAAGTAGAATAATTAATGTAGTGGTAGTTAGTAGTGTAGTGTAGTGTAGTAATGTAGTGTAAGGTAATGTCATGTAGGGTAATGTAATGTAGGATAATGTAATGTAGTAAAAAAAGGGAAAAAAGGCCGACTCATAATGAGTCGGCTTTTGAGTTTGTGAAAAACTTCCCTCCTCTACGTAATGAAAAAATTTCAGCTGTTCCGAGCAAACTTTTTTTTTCGCCATTCTTTCTGTATGGCCTAATAGTTCATCTTTGCGCCCAACGCTGCTGACGTTATTAGAAATAATCACCAAGCGATAACTGGTAACTGCTGAGTCATGCTTGGCTCTACCGGTGTTTTAGAGATAACGGCCGAGTTATGACTGACACTATCAGCATTTTAGAGGTAACAGCCGAGTGGTGCTTGGTGTCGTCGGTGTTTTAGAGGTAACAGCCGATTGGTGCCTGGCACTATCAGCGTTTTTGAGGTAATAGCCGAGTGGTGCCTGACACTGTCGGTGTTTAGAGGTAACAACCGAGTTATTCCTGAAGTCTCGCTTTCCCGAGTGATGAGTTGGCACTTTTTAGAAATGGTGCCCAACCCGGGAAAACCCCATTTATGCTCATGTCGACGTGCGCTTTTGATTTCTGAGCCCTAACTTCACATTTCCACCTCGAACCCCTCTCCTGTTTCCCTAAGATTTTGCCCCTGTTCGATCTGCCTGCGAGATTGCGATGGCGCCCAAACAGAAGAAACAGAGCTCTGCTGCGGCAATCATTCCTCCCATCGACCCCAATAGTCAGTTGCCGTTTGCAGGTAACCACATGTTTGTTGTTTCGGAATCAGATCTTCTCCATCTTGTTGATGTTGGAGTTCTTCCTCTAAAAGAGCTCTGCTCTTGGCAGATTTGTCTTGGGGTTACTGTTCCGACAGAAGATACCCACGAGTCCGTCATCTATGTTCCTTTTCTTATCCGCGGCCTTGCTCTTCCTGTTTCTCCCTTCTTCCGTGGTCTCCTTGATTTTTACAATCTGAATTTGACCCATCTGAATCCCAATTCTATCTTACAAATTTCTATCTTTGTGCATCTGTGCGAGGCCTACCACGGAATTCTTCCCCATTTTGGCCTCTGGAAGTATTTGTTTCATTGTCGGGCCGGGATGGCTGGGGGCAGCACCAGCTAATTGGTGGTGCAAGTTTGGAGATGCGTCACGGGAGGAAGATAGAATACCTCGACATTCCTCTCAAGGATAGCATTAAAGGGTGGCACCTTGAGTGGTTTATTGTGAAAAACCACTACGAGTCCCTCCCCCCTCGGTCGGGGAGGCAGCCAGATGTACGTGCTCCGAGCTGGGTTGAGTCTCCAACTCCCTTGGAAGTAATGGAGGCTAGAGTTCTACTTACTGAGATATGTCTGCTGAGGGAGAGAGGTCTGACTGCCAAAGCTGTGGTCGCTGACTTCGTCTTCAAGAATATTCAGCCTTTGAAAGACAGGGCGTATCCAGCTTATTTGTACAGTGGTATCAATGACTCTACCCAGGTCACCAACAGGAGAATTCCTATTGAGGATCTAATGAGCCGACTGGACATGATTCTGAGGGGTAGAGTGTCAAATGTTAGTGCTCATGTTGCCTATTCTGCTTAGAATCTGCCATCTCATAGGTCATTTCCTGATTTTGTGTCCAACCCTCCTACTAGTGATGGTGGTCTGGGTCTTAGAGTGTGACCCTCTCCCAAGGACATTGAGGCTCTGATTGCTCCTCTTCGGAATCTTCCCAATGATGAGAAGCAAATTCACTTTGAGATGCCAGCTAGTCCACATGATGCAGAGATAAATGATGTACTTAGCATGTTAGCTGGGGAATCTTCTGACTCGACCCATGCTGAGCCGATGGCTATCACGGCTGGGCAAGAGCTTGACAAAGCAGTGGAGACCCGAAAACCTGAGGGTACCCGCCCAAAGCGTCCTCGCCAAGTTAGCCGCCCGACTGCGCCTGTTGAGAAAAAGAAGGAGAAGAAGAGGCGGCTACAGCGACTGTCATGCTTGGACCAGGATGTAGGTCCTTCTGCTCCGGCTTGCGACGAACTGCCAGCAGAGGTCCTTCCTGAGGTTGATTCCAATGGTGACATCCATGCTGAAGTTGATCCTAATGGGTGTAACCCTGCACCGGCTGTTGTCCGTATATTTGATGAAGACGAAGAAGAGGAAGAAGAAGTCCCACTTATTCGTAAGAACAACCAACATTACAGAGGTAGTAAGGGGGATAGTGATATTCCTTCTCTAGCTCTGTCCGCTCTTGTTAGCCTTCAGGAACTGTCAATATCAAATTTTGATCAAGCCCTTGAGGAGGTCGTCCCTGAGGATATGCTATCGGAGCCGACCACTGATGACATGATGGCTGTTTGTTTGGAAATTCCAGACGTGGGATTGGAGGTATCCCGAGCAGTGTCTCGCGCGTCGTCGACTTTGGAAGGTAGTTTTCGATGCCAAGATGCTGGTCCGAGTTATCTGACCCCCATGGAGGTTGTAGAGGAGCTTTCGGCCTTAGAGGTGGCCACTGCAGAAGACCCAGCCCCCGAAGGTGGTGCTGGTAGTTATCTAGCCCTCGAGGGTGCTGCCGGTAGTGATCCGGCTCTGGTGGGTAGCGCAGGCTACAACCTATCCCCCGAGGGTGTTGCCGGTAGTGATCTAGCTCTGGTGGGTGGCGCGAGCTGCAACCTAGCCCCCGAGGGTGTTCGGGTAGGCTCTCCTTCCCACACCTCCATGGACGTCCATGTTGGGTTGTCTCCAACACGATCCGATGGGGTGACGGTGATGCATGCTTATGTGACTTCGAACAAACAAGTCACCTTGGAGGTTGGCGAGCTAGATGCAAGAGGTCTAGTATCCACTGGTGGGGCTGAGCTCACCCCGGGCAACGTTCTTCAAATTGTTCCTGCTGATGATCCTCCGTCGAGCCATGACATCGTTCCCCTGACTTGGGTTTACCATTGTTCTTCTCCAATCTTTAGGTGAGTCAATTATTTGCTTTTTATTACTCTTCTTTGTAGATTATCTTTCTTATACTTATTTGTCTTCAATCATAGGCTTTAGTTGACGCAATGTCTGCCCAGCTGAGGTCGTATGGTGCTTCTGTCCCAGAAGGAGCTCTATCTCTGATGCAGTGGAACCCATTGCTGCTTCAGAAATAGATTGTTGACTTGAAAGTGTTGAACACTGGTTAGTGACCTCGTTTCTTCCTTAGTTACTTCTATTGATCAACCGGTTTTTAACCATGTATCCCTTTTCAGCTGCCTTGTCAGATATGACTTGGCGGGGCTCTGAACTTGAGGAAAAGCATCTTCAAAGTCAAGCCGCCTTAACCCGATGGTACTCTGATCTTGAGGAGAAGTATTTTCAGGGTCAAACCAATCTGGCTCGGGTTTCTGCTTCGCTGGACAATGCGCATTCTTTGAATTCTTCTCTTAATGCTCAGCTTAACTCAGAAAGAATGGCATACGAGGTGGACTCCCTTAGTTGGTTCTGCCGCACTTATTATTGGCTGGGTGCTGAATGTTGATTCTTGTTTGCAGGAGGAAAGACGAGCTCTTGTGGCCTCTCATGATAACTTGGACAGGTTATATCAGGACGCTAGCAATTCATTGACTATTTTGGGAAGGAGCCACCGCTTCACTATGTCAGATCTGGATCACCATCGTCACGAGCTGCAAGCATCTCAGGATGAAGTTCAGCGGCTGGGACAGCAGTTATCGGCTAAGGATTTGACCATTAAAGATCTTTGTACTTCAAAGAAACTCGCTGCACAGGAGCTGGAAACTGCTCGACTGGCTGCCAAAGCTTCAGAGAACAGCTGCGCCGTTCTGAGAGCTCAGCGCGACAAGGCTATGGACAAAGCCATTCGCGTGGGGTGGATCTTGATGAGGAGGTCTGGTGTAGTGGTTCCTGATGACATTATTGTCGATGTCAAGGCTGCGCCTGATGCCTCGAGTCGACCTTCTTCCTCGACTGCTCCTGTGAAAGACATTGCCAATAGAGACGTTTCGATGCAGTGACATCCTGCGAAACACTGAATGTACTTATGAATTTTATGGGCGTGTGATGATTGTGTTCGAATTTTTTGTGGGTGGAGCACTAGGCTGTGTCCTGGGCATTGATAATTATAAAATTTTGTTTTCCTGAAGTATTGATTGTTTTTGTTGTCAGGGTATAACAGTTATCCTGAACAATTGTGAAAGTAAACGTAGCGTGTTGGTTCTGGAACTTTTCCTGACTCATGCCAATTGCTTGGCTGGTAAGGCATTGTGGTTGCCTTAAGATGAGTAGATGTAATTGTATCATGCTGACTTAAATCATTGCTGACTTGAGTCACTAGCCCCGCTGGTAGGGTATAGTGGTTCCCCTAAGCCGAGTCAGCGTGAGCATGCAGCATCGTCTCAGGTCGTCGCCAACCTAAGCCGACTGCTCCGTTAGTAGGGTATAGTGGTCACCCTAAGTCGAGTAAGCGCGAGCATGTTGCACTGTCTTAAGTCGCCGCCGACTTAAGCCGATTGCTCTGTTAGTAGGGATAGTGGTCACCCTAAGTCGAGTTAGCGCGAGCATGTTGCACCGTCTTAGGTCATCACTGACTTAAGTCAATTGCTCCGTTAGTAGGGTATAGTGGTCACCCTAAGTCGAGTAAGCGCGAGCATGTTGCACCGTCTTAAGTCGCTGCCGACTTAAGCCGATTGCTTCGTTAGTTGGGTATAGTGGTCACCCTAAGTCGAGTAAGCATGAGCATGTTGCACCGTCTTAGGTCGTCGCCGACCTAAGCCAACTGCTCCGTTAGTAGGGTATAGTGGTCACCCTAAGTCGAGTAAGCGTGAGCATGTTGCACCGTCTTAAGTCATCGCCGACTTAAGCCGATTGCTTCGTTAGTAGGGTATAGTGGTCACCCTAAGTCGAGTAAGCGCGAGCATGTTGCACCATCCTAGGTCATCGCCGACTTAAGCCGATTGCTCCGTTAGTAGGGTATAGTGGTCACCCTAAGTCGAGTAAGAGCGAGCATGTTGCACCGTCCTAAGTCGTCGCCGACTTAAGCCGATTGCTCCATTAGTAGGGTATAGTGGTCACCCTAAGTCAAGTAAGCGCGTTGATTCCAAGTCCAATTGAATCGAAGTCAATTGATAGTCAACAGTCTGAATGCCTTTGAAAATGAAATCTTTATTGATGACATATTCTCTAATACAATGTTGCTCCGATAGCTTTTGAGGTCTTGCTAAGGGTAAAACTTTCTAAGATGCTCTATATTCCATGAATTCCCCACTTCCGTTCCATCCATTTGAGTAAGCCGGTATGATCCTGGCCAAGTGACCTCTGATACAATGAATGGCCCTTCCTATAGTGGTGACAACTTGTGTCGTCCTTCCCCCGTTAGAATTTGGCAAAGGACCAGGTCTCCCACTACAAAGGATCGGCGTCGTATGGCTTTATCGTGATAGCACCTCAAGGTATGCTGGTATCTGGCTGACTGAATTACTGTGTCCAATCGCTCTTCCTCTAGCACATCAATATCTTCTAGCCTAGTAGCTTCGGCTTCAGCTCTGCTTTCGAATACCAGCCTTGGTGCCCCAAACCTGAGGTCGGCAGGTAGCACTCGACGGAGCTCGACTAGGGGCATTTCCATGCAGAGCTCGACTAGGTTGAGTTCTCAAACTCCAAACCACATAGGGCAACTCTCTGATCCACTTTCCTGTGAACTTTTCATTTTTGTCGAACACTTTCTTCCTGAGTGCTTCTAGTATCATTCCATTAGCCCTTTCCACCTGACCATTGGCCCTTGGGTGTGCTACTGATGCATACTTGATCGGGATACTCCGTTGTTCGCAAAAATCAAAGAATTCAGAGCTAATGAAGTTAGATCCTAGGTCGGTTATAATGCTATTTGGTATCCCAAACCTGAATATTATGTCTTGTATGAACTCCACTGCCTTGGCTGAGGTTAAAGAGGCAATAGGCTTGTACTCTATCTATTTGGTGAATTTGTCAATGGCGACCAGCACGTGAGTATAGCCTCCCTAAGCTTTTTTGAAGGGTCCAATCATGTCCAGTCCCCAGCATGTGAATGGCCATGTTACAGGTATGGCCTGCAGGTGTTGTGCCGGTAAGTGTTGTTGCTTTGACAAGAATTGGCAAGCTTCACATCTCTGGACTAACTCGGCTGCATCTCTCTTTGTTGTTGGCCAATAGAAACCAGACCTGAAAACTTTCCCAACCAGAGTTTTGGATGCTGCGTGTATTCCACACTGTCTAGCGTGGATCTCATCTAATAGCTGCTTCCCAGTAACCGAGGAAATGCACTTCATGAGGACTCCTGTCGCACCTCTTCTATACAGTGCGTCCCCTATGATGGTGTAGTGGGTCGATTGTCTTGCGATGCGTTCTGCTACAGCCTTATCATCTGGTTCTTCTTCATTCTTTATATACCTGATGATAGGCTCTCTCCAGTCATTAGAGTCCAATTCTGGTTGGCTCAAGGTGTTGCACTCTTCCGCCTGATCTGAGGGAATACTCGGACGTGACACTTCTTGAACGAAGACTCCGGGTGGGACCCAGGCTCGACTGGATCCTAGCTTTGACAACGCATCTGCTGCTACGTTGCGGTCTCTTACTATGTGATGGAATTCCAACCCTTCAAACTTGTCTTCTAATTTTCGGACGGCTGTATAGTACTTGCCCGTAGAATCAATCGAGCAATCCCAGTCTTTATTTATCTGGCTTATGACCACTAGTGAATCTCCATATACCATCAACCTCTTAATGCCTAGTGATATGGCGATGTTCAACCCATGGATCAGTGCCTCATATTCTGCTACATTATTCGATGCTGGGAATAACAGCTGAAGAGCGTACTTGAGTTGTTCACCCCCGGGGGCGATGAAGAGGATCCCTGCGCCTACTCCCTGCAGTTTCAGCGAGCCATCGAAATACATCCTCCATACTTCAGTAGCCTCCGGGTTGTTAGGAACTTGTTGTTCAATCTACTCTGATACAAAGTCGACTAGTGCTTGAGTTTTTACTGCTGTGCGAGGCTGAAACTCTATGTCATGAGCTCCTAGCTCACAGGCCCACTTGGCTATTCTTCTAATGGCTTCTTTGTTGTGAAGGATGTCCCCTATTGGAAACCCGGTGACTATTATGACTTTGTGGTCGTCAAAGTAGTGACGGAGTTTGCGAGCGGTTAGAAGTACCGCATATAGGAGTTTTTGAACTTGGGGATATTTCTTTTTAGAGGGTCCCAGAACTTCACTGATGAAGTAGACTGGATGATGTACTAGATATGTATGTCCTTCCTCTGCCCGCTCGACTACTAACACGGTGCTTACCACGTGAGTCGTGCAGGAGATGTATAATAACAGGTCTTCTGCCGATTGATTTGGTGTGGCTTGGCGTGGCGGCTTCAGTACTAGTGGTGTGGTCAAGAACTTTTTTAATGCTTTGAGAGCTTCCTACGCTTCTGCGGTCCACTAGAACTTGTCCACCTTCTTGAGCAATTTATAGAACGGTAAGCCTTTTTCGCCTAGCCTTTTTCGCCTAGCCTTGATATGAACCTACTCCGGGCATATCCACAGGCTGCCATGCGAATACGTCTCGATTATCTTGCAGGAACTGGATGAGCGCGCCTTCCTATTTGTCGTCCAGGCTAGAGCTGATGATGGCAGTTTTGCGTTCATCAGCGAACCCAAGGTTGATTCTTTTCATCTCCTCAGTCGACCGCATAGAGGTCACGGCTTGAGCTTCATTCATAGGTATTGCAAGGTCTAAATCAGGCTTTGAGTTTGCCTGCACGGAGGAAGTCGTCGGTGGTTTGGTAGTGAGAGCCACCTGGATGGCCACTCGGAAACATTCTGCGGTGCCTTGGAAGTCAGCACGCACGGTGATGATCCCTTGTGGCCCTGGCATCTTCAATATCATGTACGAATAGTGCGGAATGGCCATGAATTTCGCTAATCCTGGCCTACCGATGATGGCATTATATCCGCAGTTGAAGTTTGCCACCTCGAACCTCAAGAACTCGGTTCTATAGTTTTCCGGAGTTCCAAAGGTAACAGTCATGTAGATGTGTCCAAGCGGGTATTCTCCTTCGGTCGGCACAATGTCGAAGAAAGGAGTGTCTGACTCGTGGAGCTCTTTGAGTGCAACTCCCAAGCCTAAGAGTGTCCAGGGGAAGGTGACGTTGATGCTGCTTCCCCCATCCACTAATACTTTCTTTACCCTGCTCTCTTGGATCACCGGATCGACGAGGAGCGGGTACTTGCCTAGATGATCGAAGTTGAGCAATTGATCCACCCGGGTAAAGGTGATCGGGTGTTCTGACCACTGATTGGGGGCGGGGGCACTGGTGGTTGCCACTAGTATCTGTCGATCGTTGAGCTTCTGTTGCCTTTTGTTCTCTTGCGACCCGTGTCCTCTGAAGATAACGTTGACCTCCCCGTCGATGTGCGGGAATGCTCCACTTCCTCCCCCTTCCTGCTGCTGAGGTTGTCGAGGTTCTCCGGGCCCTCCTCGTGGTGGGGGAGGTGGTAGAGGTTGGAAGGGTCGGCCATTCCCGACGGAGTGCTTGAAGTCTCTGCAGTTCCGGAGGGTGTGGCACATATCCTTGTGGTACGGCCATTGGGCGTCGAGGATGTCATCCAGTGTTCGTTCGCCTCCGCGGGGTGCCCCTCGGGCAAGAGAGACGGGTGGTCCAGCGGCGTGGACCTCTTCACGAGGCCTCTTCTCCCAACGCTTATCGGGTTGTTGGTTCGTGTCATGTCGCGGCGCTGGTGGTGCAGGCTTTGTTCCCCCGATAAGGTCTCAGGCCCATTCGTCAGTGGTGATGTAGAGGTCCGCTTCTCAAAACAGCTGCTCGGAGGTAGTCGGCGCCTTCTGCAGTATGGCTCAGATGAAAGCCGAGTCATCAGATCCCCGGTAGAAGTCTTCGATCACTGCCGCCTCGGCGACTTCGGGGATACGGTTCCTCATCGTCTAGAATCTTTTGAGGTATGATCGAAGTGTTTCATCACCATGGTGCCTGTTGGATTTGAGGTCCCATGGCTGCGCCGGTTTGTTGGAGAGGGATTGAAAGTTGGCGATGAAGCATCGACTGAAGTTGTTCCAATCGTCGATGCAATGTCGTGGTAGGTGTCATAGCCATTGCAACGCATCCTGCCCGAGAACGATGGGCAAGTATGCGGTCATCACGTCTTCAGTTGCTCCAGTGGCCCGGGTGGCGGTCGTATAGACGGCCAACCAACCTCCCGGGTCCTGCTTAGGCTCGTATTTGTCGACGTTGGAGACCTTGAAGTTTGGGGGCCATTGAATGGCCCTGAGACGCGGAGTAAGTGCAGATACTCCACATGTGTCTTCCTGCCGATGAGCGTGGTGCCGGTCCCGGGGAGGGGAGTTGCCGATGTGCTGTCTCGACCATCCCCGGGTAGTGCCATTAGTTGAAGCCGTTGCCGACTCGACTCTAGTGGCCTGACTCCGTGTTGGAACACCATGATCCTGATCGTACTCCTCTCGGCGCCGTATCTCATTCTCATGTCGCTGTTCGCGTGAAGCGTTGATGGAGCTCCGCGCGTCCCTCCGACTGTTGATGGCGTGCCGTAGATCGCTTGGGGGATGAGCGAGGGGTAGAAGATGATTAGCCGCCCAAGTGAGCAGCCGCCGATAGCCTTCAGCATCTGGAGTCTGGGGGAGGCCATCGGCTATCGGAGCCAATACTCCACCGACCTCACTTGGTGTGTTCATGGCACGGGCGAAGTCAGGGTTCAGGTTTCGCGCAAAGAGAGGGTTCTCTCGGCGTAGCCTCGCATCCTGTTTAGCTTGCTCTTGACCCTGCCGGCGATCACGTCGGCGAGAGTTCCTCCTTTCCCTGAAGACTCGCTCGTCATGAGTTTCTCCCACTTCTAATATCTCATCTAGGGATACAGGCTGCACCAGGTCCCGTTCTCTAGCTTCGTGATGTCGCCGAACATTCCGGCGTCGGTTCCTCCGTCGACGAGCTTCTCGCTGGGGAGGTTCTTCCCCAGGCACGGTTGGCTCGTCGTTGGAGATGGGCGATGATTCCACTCTTCCCCCGATGAAGAGGATGTCGGGGTAGAAAGGAGTTGTCATGGTAATAAGCTTCTTTCTGTCTTTCTTTGAGGGCAAAGGTGCCAGAAGAGCAGCTCGGTGGGTCTCTATCCTGCTTGCTTCTTTTTTTCCTCGTAATCCGTGTCCACTCTTCTGTGGATGAGGCGGACAACGGGGTTCTTCGGGTAAATGAATTCTTGGCTTCTGGCTTGCAGGAGGTGGTCTTCGTCCGGGGCGCTGGAGGTGGCGCCATTTGCTGTCTCATTCTGGCTTTCTCGGAGATTTTTGGGGAAGGCTTCTTCTTCGGTGGATCTGCTATGCGACGTAGAATTCCTTCGTCATCTGCCACGGATGAGATGGTCCTGAAACAGAATATGGATCCAGGGCGGAGAGCGATCTTGCACCGGGAAGTGATGACCATTGAGCTAGCTTGGATCAACGACACACCCCCTACCTGGCGCGCAAGCTATCAGTGTTTGGGGCCCGACCGCGCACCCGGGGTTACCCCTGGAGGTGCTTTTGGGTAGGACGATGTTGTTGATTGTAGCTCGATGGTTCGTGCTAGGCACACGAGAGACGATAGACAATTTTCTACAGGTTTGGGCCGCTTTATGTGGTGGGTTATAGGGGAATTTTCTAGTATGAAGGATGCTAGAGAATTGAGTAGATGGCTTATGAGTGACCTGCCTTTTGATGGGGTGCCCCCTAGGCCTTATATAATCGACCATGGGGCATTACATGCGGGTATGATGACGATGTATCCCTAAGTAATAGTGAACCGACTGAACTTATCTTCCCATAATCTTGCCGACTTATCCTCGTTTGGTTCCGACGTCCAAGGGTGTCACGCGGGGGGATCGGATCAAAAACTGTGGATAATGCTTAGATCCATCAAGCCATCTGGGCCCGAGTCTATCCATTCCCGTGTTAACCCACTCCGCCAGCAGTTCCTCCCCTGGCCCACGAAGGGATGGCCTTGCGAAACAATAGGCCCAAGGCCTTTCGCGAGGCCTTCTAGCCTTCTAGTGGACCCGGGGGATATCTGTCCCCCACAGGTGGACAGTCCAGTGACCTACCACAGACCGTCCAATGACCTATTGTAGACAGTCCGTGCACGGTGCACCTGTATAGAAAAATGTAGTTATCTGTGCCATGACAGACAGTCTGGTGACCTAATGTGGATGACCCGTTGGCCTATAGAGAAGTCCTCAAGGTCCTACATGCCACGCGTAGGTCTTATGGATCATTAGTATTTGGCCCAAAAAGTCACCAACATACTTTTTGGTGACTTTGCTTGGGGACGGGTGTTTTTCAGATCTATTAAGTTCGACCACAAATGGTCGTTTCCAAAGATCGCACCAATGTCTCCCCAGACAATATACTTAGGTCGACTATGGAGAGTCTATCGGGCGATGAGCTGCAATAGTTTGAAGATCTCATGAAGTAATGGAATGATGAGGCACTGCGTCAATGTGCCTGGGGTGCACGAAGCGACTAAGGAGAATTTCATGTCATACTTCATAGTAGACTGGGTCTAGAAGATCATCAAGCAAGGAGAGAGATCAACCTCGAGTCCCCTACCTTCGCCTCCAACTCCCAATGTAAGTAAATATGATGATATCTAGTCCTTTAGACAATATGTAAATTTACAATGGGACCAGTTAGAACAACACATGGGGGAATAGAAGAATCACTAAAGAAACTCACAAGTGCATTCGAAAAATCTTCTAATCCTAGCTTCCCATTATCTGAGGCTATTATCGAGATATTTATGCCTAACCCATTAGCCGTGAATGGGCTCTTACAAATCCAACAATTATATGGTATACCGATGAACTCATATCTAGGGCAACCACCACCACCACTTTCATTATACGCTAGAATGGTGACACTGAGCATGGTTGGACAATCCAGGTACGATCTCGGACCGTTTGGCCCTACAGTCGACCATCCGGTGTCTCATGCCAGACTGTCTAGTGTTGAGCTAAGCCCACAACATGACATGTCAGTGGTGCAGAGCATGATTGTAACATCCAAAATCTTATTCTGAGATTTGGCAGAATTCTCCAAAAGTTTTGCATTATAAATATCTTTTAATAAGAATTGTTCTTACCTTTAAGGTTACATTTCCTAGAATAAATATGATCTCTAATAAGAAATTAAATGAAAGAATCCCTATATGAATCTGGCCATCCCCTTTAGTTTAACTATATATTTAAGTTTTAAAAAATCTCTTAATAAAAGTTATACTCTAAGGATTTGTTATTCTTAAAGTAACTATTTTGGTATGATTTGCATATTTAAAAGTCTGGCTTAGCTAAAGTAATAAATAAAAAAAATTAGGTTTTGCATTCATGCCGAGATTTTGTTTGTGCATTTAAATGGCTAGAAGTTTGGAATCTATTTTAATGTAATTCTAAATTTAAAATTAAATCTGATTTGAATTAGAATTGGAAAACTGAAATTGGAAAAAGATAAAAGAAAAATCAACCGTTTGACACAAACCCATTTAGCCCACTCCTTCCTCGCGCTAACTAGCCTGGGCAACTGTGAAAGCCCATGTCCCTACGCCCGCACGTGCCCCTCAGCGCTGGCATGTGGGCCGTCCCGGTCAGCCTCTTCATGCACGCGTCGTCACTCAGTCACCGCCATATGGGCCCTTTGTGACCAGGATTCCCCGCCCGCATCCGCTGCTCAGCTCACGCTCGGTCTCTAGCTGGTGGGCCACTCATGTCAGGGACATCTCCCACCTCGGTACCGAGATAAGGACACATACCGTAAACACCGGAGTCCGTCGCGATTGGAGCCGATCGCTTTGTACCTGTGCTAATCCCCTCGCGTCTATAAAAATCGAGCCACCCCCTTCCATTCCCATCGCATCCGACCAACGAGCGCATCCGAGAGCGAGAACCATGCCACCGTCGCCGGGAGTGGGAGAGATGGCCGCCGCAGGCGGGATCGTGCATGGCAGCGGCACAAACCTCATGAAGAAGCCAAAGAACGTCATCGGGAGGAATAGGACATGTACAAGAACATCATCGAGCTCATGCTCCTAGCATAGTTCTCACCATGTCGATGAGTGTCCTTTTCTTCCTCTCATGCTTAATGTGGAGTGTAGGAGGCGAAGAACTCATGCTTGATGTCTTCCTCCTTAAGGCACTCTTCTACTTGTAGGTTCTCGAATTCAGAACCATTGTCGCTCTTTATCTTCTTCACCTTTAGCTCAAACTCATTTTGAGCCTGCCTTAGGAATCGATTGAGTGTTCCTTAGTTTCATATTTATCCTGCAAAAAGAATACCCAAGTGAAGTGGGAATAGTCATCAACATTAACGAGACCATACTTACTTCCCTCGATGCTAAGATAAGCAATGAGCCCGAAGAGGTCCATGTGTAGAAGCTCTAGTGGTCTTGATGTCGTCATTACATTTTTGCTCGGATGACTTGTTCCCACCTGTTTCCCTGCTTCGCACGCTACACAAGGTCTGTCTTTCTCAAAATAGAGATCGATTAGTACTAACACATGTTCTCCTTTTAAAAGCTTATGGAGGTTCTTCATCCCAACATGTGCTAGACGGTGATGCCAAAGCTAGCCATGTTAGTCTTAGCAAGTAAACATGCATCTAGATCAGCATTCTCTTTAGTAAAATAAACCAAGTAAAGTTTGTCGTCAGATACACCTTTAAATGCTAATGAATCGTCACTTCTTCTAAAGACATTTACATCAAAATTTGTAAATAAGCAATTATATCCCATATGACATAACTGACTATTAGAAAGCAAATTATAACCAAGCAATTCTACCAAGAAGACATTAGAAATCGAGTGCTCAGTAGTGATCGCTATTTTACCTATCTCCTCTACCTTGCCTTGGTTCCCATCTCCAAAGATGATTGTGTCATGGGAATCCTTATTCTTGACGTAGGAATAGAACATCTTCTTCTCCTCCATCATGTGGTTTGTGCATCCGCTATCGATAATCTAGCTTGAGCCCCCGGATGCATAAACCTTTGTTTCCTTAGTCATGAGACATGTATGTCGCTTGTTGGGGAAGAGGGAGGACTTGTCGAAAGCAGAAGCGGCAAGTCCTTCGTTGCCGGAGTCAGAGGATGAGCAATCTAAATCCCATTTCTTGCCAATGTGCACCTCGCCCTTCTTATTTCTATAGAACTTCTTCTCCTTCTTCCCTTTTTTGTCTTAGTCCTAGTCATTTTCATTATTGGGACATTGAGCAATAAAATGATCAGACTTACCGCACTTGAAGTATGAACGCTTTCCCCTTGATTTGTTCTTATTGGGGTAGTCCTTGTGTCCCTTCAAAGAGGTATTGAAGCACTTGATCACAAGTGCCATCTCATCCTCATTATGGTCGACCGCCTCAACTTGTGCCACCTTGTCAGGGAGTGCATCCTTGTTGTCCGTCGCTTTGAGAGCAATGGGTTGCGGCTCATAGTGAGGAAGAGTTCCGTTGGCGATGTTGTTGACATACCTTGCCTCCTTTGGCATCATGTGTCTGCTTACAAAATTTCCAAGAATTTCTTTGGACGACATTTTGGTGTACATAGGGTTCTCACAAATAAGGTTTACAAGATTAGGATCAATAATGGTAAATGACCTTAGCATTAGTCGCACGACGTCATGATCCGTCCATCTTGTACTCCTGTAGCTTTAGATCTTGTTCACCAGGGTCTTGAGCTTATTTTACGTTTCAGTTGTCTCTTCCCCTCTCTTCATGGCGAACCTCCCTAGCTCGCCTTCCACCAACTCCACCTTGGTGATCATGGTGATGTCATTGCCCTCATGAGAGATCTTGAGAGCATCCCAGATTTCCTTGGTGTTGTCCAAGCCACTAACTTTGTTATATTCATCCCTGCACAAAGAAGCTAAAAGCACAGTAGTGGCATGTGTGTTTTTGTGAATCATTTCTTGCGCATGAATAGCATTATAATTCTCATCATCACTATCTACAAATTACATTCATTTTAAATTATGTCCCAAATGCTAGGATGAAGAGAAAATAAATGATTCCGAATTTTATGACTCCACCTTGAATAATATTCCCCATCAAAACGAGGAGGCTTGCCAAGATGAATAGATAGCAAATGTGCATTCGAATTGTAAGGTATGCAAAAATAATTAAAAGAGGTCTTAGAATAGTTTTGTTTGACCACTTTTTTCTTTGTAGAGGATGAGTCATCGTCCTCCCTTGGTAAAGATGAAGAAGTGTCACTATTGTAGTAGACTATCTTCTTGATGCGCTTCTTCTTCTTTTTCCCATCCTTATTTTTCTTGCTAGACCTGGAGTCGACATTTTCTCCTCCCTTGGGTGTTTCATTGGAGGGGATCTCCTTCTCCTCGATCAAATTTTCCTTCCCTTTAGGATTCATCTTTTCGGGCGGTTAGTCCCTTGATGAAGAGAACGACCCCGATACCAATTGAGAGCACCTAGAGGGGGTGAATAGGTGATACTGCAAAACTTGCTCAAAACAACACAAACTTGGTCTATAATATGAGTTAGAGTAAATTAAACCAAGTTTGGATGAGAAGTGGAGAGAAAGAAAGATTCTTCACTTGATTTATCTCTTGAGATGTATATTAAACTAGGAGCAATATATAAGTGAATATTAAGGTGAAAGGAAGACAAAAATCATAGTAAAGTCAAGTAGACAAGAGACACGATGATTTTTTCCTGTGCTTCGGCTAGAGCCTACTCCACGTTGTGGTGACCTCCTTCGGTCAAGGGTTGCACTCAACCCCTCTCAAGTGATCCAAAGATCAAACTTGAGTGCCATGATATTCTTCCTTATATCAATCTCGTTTGTGAGGAATCTCCACAAGTTTGAAGTCTCTCACAACCTTACACAAATGATCACAATCAAACTTAGAGTAAGGGAGGGAGTGAGAACATGCACACAAGAGCACAATCACAGCAACAAGACACACACAAACAAAGAAGAGAGTGCTAGAACAAATCGATAGAGTAACGGCTCAAAAACACGCTCAAATCTCTCTCAAACACTAGAACAGCGTGGTAGCAGAGTCCCAAAGTTGTAGTGTGCTCTTAAATGTGCTAGTAGAGGCGCATAGGAACCACTTTTATAGCCCCAAGGGACCAAGGAGTCGTTGCTCCTTTCTTTGGAAACTTTTGATTTACTTCTGTCCGCGGGTGCACCAAACAGTTTGATGCACACCGGACACTCAAGTCTGCAACAGTTGTAGGATCGGTTGATTGGTCACCTTTCTTTTTGGGTGAGTACTTGATTATCCGGTGCCACACCGAACTGTCCAGTGACCCCTCCTGATCGTTGGCGCGCTGACGTGGCCGACGTCGATCGCATTGCCGACCGTCGGTGCTGCCGGAGAGTCATTGAATGCCTATCCCACTGGACATGTCTAGTGCACATCGGACTGTCCAGTGAGTTTTAGCCAGCGAGCCCGAGCAAAAACCCGAGAGCGGCTAGTTGACCAGGCCAGCATCAGACTGTCTGGTGAAGCCCAGTCTGGCCTAAGTTTGGCTCTTTTGAGCCAAACTCCTTCACTTCTTTTTTACTCTCTTTGTGATGATTCCTAGCACTTAGACAAACATAATTAGCAATAAAAATAATTGACTAAGAGCTAGAATCATACCTTTATCACTTCATTTGAAAATGGTTTGCAATATGCTCAAGCTAAGTATAAATGCCACTTTACTTGTACAAAGAAGTCAGTACCAAACAAAGGTGCAAGAAACATAGTATAGTGTAAGTGTAACTTATTCAAATACTTAAACCTCCTATTTTTGTAGTTTTACCCAAAGTTTCACTTTTTGGTCTTCCAATCCAACTCATTTGGACTTCACATCTTCAAGTAGCTTGATTTAAACTTGTGCTCATGCTCATATGAAGAATGTTAGTTCAAGGTGGTGTGTTGAGAATTTAATCACCAAAACAACTAGAAATGGCCCAAGGGCACATTTCCCTTTCATCAATTCACACACAAATGCCTAGCTCTATGTTCAATTCTCTTTTGTGGAAGTTGGGAGGCTTTGATCTCTTTGGGAGTGTTGCTCTAGTGTATTGGAGTTATTTCTCAATACTTGTGTCTTGAAAGGGCTGGTTGGGGTGTATTTATAGCCCCCAACCACCCATGTAGCCATTGGGACCAACTCCCAAAAGTTGAGCTGATTTTAGGTGCATTAGAACTCTCATTGTAGTAGGTCCAGTGCACACTAGACCTATGTCACACTGCTCTTTTAGTGACCTTTCTAGAAAAGGTGTCAGGTGGCACCGGATCGTTCTAGTGCACCACTATACTATTCCATGTAGTCACCACATCAGCCGACAGTTGAGCAGTCGGATTTGACCAATGGAATCCGATAGGTCTGGTGCACCATCTGCCTGCTCCTTCTCTTTCTCTAGAAACATGCTCTCTACGTAACCGGTCTAGTGCACCACTGATCTGGTCTGATGCTTTATGTCCCTGGACCACATATGTAACCACTTAGCATTTTGATTTTGCAAATCAAACCTTTTCTTCAAAGATTTGGAAATTTCTCCCCTTTGCCAAAGGATCTTTTTTCTTAAAACATTTTTAATTCTCCTCCTTCGGTAAAATCTTTTGCTTTGGCCAAATAAATTGCTTTATTTTGAAAATGTTCCCCCTTAGCAATTTCTTCATGTTTTTGAAACTTCTCTCCCGTTTTCAAATACATTTTGCGAATACTTTGTTTTGGCCAAGTTCTCCCATTTGTAAAGATTTTATACAAGAATTATCCTCTTTTGGTAAACTTTCATAAGAGACTCTCCTCTTAGCTATCAAGAGGATTTTTCTGAGATGTTTGAAATTTTTTAAAACTTAGTAGTTTGTGGTCCTTTTTCTTTGGCTGAATAATTCTCCCCTTTGGCATTAAACACAAAAAGCAAAGAACTCCAACTGGCCTTTAAAATGAAAGTCGCCTAGAGTAAAAAGAATTGGAGCAAAGAATCTTTTGTACCAACCAAATTTCCTTGGAAGCGCTTTTCTTTGCCTGAGGTTTCCATTTCCCTTTAAATTCAAGACTACACACATAATAGAATTGAAATTGATATTAATCTCAAAGATTCAAATTATAGACATCCTCTCCCTAAATATGTGCATACAAGTAGTCGCTCCTTATTTAGCCTATGCACTTGGACTTGTGAGGCACGAGGATGATTTTTCTACAATTTGAACCTTGGTACACAAATTAAATTATGGAAAATTGAAATTGTTGAGAGCACCTAGAGGGGGTGAATAGGTGATTCTACAAGATTAGCTCTAAACAACACACACTTGATTTATAAAATGTGTTAGTGAGAACGAGAACCAAGTTAGGATGAGGAGAGAGAGAGGAGAAAAGAGAACTCTTCAATTGATTGCTCCTTTAGGATGAGTATTAAACTTAGGAGCAATATTACAAGTGAATATGAGAACTCAAGAAGATAGTAATCGCAATAAGTAAAATGGACAAGATACACGACAATTTTCACCTTGGTTCGGCCAATGTCTACTCCACGTTGTAGTGACCTTCTTCGGTCAAGGGTTGCACTCAATCACTCTCAAGTGATCCAAAGATCAAACTTAAGTGCCATGGTTGTCTTCCTTATATCAATACCTCAGCTGTGAGGAATCTCCACAAATTGGAGTCTCTCACGCCTTACACAATTGATCACAATCAAATCTAGAGTAAGGTGGGAAGTAGAAATGCACACAAGAGCACAATTGCAGCAACACCACGCACACAATCAAAGAAGAGAGTGCAAGAATCAAAACGATAGAGTCACACCTCAAGAACGCGCTCAAATCTCTCTCTAACAAATCAAAAACGTGGTCGCAAAGTTTTGGAGTTGTAGTATGCTCTTGTGATACTTGAGTACCTGCTCCATGTGCCTAGGGGTCCCTTTTATAGCCCCAAGGATCCTAGGAGCTGTTGGTTCTTTATTTGGGAAGCAACCAGCCTTCCCTATCTGTGTGTGCACCGGACTGTTCGGTTGTCGGGTACCATAATTAGGGGTACCTAGATCACAACCCTAAAGAGCCTAGACGCTTGAGTAAGAAGGGGTCATAAACAAACATGCTCCCAACCTTACCAAGGCACAAGGGACCTAAGTCATGACTCGCTCGAGGCCAACCCCGGGCGGGAGACGCAGTCACGACTCACCCAAGACCAACCTCGGACGGGAGACGCAGTCATGGCTCGCCTGAGGCCAACCTTGGGCGAGAGACGCAGTCACGACTCGCCCGAGACCAACCTCAGACGGGAGACGCAGTCACGGCTCCTCCAAGGTCAATCCTGGGCAGGAGACGCAGTCATGGCTCGCCCGAGGCCAACCCCGACTCGCATGAGGGCGTCTCAGGTGGCTGTCCGGTGAGTCCCAAACTAGCCAAAGTTTGGCCAAACTTAGCTAAACGTTTAACTCCATTTTTAGCTTGACTTGAAAAGTTACCTAACACTTAGATAAACATGATTAGCACCTAAAACAAATGACTAACTACTAGAAACATACATTTATTACTTTGATTCATATAGGTTTGCAATATGCCCATTTTCAAGTCCATAAGTGCTTTTCTTATTTTCCTCAATTTTCTTTCTAAACACATGTGCTCATGATCATATGAATGATGTTAGTCCAAATTGATGTGTTGAGCATTTAATCGCCAAAAGAACTAGAAATAGCCCAAGGGCACATTTCCCTTTCACTTGTACCAATTGAAAATATTGTTCAAGATCAAAGGTATGATAAATAAGCATTGTATGCAATATTACAGTCCACGTACAAGAATCAAGAGTATTTAGTTCATTTCTAAGTTTACAAAATTGTTTCTCATCTAGAGGCTTTGTGAAGATATTGGCTAATTGTTTGTGGGTGCTCACATGGTCTACAATGATATCTTCCTTTTGTGAGCGATCTCTCAAGAAGTGATATTAGATGTCTATGTGCTTAGTGTGGCCGTGATCAATGGGGTTATTGACCACTTGGATCACACTCTCATTATCACATAGAAGGGGGACTTTGATCAGATTGTATCCAAAGTTCTTTAAGGTTTGTCTCATCCAAAGTAATTGCGCACAACAATGTTCTACTGTAATGTACTCGGTCTCGGCTGTGGATAGAGCAACAGAATTTTGTTTTAAGCCCATGAAACCAAGGATCTTCCCAAAAATTGTCAACTCTCATAAGCGCTCTTCCTATCTACCTTACATCTAACATAATAAACATCTGAATAAACAATAAGATCAGATTTGGAACCTTTTGGATACCAAAGCCCAAAATTAAGGTGTATGAACTAAGTATCGCAAGATTCTCTTAACGGTCCTAAGGTGACATTCCTTAGGATCAACTTGGAATCTTGCACACATATATACAGAAAGCATAATGTCTAGTCTAAATGCACATAAATAGAGTAATCAACCTGTCGTAGACCGATATACATTTTAGTCAACCAAATTACCTCCCATGTCAAGGTCGAGATGTCCATTGGTTCCCATGGGTGTCTTGGTGGGTTTGGCATCCTTCATCTCAAACTTCTTCAGGATGTCTTGAGTGTACTCATTTGACCGATGAAGCTGTTGTCTTTGAGTTGCTTGATTTGGAATCCAAAAAAACTTCAACTCGTGTAACACCCCTGGTGTTACAAGAAATAAAATCTTGGCATGTCATCATATGCACTGGCATCATCCCGCTTGATACACCTAGAATACATTTATTAGGTCACAAATCAAAGCAAAATGTGGTGTTGTGTTTAGTAGGGTGCAAGAGTACTTTCAAAACCTTGTTTTGAACTAAGTGTAAGTAAACAACTTCTAAAATAATGACAATTTGGCCATTAGTTTTATGTACTAAAGGTATGCCTTAGTACCTAGTAACTTTGCTATTAGAGGGTGGATCAAAGTTAAGGTTCACCTAAAGAAGTTGATCACATTCCGAACCCTGATTTGGGACCCAAAAGTAAAATTTCAAATCCATCAAAAGTTTGCCAAAGGTCAAAATACCAAAGTTGTAGGGTTTTAAAAACTAAGAAACTTTCATGTTTGAAGATTTTCAAGTTTTGTGGAAAAGTTCGAAGTAACTTGTAAAATTCAGATTTGGTTCAGTTCTATGGATTTCTGAAAATAGTGTGTTTGAGCTGACTTTGGACCCTTGTAGCTCCTATTCCATGAGCTTTTTGTAGATGATCACTATAGAAAACTTGGAGAGTTACTGTAGGGGAGAAAATATTATTAAGCATTGTGACCCTAAAATCATTTGGAATTAGGAGAAAAGGGTGTCCTAAACGTTGCTATCAGACCATGGTTTTCTAAACTTGGTTCAGTTAACTGAAACACATCTTCAGTGTTTTTCGCCCGACTTTGGAGTTCTCTTATGTTTGATTTGTGGAGTTATAGGCTGTAGTCTCCATAGCAAAGTTGAAGATCTTGGATCAGTGAATAAGTTTCCTAAAGTGAGATCGACTTGGTGTTGTATGAAATCGAAGTAAAACACACCCAAAGAGTCTCTATCAATTCAGGGTGCAGGTTTCAGTTTAGATAACTAAACTTGGTTCAGTTGGCGTGAGGTGCAGCGAACCTCACCGATGCCAACGTGCTTTGTGCGCCGTGATTTGGTTTGAGGCATTAGATTCGTGCTATGGGCATGCGATCAATAGCGCCACTTCATCGTTCTGCGGGTTGAACAAAGATTTGGCTTTAAAGTTATCCGCTCGCCATGCCACTTCATTGTTGGCCCTATTCTTCGCCACAAACATCGTTGTAGCTTCTGGTGTGGCCACACAGCTGGTCGGCTTAGGCACGTCCTCTGCTGCGGTGTCAAAGTTCTAGGTGTTTGTGTGCCACGCAACCCCGTAATGTCGCCACTGTTTTCACTCTTGTAGTTTCCTGTCACCGCGCCATCCTCGCTCCTCTCTATCCAAATTGACCAAAGTGCGAGTAGCTTCCATTAAACTGAGCAAAACGTCCATCTCACCTCTCCTTTATGCGCCCTTTCTACCGGTCGTTTCACCAGTTTACCCAGCACAGTCGAAACTCACCGGATTTCCCTGAGCTTGCTCACTGCCATCGCTGTGGAAATGCCTCACCGTGGTCGGGCCATCCCGAACATGTTTCATCCCATGGCTTCCATGTTTTAGTTCCCTCTGGTAGTATTGAAGGTCCTCGACTTGACTGTTTCAGCTCTACTGTTATGTCTTCACTGGAACGCTAATTTGTCGCCGATGTACACCGTTGAAAGTCGCCCCAACGTCGACTGGCCATTCCGCACTTTCCCTGCTCGAGCTTGTGTGAGTAGAAAGTGTTGGGTGAGTCGCTGATGCTCACCACACCCTATGTTTGAGTTCTACCACGTTGTATCACCGGGAACAGGCTCGCTAGACTTCTATGTCCATCGTCATTATCGGTAGTGTAGCTCCTGAGCCTACATGATCCGTCTGTGCTATGTATGTATTCGACATAGTACAGAGTACGTGTTGGTGCCCTCATCTTTGCCTAGGACAACTCCCATGGCTAGTTCGGTCCTGGCTCACCGGTGTTTTGGACTCGGCCACATCGTGGACTTAGAAACGGAAATGAGAGGAAGGGGAGGGGCCTTAGTAAAGATGTCAGTGAGACAAAAGAATAGTTCCTTGTGTTCTTTTCCTATTGTTTAAAACATCAGGGTTCCTAGTGCAAAGTGTGCACGCGGGCGGGGACACGCACGTTTTCCCTTGCTCGTGGGCCAAGCTAGGCTATTTCAAGCCAAATTCATGTTCCAAGTTTTTTCTTTTTATTAATTAACACGTATCTTGTAAAATCCACTACAAATTGTAGAAAAATGCAAAAACAATATGGGACAAATTTTGTTGGATTCACAAAATTGCAAACTTTCTGTTTAAAATGGTTTTATGATTTTTCCAGCAAATAACTAATTCTAGGTTATTAAAAAGTTCTTCTATTATGCTTACATGAATTCTAGTAATAAAAATTGAGCACTAAAATTATGAAATTTTTTGGGGAAACTTACATTGGTCATATTGACATCTGGTTAGAATTTGAGTCTGATTGGAGATGGTTTGCTCAGAAAACTTGTTGTTGGCCAAAATAGGGAAAGATTAACTTGCAATTAAGTAAAAGGTTTAGTGCTTTGAAGAAGAGGTAAGGTTGCCTAATGGAGATTGGGTTTCTGGATGAAGTCAAGAATAACTAGCTCCCTGGTTGTTCTTAGCAAGTGAAATTAGTTTGTAGTGCTTTAAAAGGTATATGAACTAATTGGTTTTGTTGGCTTGCAAGTATACCATGAAGGAAAATTGTATTCAAGAAGTTCAATTTGTTCTATACAAGATTGCATTTTCATGGCATAACATAAGCATTCATCATTTATTTATTACGTGTAGAGCATGAAGAAGAAGTTAATATCAAAGAGGAGACTGTTCTAAAGCCTGAGTGCCCACCTGTTGGGTATAATTTAAATTGTGATATCTTGGTAGAAGAACCTAAATTTTCTCCACACCAAGGCAAGCCCCGGTGCATTCACCCTTTCCTTGTTGTTTATAAAATTTTATGACCTTATATGATGCATTATGTGGTAGGAGTTGTATGATAAAACAGTTGATTTCCTTGGAAAAGTGTTTAAACATCCGTGATACCTGTTTTTATAAAAAATAGTAATGCTTAGCCCTTCTTAAAGATTAAGATTTGAAAAATGATTTTGATCTCTAGATACTATTTTATAAAAATGGGCTTGGGATGATGAAGCCATCAAATGCCTTGATGAATTCATCATTCAAGGATGGTACCTCTCTCAGGTACAAAGTTTTAGAATATAGAGATTAATAAATGGAGACCAGACATTGAGCAGGAAAGTTTGCTCGTTTGTGTCGCTTAAGGACCGTTCGAGTAGGCCTATTAGGTCAAGATTTTGTTAGCTAGCCACATGCCCTTCTATGGGACAGGGTAAGCCTAATCTTAGCTTGACCAATACCAGAAAGGCTAACACGCACTAGGAGTGGAGAGATGGCGAGAGTAGCATGTACCCACCTAGCAAGAGGCTAGATGGTGGAGTACTCTACTCTCGGGTGGCGTGAACCTGTTTTGATCTTGAAATAGCAGGGGGAGGGTTGGCATATGCAAGGATTAAGTGCTACATATGTCATGTGGTTAGAGATCCTCAGCTGAGTAAATCGATTCGAATAGCCATGCTTTCTCGGATATGGAGACTTGATCGTCTGACTTACATCGTAGTTTAAAAAGTGAAACATGATTTGGTTAAAAGAAAGTAGATTAGGTCAAGTGAATGATCTAGATTAGGTGAATCTAGATTCAGGAAATAACTTAACTTGTGAAGTTAAAACTTGGATTAAGGATCTACTTTAGTAAGCTTTTATGCAAAAAGGAGTCCTTGAAACTGAATAAGCTTTACCTCGGTTTCCAAAAGCTAGTATACCCTTGGAGTCTTTTTCTTAGTCGGCTAAGTCTTGTTAAGTAATTGCCTACTCATGGTTTTATTTCCTATATTTTCGGAGAAGAGGTTCTTGATACATTTTACTTTTGTTTGTTGAATCATGTGGTGGCCCTTGAAGAATGTAATGCTTTTATGTGAACCTTTTGGGAAGGTATTTACCTTCCCAAGTGATGTAATAAGTTATGCACTTTGAACTATTAGGGCTTATAATAACTACTACTCTTTCTATATTGTAAAACTTTAAGCTTGAATATGTAATTTATCTTATTATTAAGTCTTCTGCTCTATCTATGATGTATGTTTACAAAAAGGTTGATTATTGTAATGTACATGCTTATGGGTTTGTGATAGATCTATTGGGAATGTGAGGACGAGTTCCCTAGGATTCGACATACCCTATTAAGTTATCTGGTGTACGTGCATAACCACCTGAGGCCATCGCGACAAAGGCATGTGGGCCTGATAACTTGGTTGGGATATGAAAACTCCCCCATCATTGACATCTCAAATTTCTTCACCATTATCCTACTAAACACTTCACAAGGCAATCGGTTAGTAGAACTTAAATAATGTTATCAACACAAAATTGACAAATGAATATATCATCATCAATTGTCTTGGTGAAAAGTGTAGGACTGACTTTTCCAACCTTGGGTGAATTTGTAATATGAAAATCTCTAAGGCATTCATACCATGCTCTAGGTGCTTGCTTAAGCCCGAAGAGCGCCTTATTGAGCTTATAAACATGGTTAGGATATTTATCGTCTTCAAAGCTGTGAGGTTGCCCAACATAGACTTCTTTCTTGATTGGACCATTGAGGAGTGCACTCTTGACATCCATTTGATACAGCTTAAAATCATGGTAAGTAGCATAGGCTAATAATATTCAAATTGACTAAATCCGAGTTATGGGTGCAAATGTTTCATCAAAATCCAAACCTTAGACTTATGAATACACTTTAGCCATAAGTCATGCCTTGTTCCTTGTCACCACACCATGTTCATCTTGCTTGCTGTGGAAGACTCACTTGGTTCTTACAACATTTTGGTTAGGATGTGGTACTAAGTTCCCAACCTCATTCCTCTTGAAAATTTTGAGCTCTTATTCCATAGCCACCAACCAATCCAGAACATTAAGTGCATCTTCTATCCTAAAAGGCTCAAGAGAAGACACAAAAGAGTAAATTTCACAAAAGTTTGCAATTTTAGAGTGTGTAGTTACTCCCTCATGAATGTCTCCGAGGATCCTATCCACTGGATGATCTCTTTGAATGGACTAGTGGACTCTTGGGTGAGGCACTTGAGTTCTTGATTGTTGAATTGCTTCTTCACCCTCCTTGTCTTGATCATCTTCATCTCCCCCTTTATGTGTGCCGTCATCTTGATTATCTTGTTACTTAACTTAAGTTGGGATGATGCTTGAGTGGAGAATCGGAATTTCTACATCTTTTTACAAAAATATAGCATTTGCACCCAAAGGCTCTAAATATGGAATATTAGATTTGTTACCAGTTAGAAGTTCATAAGATGTCTTCTTGAGGAGTTGGTGAAGATACAACTAGTTGATAGCGTGCCGTGTCGTGTCGTGTTGACTGCATCTGTAACACCCCTGGTGTTACTGTCACTAAAACTTGAGCATAACATCATAAGCATGGGCATTTCATATGTTTGACACACCTAGAGTGCATTCACTAGGCAAGAATTTCAAACAAGTTGTATTGGTGTGACCTTTTGTAAATAAGACCCTTGAGTGGGGAACCTAACCCTAAATTGGGTTTAATAGAATAAACAAGGCTTAAACAAAAGAAAACTTCAAAACTTATTAGAAATGACCATAAAATGTCACCTTGAATATACTTATGGGATATTCAAACCCTAGAAGTATCAAAAACTGCAAAAAGAACCCTGGAAAACCCTAAACCTAAACCCTAGGGGGCTCAATGCAAAATTAGTGCACATTTGGACTAAAGTGCAAAAACTATGAAGTTAAGATGTCTTAAGTCATATGGTTCACAATTATGAAGATTTGCAACCTAAACCTTGAATTTTGGGCTTATTTGCAAAAGAGCCATATTTGAGCTCTAAGGTTAAGTCTGAAAACAGTGTAGAAGGGCTGACTTTAGGGCTCTCTAGATCCAAAACTAGTGAGAATTTGCCTAGGGTCACCACATCAAATCTATAGAGCTATGTTAGGAGAACAACTTTGTTTAAGGGAGTAGACATTGTTGTTATGAAAAATCTGAAGAAAAATGTACTCAAAAATGGGCCGTCAGGCTGCCTCAGTCTGAAATCAGACTAACAGTGTAACCGAGCCATCCTTGGATTAGGATTCAACCTTGATCTAGTGAGAATTTGTCTTGGGTTGTTATGACAAGATGGTAGCTGGATCATTGAGCTATAACTGTGCTAAAGAGTGATGATCATGTTACTACTTGAATCTGGGAGCAAATCTCCCTGCAAATCGCTCTATCAGCTGTCTGAACCAAGCTCACCATGGTATAGTATACGCCAAACTGAATCAGATCACGGGATTCATTTCCCCTCGTCGCCGGTGATCCTTCGCCGTGATTGTTGATTGATCGTCGCAATTCGTGCACCACGGTCAGGGGATAACTTTGGTGAGGTAAAAATCTTGGTAGAGGACCGACTCGAGCTCGGTTACGGCTAAGCTCGTCGTACCCCCTTGCTCATTGGTCGATCGGATAAGAGCTCGCCGCCGTTGGTTGATCACTGCCGTGCGCCGCGTGTCCAGGCTCTTTACCACGTCGCAATTAGTTATGTTAGGGGATCCGGTGATCGCCGGAGGGAGCGCCACGTGAAAGCCACCCATCCCGAGCACCAGTGTCCCTGTTTCCCCTCCGGCCGCCAGCACAACCTCGTGAAATTGGACACCACCGATGATGGGAACTACAAATTGACACCCCCGCTCGCTCCACTAGGTAACTGCGCAGCCAGTGAAGCAATCCGTAGCTCAAATCCTCCACCAGAGAGCTTCAATTTCACATTTCCCCCAATCTGCTTAAGAACACCGCGCGTTTCGACCTCACCGCGGCTAGCTTGTTCCAGGTTAGTTCAAGCTTCTCTGTCGTTTGTTCTAGCATCCTTAAGTTCTCTGCAAGCTCCTCGACCCCTCGGATTGAACTAGACCGCCATGGATCGCCAGGAACACATTGTTCCTTTAACTTTCCCCGCTGTCACCGTGGCCAAAGTAAATTAGGTAGCCATTCTTGAAATTAACTGGGGGAAACCATGGTTAGGACTTGAATTCGGTTTCGACCGAAGTAGGGCACCAGTCTTTGAGCAATTTGACCAGTACGCGAGCTCGTCGGAGCTCTGCGCGTCACCGTCCACCGTCGAGGGTCTCGACGTGCAAAAGAATAGAAACATAGGGGCTCTTCTGAAAATGTCAGTGACTGCCTGGAATAGTATCTTGGACTCTTTCGGGTTATGACAGAAAACGGAGACCTTCTTGCAAAATCGACAACACGGGCGCGCGCGCGGGCGCGTTTCCCCTGTTACTGGGCTGACTAGGCTGAATTGGATCTAGTACTATTTATTCTTTTTCTTTTTCTACCAGAACTAGAACAATTCTAGAAAATTGTAGAAAAATGGTAAAAATGCCAAACCAATTTTGTTAGATTCCTAATTTTCCAAAGAATTTAATAAAAATAGTTTTAGGATTTTTAATCCAAATAAGAAATTATAGAGTATTTAAAACAGTCTAAAACTCTGTTTTTGGATTTTTAGAAAATAGATAATAATCCCAAAAATCACCAAACTTTTTAGATGACCCTTATATATTATTTAGAAGCTTTGGATAGAGTTTGGTATGATTTGGACCTTTTTTGATAATTAGAACCCAAAACCCTACCCCCTGCCCTATGAACTTCACTAATGACTCCGGAAACCCTAGGTTCTCGGAGTTCCGTGAAGGAAAATTGTATTCAAGACTTTAGATAATAAATTGTTATTATATTTTGTAACGCCCTGAATTTGGGGGTAGAATTTTTTTCTTCTTTTCTCTCACCAAATTCAGGTGTTACCCTTTCCTTTTTCCCTTTTCTCCTCGCTAAGCCTTGATCTTTTCCAAAGTCGCAGCGGGTTTTGGCTTTAGACCTCGTGTAAAGCAAAACCTTAAAATACTTTATTTTGTGTGATGCATCATGCCGAACCATGCATACTTCTTGATTGATTAAAAATGTGAATGCTTTCATCTAGAGGAAATTAGAAATCAGAAAAAGGAAAAGCTTTTTCTTTTTTTTCTTTCTTTTCTCTTTCCCCCCTTTCTCCCCTTTCGGCCCAACCCCCCCCCCTTCGGCTGGCCCAGCCGCCCCCCTCCCCCCCTTCCCACATGGGCCCCGCGCCGGCCCAACCGCCCCCCTCTCTTTTTTTTCTTTTTCCAAAAATCCCCTCCCTCTCCCTCTCTCTCTCCCTCACCCTCCCCTAACCCTAGCGCCGCCGCCGCCCTCCCCTAACCCTAGCGCCGCCGCCGCCGCTCCCTTCCCCGTGCCCCGCCGTGCCGCCCTCCTCCGCCGTGGTGAGACTCCCCCCCTCCTCCCTTCTCCTTTCCCCCTCTCCCTCCTCCTTCCCCGCGTCCGGCTCGGCCGCCCGGCCCCTGCTCGGCCGTCCGGCCCCGGCTTGGCCGCCCCCCGCCCCAGCCCGACCGTCCCGGCCCCTGGTCGGCCGCCCCTGCCCGGCTCGGCCGCCTCTCGCGCCTGCCCCGGCGTTCCCCACCCCGGTTCGGCCGCCCCCGCCCCGGTTCGGCCGCCCCCGCCCCGGCCCGGCCGTCCCCGCCCCAGCTCGGCCGCCCGCGCCCCGGCCCCGGCCCAACCGCCCCGCGCCCGGCCTCGGCCGACCCCGCCCCGCCGTGCCCCGGCTCGGCCGCCCCCCCCCGGCTCAACCGACCGCCCCGTGCCCCGGCCCAACCGCCCCGTGCCCCGGCTCGGCCGACCCCGGCACGACCGCCCCCGTGCCCCGGCTCGACCGCCCCCACTCTCGGCCTCGGCCGTGCCCCCGCCCTGCCCGTGCTTCGCCCCACCCGTGCGCCGTGCTTGCCCGCTCGCCCCGCCGTGCCTTGCTCGCGTCGCGTCGGCCCTCGGCGTGGCCTCGAGCTCGGCCCAGCGTGCCTTCGGCGCGCGGCCTCGAGCTCGGCCAGCGCACGGCCCTGACGCGTGCGCGACTCGTTCGCGGCACGTTAAGTGTGGTTTTGCGCGTGCGCGTGCTCGCGCAGCGTTCTGGCATAGTTCGTCGTGCTCGCGACGCGACGCATAGCGCCCTGTTGCGCTCGCGACACGATCGTTTACCCCCTAGCCCTGTCTACCCCCTGTATCCTATATGCGCTAATCACGTTGTTTATATTAATAAGATAGGAGTCCCAATTTGGAAATTGGTTACGTTAGTTAATTTGTATAGCTAATCGTCTATCTTATTCAATGTTAATCTACTAAAAGTGGTCACGTTTACATTAGTGCATGTAGCTAATTCTTTTGTTAGAACCAATTGGAACTAGAACACGTGACGTCTAGTTATTCACCAACCCGTAGTGTGTCTCGGGCATAAGCTTTAACTCTCGCGAGACCTTTTCTCATTTCTTTCTAACCATGGTAAATTCATCATCGTATGTGATATTCTATGCATATTTACTTTATTTGTTCTCTTGTATGGTGTACTGTTTGTTTCCTAATTTGAATGGATGGATGTATGTATGCTTGCAATCGCATAGAGAACGATCCGGTTGGAGAGCCCGAAGAACTCGCAGGAGAAGCCCCTGAGCAGCAGTCGGTTGGTGGAGACAAGTGTCCTTTGACCTATCTCTGTCCTAATCATTCTTTAATTCACCTCCCGCATTACACATTTATACCTAAGGATTGACTAGCTTTTGTTATCCATGTCCTTGTTTACCTATTTGGGTCGGATTATTATTATTTAGCTCTATGCTATTGCTCAAACTCTAATCAATGAACATGATGAGATTATATATGATACGCTTTTTTCCCTTCTCTTATTATGATGTTGTACTTGTGGTCTTCAAGGGGGCTCGAGCGGTTTCTCGAGTGCCTCTCCGTAAGGACCTGTTCTATGGATGACCGCCCGGGAAAACAGTGCAACCATGAGGGTGGAGTGGGACGCCCTTAGCTGAATAATTAGAGGAACCGGGGTGTAGTTCGCTTAGCCGTTGTGCCGTCAATGGGGCTCGGTGTATGCGGCTCACTCTGCCAAGGTTGATTTGTCCCTTGGGGAGGAGTGCGGTACATTTAGGAAACCTAACGGGCGGCTACAGCCCTGGGGAAATCTTTGTAAAGGCTACATAGTGAGACCCTGCCTATTCACCTTGGTAGTGTTTAAGGGTTTGATCGGCCCGAGGCAAGAGGGAATCACGGCTTGTGGGTAAAGTGCACAACCTCTGCAGAGTGTTTGAAAACTGATATATCAGTCGTGCTCGCGGTTATGAGCGGCCAAGGGAGCTCCAGTGATTAGTGGTACTTGATCAGAGACATTTTGGTTTACAGATGACAATGAGGATGGTTATGATTATGCTTATGGTAGTGGTAAGTGGTATTCTTTCCGTTTGGAAAGGGTACTTTGGGTTAATAACTTGGGTTAATGCTAAAACCTGGCTTTCTACTAGTAAATAATAAACTGACCAACTAAAAGCAACTGCTTGACTTACCCCCACATAAAGCTAGTCCACTACAGCCAAACAGGATACTTGCTGAGTATGTTGATGTGTACTCACTCTTGCTCTACACACCAAACCCCCCCCCCAGGTTGTCAGCATTGCAACCACTGCTCAGGAGAAGATGAAGCTGTGGAAGGAGACTTCCAGGAGTTCTAAGGCTACGACGAGTTCTAGGTGTGGGTTAGCGGCAACCCCCAGTCGGCTACCTGTGAAGGCCGCGGTTATCTACGTTTCGTTTTCGCACTTTGATTTATTGTAAGGACTATATGGACGTCTCAGACGCATGATGTAATCGACTATTATTTCCCTTTTAATACTATTTTGAGCACTGTGTGATGATGTCCATGTTATGTAACTGCTGTGTACGTGAATAACTGATCCTGGCACGTACATGGTTCGCATTCGGTTTACCTTCTAAAACCGGGTGTGACATAAGTGGTATCAAAGCCAGGTTGACTGTAGGACCGCTAACCTAGAGCAGAATGGTCGTTCTAAGGATTATAGACCTCTGTCGCTGCCTTGACTTTGGTACCCCTTCAAAAGTTGGTCATACCGACCAAACCTATGTTCTACTATATATTATACCTTGCTGAAAATTGTGTTTTATTCTAATCCTTCATTTATTTATGATTCATTATTTGCTGGTCATATTAATTCTGTTCTCACTCTTTTGCTTGCGGTGTCTTTTGTAGATGGCTCGACTTAGACACACTGCACGAAAGTCCATCATCCCCTTCTTACCCTCCCGCCTTGCGGAGCGTCTGCTTCGCCGTCCCGTGGCCGGACAGTCCAGCCACTTGGAGAGACTGCACCACCGCCTGCATGAGGAGCAGGAACGTCGACGACAGGAGCAGCAGGGCTCTTCCTTCTCGCTCCAGCAGGAGATAGAGTCTGTGAGGAGCTGCTCTCCTGTGCTTCCCCTAGAGGCACCCCCTGCACCACCACTGGGCGCCCCAGCCTCTGGAGTAGCTGCTGGAGGAGACCCAGACGACGGAGATGGCAACGACAGCCCGAGCCACGACACTGACTTCCCTGCTGACCATGAGCCGGAAGGATGGGTTGCTCGACCCATCACTCACGACGCTGCTCGCGGGTGTCACTTCCACGACGCGCTCGACACCCTGCTACGTCAGGCACTTGACCGGCGTACTTGGTCCATCGAGTATCGCTGTGTGGTCTACCAGCATAGTCGCGGGGTCTACCTGGACCGCTGGGAGGCGACCTGTTTGGTGCGCCGTCCGGAGAACAGTCTCCAGGGCGCGGAGGCCTGCTCAGAGCACTATTCCATCTCTGAGCGGGACTCAGCTGAGGCAGCCATGCAAGACGCTGCACGGCGTGCGCTTTCGCACTACTGCTCGGTTCTCGGTGGGGTAGCTGACGGTCTCGACCTGAAGTATTACCCCCGTCGTCCATCTGGCAGCACAGGAGGCGTGATTATTTCACCTGCTGGTGAGGACAATCCTAGGTTGAGCAGCACAGTCAACCTAGCCGCCGTGCTAAACACGGAGCTGGACCATGCATTAGACGAGCTGAGTAGGGCTCGTGCTGAGATCGCCCTGCTGCGGGCTGAGCGCGCGGAACGTCGTCACTTGGATGATGGTTCCCCCGCCCCCGTTGGGACTCGGCACCCGTACCGCTCACCTCGGCGTGGACGCCAGTCTTATGGCAATCCCGACTGCAAGACCAAGATAAATCTAGAACCATAAATCGTTAGAGTTGGATCTTGTAATTAATACAAAATATATACGTAGAAGCTACAGTCTTAGCGTTAGTCCCGCTTTTAGTTAGTCTTAGTTAGACAGGATAGTTTGCTATATCCTGTGCATCTATGTTTGTCATGATGAACTATGTTTGGTTTGGATTTTTGTAATGACTGTCACCAGAGTGTGGGTACCCCCTGCATTTTGGTTTACATATTATGTTAATGGAGTTAGTTATATAGTTGGGAAACCTTTATTCCACTTTCCTCTCTATCTGAGAAGTTGTGTGGTCTGTGTTGGAGATCAGTGAAGATGCTCATCTGTTCAGTGCTGTTGAAGAATTCTATACTCTTTTCTTATGCTGCAAGATTTGCCAGATCAGTTCTGATGTGTGGTTGCATTCTGCAGATGTCAGAGAACAGGCGCAGAGGAGGAAGGCGTGCTCAGTAGGAGCGAGCCGCTCCGCAGGATGAGGTGCCCCAGCAGCAGCACCTGCCGCCCCCGCCCCCGATGTCGATCGAGCAGATGTTTCTGATGCAGACTCAAGCGGTTCAAGCCATCGGTCAGACTCTGGCCGCCATTCAGCAGCAGCAGCAGCAACAGCAGCAAGCCCCACCTCAGCCTCAGATGCCTCAGATGCCCAGAGACAAGCGTGCTGAATTCATGAGAGGTCATCCACCAACGTTTGCTCACTCTTCTGACCCCATGGATGCTGAAGATTGGCTGCGCACTGTGGAGCGGGAGTTGCATACCGCTCAGTGTGATGACAGGGAGAAAGTCTTGTATGGTCCCCGTCTGTTGAGAGGAGCAACCCAATCATGGTGGGAGTCTTATCTCGCCACCCATGCCAACCCCGATGCCATCACTTGGGAAGAGTTCGGAGGTAGCTTTCGTCAGTACCATGTGCCTGTAGGTCTGATGACAGTGAAGAAGGAGGAGTTCCTGGCCCTTAAGCAAGGGTCATCATCTGTCAGTGAGTATCGAGACGGGTTTCTGCAGTTGTCTCGCTATGCTCCTAAAGATGTCAACACCGACACCAAGCGACAATACCGTTTCTTGAGAGGCTTGGTTGACCCTCTTTAGTACCAACTGATGAATCATACCTTCCCGACATTCCAGCACCTGATTGACAGAGCAATCATGACAGAAAGGAAGCGTAGGGAGATGGAGGATCGTAAGCGCAAGATCAGTGGACCCCAGCCTGGAAGCAGCAACCGTCCTCGTTTCTCAGGCAATCAACCTCAGCAGTTCAGGCAGAACCAGCGTCCACCTCAGCAGCATCAGCAGTTCCAAAGGCAGTATCCTCAGCATCAGTACCAGAATCGTCAGAGCAATCAGTCAGGAGGCCAGTTTCAGAGGCGGAATCAGCAGGCACCTCGTCTTCCTGCCCTAGCAAACCAGCAGAACAGTCAGGCAGCACCAGCTCAGGCTGGAAACAGAGCATGTTTCCACTGTGGAGAGCAAGGCCACTGGGTGATGCAATGCCCGAAGAAGGCAGCCCAGCAGCAGTCAGGCCCCAATGCCCCAGCAAAACAGAATGTGTCTCAGCCTGGAACAGGCAATCGCCCTCAGCCGCGCTACAATCATGGAAGACTGAACCACTTGGAGGCTGAAGTAGTTCAGGAGACCCCCGGCATGATAGTAGGTATGTTCCCAGTCAACTCCCATACTGCAGAAGTGTTATTTGATACTGGAGCAATGCATTCTTTCATTACTGCATCATGGGTAGAAGCATATAATCTTCCAATTACTACCATGTCAACCCCCATTCAAATTGACTCAGCCGGTGGTAGAATTCGAGCTGATAGCATTTGTTTGAATGTAAGTGTGGAAATAAGGGGGATAGCGTTTCCCGCTAACCTTATAGTAATGGGTACTCAGGGAATAGATGTCATCCTAGGGATGAATTGGCTAGATAAGTATCAGGCAGTTATCAGTTGTGATAAAAGGACAATCAAGTTGGTGTCCCCACTAGGAGAGGAAGTGGAGACCAGGTTAGTCCCGCCTGAGCCAAAGAAAGGAAGTTGTTATCGGATGGCTGTCGATAGCAGTGAAGCGGACCCAATTGAGAGTATCAAGGTTGTGTCTGAATTTCCAGACGTGTTTCCAAAGTACTTACCGGGTATGCCACCAGAGCGGAAAGTTGAGTTTGCCATAGAGCTTCTTCCTGTAACCGCCCCCATCTTTAAGAGAGCTTACAGAATATCCGGACCAGAGTTGGTTGAGCTTAAGAAGCAGATTGATGAGCTGTCAGAGAAAGGTTACATCCGGCCAAGCACCTCGCCTTGGGCCACCCCTGTCTTGTTCGTGGAAAAGAAAGACGGCACCAAAAGGATGTGTATCGATTATCGAGCTTTGAATGAAGTCACGATCAAGAACAAATGTGACCAGTTGAGAGAGCACCAGTTGTATGCAAAGTTGAGCAAGTGTGAGTTCTGGATCAATGAGGTCCTGTTCTTGGGTCACATAATCAACAAAGAAGGATTGGTTGTGGATCCGAAAAAAGTGGCAGACATTCTGAACTGGAAAGCGCCAACAGATGCTTGAGGAATCAAGAGTTTCATTGGAATGGCCGGATATTATCGGCGATTCATTGAAGGGTTTTCGAAGATTGCGAAACCAATGACAGCATTGCTAGGCAACAAGGTTGAGTTCAAGTGGACCCAGAAATGTCAAGAGGCCTTCGAAGCGTTGAAAGAGAAGTTGACAACAGCGCCTGTCCTAGTCTTGCCTGATGTGCACAAGCCCTTCTCTGTGTACTGTGATGCTTGTTACACAGGTTTGGGATGCGTGTTGATGCAAGAGGGAAGAGTTGTGGCTTACTCGTCCCGACAGCTGAAGGTTCATGAGAAGAATTATCCAATCCATGACCTAGAGTTGGCAGCAGTGGTTCACGCACTGAAGACATGGAGGCACTATCTGTATGGACAGAAATGCGATGTCTACACAGACCACAAGAGTCTGAAGTACATATTCACTCAGTCAGAATTGAATATGAGGCAGCGAAGATGGTTAGAGTTGATCAAAGACTATGAGTTGGAGATCCATTACCATCCAGGCAAAGCGAACGTAGTGGCAGATGCTTTGAGCAGGAAGAGTCAAGTCAATCTGATGGTCGCTCGTCCGATGCCCTATGAGTTGGCCAAGGAGTTTGACAGGTTGAGTCTCGGGTTTCTGAACAATTCGCGAGGAATCACAGTTGAGTTGGAACCTACCTTGGAGCGAGAAATCAAAGAAGCGCAGAAGAATGATGAAAAGATCAGTGAGATTTAGCGACTGATTCTAGATGGCAGAGGCAAAGATTTTCGTAAAGATGCAGAAGGTGTGATATGGTTCAAAGACCGATTGTGCGTTCCTAATGTCCAATCCATTCGGGAGTTGATTCTCAAGGAAGCTCATGAGACTGCTTATTCGATTCACCCTGGTAGTGAGAAGATGTATCAGGATCTGAAGAAGAAATTCTGGTGGTACGGAATGAAGAGGGAAATCGCAGAGCATGTGGCTATGTGCGATAGTTGTCGAAGAATTAAGGCAGAGCATCAGAGACCAGCTGGATTGTTGCAACCGTTGCAGATTCCTCAGTGGAAATGGGATGAAATCGGCATGGATTTCATAGTCGGATTGCCTCGCACTCGAGCCGGCTACGATTCTATTTGGGTAGTAGTGGACCGTTTGACCAAGTCAGCCCATTTCATACCTGTCAAGACCAACTATAGCAGTGCAGTACTGGCAGAGTTGTATATGTCACGGATCGTTTGTCTTCATGGTGTGCCAAAGAAGATAGTGTCAGATAGAGGAACACAGTTCACCTCTCATTTCTGGCAGCAGTTGCATGAAGCCTTGGGCACACATCTGAATTTCAGTTCAGCTTATCATCCGCAGACAGATGGCCAGACCGAAAGGACCAATCAAATTCTCGAAGATATGTTGAGAGCCTGTGCGCTGCAAGATCAGTCCGGATGGGATAAGCGATTGCCTTATGCAGAATTCTCCTATAACAACAGTTACCAGGCCAGTTTGAAGATGTCACCATTTCAAGCGCTCTATGGGAGGAGTTGTAGAACTCCGTTGCAATGGGATCAGCCTGGGGAAAAGCAAGTGTTCGGGCCAGACATTTTGCTTGAAGCCGAAGAGAACATCAAGATGGTCCGAGAGAATCTGAAGATAGCGCAATCAAGGCAGCGAAGCTATGCAGACACAAGAAGAAGAGAGCTGAGTTTCGAAGTCGGAGACTTTGTCTATCTGAAAGTGTCACCGATCAGGGGAGTCAGAAGATTCGGAGTCAAAGGCAAGCTAGCACCCCGCTACATTGGTCCGTACCAGATTCTCGCAATGCGTGGAGAAGTGGCATATCAGCTCAGTCTGCCAGAGAATTTGTCCGCAGTGCATGATGTCTTTCATGTGTCTCAGTTGAAGAAGTGCTTACGTGTGCTAGAAGAGCAGTTGCCAGTGGAAGGTCTTGAAGTCCAGGAAGACTTGACCTACGTTGAGAAGCCAGTGCAAATCTTTGAGGTTGCAGACAGAGTCACCCGAAGGAAGACCATCAGAATGTGCAAAGTTAGATGGAATCACCATTCAGAGGAAGAAGCAACCTGGGAGCGTGAAGATGATCTGATGGCCAAATACCCTGAGCTCTTTGCTAGCCAACCCTGAATCTCGAGGGCGAGATTCTTTTAAGGGGGATAGGTTTGTAACGCCCTGAATTTGGGGGTAGAATTTTTTTCTTCTTTTCTCTCACCAAATTCAGGCGTTACCCTTTCCTTTTTCCCTTTTCTCCTCGCTAAGCCTTGATCTTTTCCAAAGTCGCAGCGGGTTTTGGCTTTAGACCTCGTGTAAAGCAAAACCTTAAAATACTTTATTTTGTGTGATGCATCATGCCGAACCATGCATACTTCTTGATTGATTAAAAATGTGAATGCTTTCATCTAGAGGAAATTAGAAATCAGAAAAAGGAAAAGCTTTTTCTTTTTTTTCTTTCTTTTCTCTTCCCCCCCCCTTTCTCCCCTTTTGGCCCAACCCCCCCCCCCTTCGGTCGGCCCAGCCGCCCCCCTCCCCCCCCTTCCCGCGTGGGCCCCGCGCCGGCCCAGCCGCGCGCCCCCTCTCCCCCCCCTTTGGGCCCAGTCGGCCCAACCGCCCCCCTCTCTTTTTTTTCTTTTTCCAAAAATCCCCTCCCTCTCCCTCTCTCTCCCTCACCCTCCCCTAACCCTAGCGCCGCCGCCGCCCTCCCCTAACCCTAGCGCCGCCGCCGCCGCTCCCTTCCCCGTGCCCCGCCGTGCCGCCCTCCTCCGCCGTGGTGAGACTCCCCCCCTCCTCTCTTCTCCTTTCCCCCTCTCCCTCCTCCTTCCCCGCGTCCGGCTCGGCCGCCCGCACCGCCCCTCCCCCGCGTTTGGCCTCGGCCACCCGGCCCCGGCTCGGCCGCCCCCCGGCCCCTGCTCGGCCGCCCCTGCCCGGATCAGCCGCCTCTCTCGCCCGCCCCGGTGTTCCCCACCCCGGTTCGGCCGCCCCCGCCCCGGTTCGGCCGCCCGCGCCCCGGCCCCGGCCCAACTGCCCCGCGCCCGGCCTCGGCCGCCCCCCCCGGCTCAACCGACCGCCCCGTGCCCCGGCTCGGCCGACCCCGGCCTGACCGCCCCCGTGCCCCGGCTCGGCCGCCCCCGCTCTCGGCCTCGGCCGTGCCCCCGCCCTGCCCGTGCTTCGCCCCGCCCGTGCGCCGTGCTTGCCCACTCGCCCCGCCGTGCCTTGCTCGTGTCGCGTCGGCCCTCGGCGTGGCCTCGAGCTCGGCCCAGCGTGCCTTCGGCGCGCGGCCTCGAGCTTGGCCAGCGCACGGCCCCGACGCGTGCGCGACTCGTTCGCGGCACGTTAAGTGTGGTTTTGCGCGTGCTCGCGCAGCGTTCTGGCGTAGTTCGTCGTGCTCGCGACGCGACGCATAGCGCCCTGTTGCGCTCGCGACACGATCGTTTACCCCCTAGCCCCGTCTACCCCCCCCCCCCCCCCCCCCCCGTATCCTATATGCGCTAATCACGTTGTTTATATTAATAAGATAGGAGTCCCAATTTGGAAATAGGTTACGTTAGTTAATTTGTATAGCTAATCGTCTATCTTATTCAATGTTAATCTACTAAAAGTGGTCACGTTTACATTAGTGCATGTAGCTAATTCTTTTGTTAGAACCAATTGGAACTAGAACACGTGACGTCTAGTTATTCACCAACCCGTAGTGTGTCTCGGGCATAAGCTTTAACTCTCGCGAGACCTTTTCTCATTTCTTTCTAACCATGGTAAATTCATCATCGTATGTGATATTCTATGCATATTTACTTTATTTGTTCTCTTGTATGGTGTACTATTTGTTTCCTAATTTGAATGGATGGATGTATGTATGCTTGCAATCGCATAGAGAACGATCCGGTTGGAGAGCCCGAAGAACTCGCAGGAGAAGCCCCTGAGCAGCAGTCGGTTGGTGGAGGCAAGTGTCCTTTGACCTATCTCTGTCCTAATCATTCTTTAATTCACCTCCCGCATTACACATTTATACCTAAGGATTGACTAGCTTTTGTTATCCATGTCCTTGTTTACCTATTTGGGTCGGATTATTATTATTTAGCTCTATGCTATTGCTCAAACTCTAATCAATGAACATGATGAGATTATATATGATACGCTGTTTTCCCTTCTCTTATTATGATGTTGTACTTGTGGTCTTCAAGGGGGCTCGAGCGGTTTCTCGAGTGCCTCTCCGTAAGGACCTGTTCTATGGATGACCGCCCGGGAAAACAGTGCAACCATGAGGGTGGAGTGGGACGCCCTTAGCTGAATAATTAGAGGAACCGGGGTGTAGTTCGCTTAGCCGTTGTGCCGTCAATGGGGCTCGGTGTATGCGGCTCGCTCTGCCAAGGTTGATTTGTCCCTTGGGGAGGAGTGCGGTACATTTAGGAAACCTAACGGGCGGCTACAGCCCCGGGGAAATCTTTGTAAAGGCTACGTAGTGAGACCCTGCCTATTCACCTTGGTAGTGTTTAAGGGTTTGATCGGCCCGAGGCAAGAGGGAATCACGGCTTGTGGGTAAAGTGCACAACCTCTGCAGAGTGTTTGAAAACTAATATATCAGCCGTGCTCGCGGTTATGAGCGGTCAAGGGAGCTCTAGTGATTAGTGGTACTTGATCAGAGACATTTTGGTTTACAGATGACAATGAGGATGGTTATGATTATGCTTATGGTAGTGGTAAGTGGTATTCTTTCCGTTTGGAAAGGGTACTTTGGGTTAATAACTTGGGTTAATGCTAAAACCTGGCTTTCTACTAGTAAATAATAAACTGACCAACTAAAAGAAACTGCTTGACTTACCCCCACATAAAGCTAGTCCACTACAGCCAAACAGGATACTTGCTGAGTATGTTGATGTGTACTCACTCTTGCTCTACACACCAAACCCCCCCCCCAGGTTGTCAGCATTGCAACCACTGCTCAGGAGAAGATGAAGCTGTGGAAGGAGACTTCCAGGAGTTCCAAGGCTACGACGAGTTCTAGGTGTGGGTTAGCGGCAACCCCCAGTCGGCTGCCTGTGAAGGCCGCGGTTATCTACGTTTCGTTTTCGCACTTTGATTTATTGTAAGGACTATATGGACGTCTCAGACGCATGATGTAATCGACTATTATTTCCCTTTTAATACTATTTTGAGCACTGTGTGATGATGTCCATGTTATGTAACTGCTGTGTACGTGAATAACTGATCCTGGCACGTACATGGTTCGCATTCGGTTTACCTTCTAAAACCGGGTGTGACATATTTGCACTCTCATGAGCATTACATGGGCATTCATTATTATGTATGATTATATTTAGAAAACGAAGAGGAAGTAGAAGAAGAAGCAAGACCACCCCCACCACCTAAGGAACATCAGGCAGGCAGCTGTTTCTACTTTGACATATGTGGAACTGAGCCTGATTCACCTGTGAAACAAGGCAAGCCCCGGTGCATTTGCCACCTCCTTGATTCTTTTAAACTCTTTCTCACTTGCTTGATGCACTAGGTGATAGGAGTTGATTGCTAAAACAATTCCTGCATTTCCTTCCTTGAATTTGATTACCTTCTTTGGAATCCCTGTTTTACAAAAAGGTCTTTCCTATGCTTAGTCTTGCTCTAGCAAAACAAAATGTTTTGTCTTTACAAAAAGATGATGTTGCAAAGTGGGAGGGATGTTTTTAAAAATAAAACTTGATGGTGGATCCATCATGGCCATGATGGGTTCAACATCGGAAAAGATGTACCTCTGCCAGGTACCAAACTTTGGGGTTTGAAAGGATTAAGCTGAGACCGGGTGGGTGACTTGCACGAGAAGAGAGACTCAGTATAGTGTCTCCGTCTGAGTCGATTAAGGACTGTCTCGATGTAGGCTTGATGACCAAGGACCCTTTAACTGGTCACATGCCTCGTCATGGGTAAGCTTTGTCTCGGGCAGACTAAGGCCATAATAATATACCACGCAATGGGAGTGGAGAGATGGCGAGAGTAGCATGTACCCTCCGTGGCAAGAGGCTAGACGGTGGTGTATCTGTGCTCTCGGTTGGCGTGAACCTGATCTGGTCTTAAGAACCCCGGTGGCGAGTTGACATATGCAAGGGTTCAGTGCTACATATGTCGTGTGATTGGAGATCCTCAGCTGAGTATAATCGATTCGGATCGTCGTACCTTCGCAGTTATGAAGACTTGGTCACTACCCTATACGTAGAACTCCAGTAAAGATGAAGGGTTGTTAAAAAAATTGGCTAGTGCAGGTCAAGTGATTGAACTAGGGTAGAAAGAACTTGAGACAGGTAATCTTACTTAACCTGACAAGTAAAATTGGATTTTAAGGATCCACTTTTAGTAAGCATTTCTGCAAACAGAGTCTTTGACTATTGTTAAGCCTTACCTTGACTCCCTCAAAGCCAGCATACCCTTCAGAGTCTTTTCTTTAGTCGGGTAAGACTTGCTGAGTAATTCCATACTCAGGGCTTTGTCCCATGTTGTTTTTAGGTGAGGAAGCAACCAACTTTTGTTGCTTCTGTTCTAAGGTGGTACCAAAGGAAGAGCACCAGGAGTGAAGCTGGTGGAGGAAAGGATCCTCCATAAAACTTTTGTGTGAACTTATCGGGAAGGGTTTTTGCCTCCCATGGTTTGTAATAATACTACTCTGCACTCGTATATTATATTTCTAGTCTGTAAATATTTAACTCTATCTTACTTTTAAATAAAGGTAAGTTTATGTAACTGCTTCCGCATTTTCGTATCTCCGATGCTTGTAATGTCTGCGTGACGGGTGAAACGCTCTTGGGAAAGGTAAGAAAAGCAGATACCGAACTTGTCAAGTGATTCAGGGGCACCTACAGGGTTGTCTGAGGTCCGTTGAACAAGGACAACTGTAGGTGGGCCTAATGACTTGAGAGGTTCCGTCACAGCATCCGTCCAAAACCAATCCGAAGTCTTCTACTCTTCAAGCATAGTTCTTGCCATATCAATTGAAGTCTGATTCTTCCTTTCCACCACTCCATTTTATTGTGGTGAATAGGGACAAGAGAACTCATGCTTGATGTCCTCCTCGTCAAGAAATTATTCAACTTGAGTATTTTTAAACTCCGTTCCATTATCGCTTCTAATTTTTTTATTATCAAGTTGAACTTATTTTGAGCTCTTCTCAAGAATTTCTTAAAAGTTCATTGGGTTTTGTTTTTATCATGTAAAAAGAATATTTAAGTGAAGTGTGTATAATCATCAACAATAACCAGACCATACTTACTACCGTCGATGCTTATATAAGCGATTATGCTGAATAAGTCCATATGTAGTAGCTACAATGGTCTTGTGGTCATAATTATGTTCTTGGTTGGGTGGTTTGCTCCAACTTTCTTACCTACTTGAAAAGCTCCATATGTCCTATATTTCTCAAAGCAAACATTGGTTAGTTCTAAAACATGTTCACCCTTTTAGAAGTTTGTGAAGATTCTTCATCCCAATATGGGCTAGTCGACGATGCCATAACCAACCCACATTAGTTTTAACTATCAAGCATGTGTCAAATTCAACTTTATTGTTCGGGAAATTTACTATATAAAGTTTCCTTTCACCACACCCTTAAAAGCAACTGAATCATCACTTCTTCTAAAAATTGTAACACCAACATCAGTAAATAAATAATTGTAACCAATTTAACACAACTGAGAAACAGATAACAAGTTATAATCAAGTGAATCTACCAAGAATACATTGGAAATAGAATGCTTAGTGGTGATAGTAATTTTACCTAAACCTTTTACCTTTCCTTGACTCCCATTACCAAATGTGATTAAATCTTGGGAATCTTTCTCTTTTCATATGATGAGAACATCGCCTTCTCACTCGTCATTTAGTTTGTGCATCTGCTATCAATTACCCAAATTGAGCCTCTAGATGCATAAACCTACAACACAACTTAAGGCCTTGTTATTAGGTATCCAAATTGGTTTGGGTCCTCTCACATTAGTAACAAGCATCTTTGCCACCCAAACACAAGGATTGGTGTTCTTGTGTCGAGGTCTAACATATTTGGAAATTACTTTGTCATATTTGCGTGAAAGCACATAGGATGTATCAAAAGTATGATATGACATAAATGGACCATTTGATGTATTGCTAGTATTAACATGAGACATATGAGCAATTTTAGTATTAGAAACATTATGCGTAGCATGTGAAGTCCTAACATGTAAAGCATGAGCATGTGATGTATGAGCAACATTAGTACAAGCTTTAGCATGAACATGATCATTATAAATAAATGGTGATTTGCCCTTTTTCTTCACAAACTTGGGAAACCCATGCCCATTGATTTTTACTTTGGTGTTTTCTTTACATCCCCTTTGGAAGCCAACACCGTCCTTAAAAGTCAGGGCGTCAACCATTCAAATATGCACCTCTTGCATATTTTAGCTTCTCATCCTCAAGCTCTTTCTCACCGTTTAGAGCTTCTTCCTTCAATTTTCTGACTTGAGCATTTAGGTTTTCAATCAAGGCCATATTATCATTCAAAGCATCAATATCAATATCTCTACATCTAGTGTATATGGAAATATGATCAATACTAGATGTAGAAACATGAGAAACATCTAGACTCTTAATCTCGTCTTTTAGATCAACATTTTGTATTCAAGATTAGAGATTGTTTTACAACATTCCTTAAGCTTTTTGATCAAAATTTATGTTCTTTCTTATCATTAATGGCTTTAATGAACTCATTGCACTTTAGCATTTGTTTTCTATCTAGGCCCTTGAAAATCATGCCCACTTCCTCATCATCACTAGATTCATCATTGGACTCATCACTAGATGAAGTATACTTTAGAGGGGATTTTGGATATGCCTTCTTTTGCTCTCCTTAGCCATTAGGCATGTGTGGTCGACCTTAGGGAAGATAGATGATTTGTTGAAGGCGAGGGTGGCGATGACTTCATTGTTGGGGGAACTTTCATCATTCAAATCCCACTCTTTCCTGATGTGAGCTTTACATCCCTTCTTCTTGAAGAACTTCTTGTTCTTCTCATATTGCCTTTCCTTCTTTTCTTCCTTGTCATCATTCTTAGAGTATGGACAGTTAGCAATAAAATGATTGGTTTTACCATAGTTGTGGCAATTCTTCTTGGCCCGTGGCTTGTAGTCATTTCCTTTATCCTTTTGAGCCCTCATGATTTGCTTGAAACTTTTGATGAGGAGGGCCACTTCTTATTCATCGATCCCCAAACCTTCACTTTGTTCCTTCTTGCTTGGAGCCTCGTCCTCCTCATTTGTTGCCTTTAAGGCAATTGATTGTAGCTCGATAGAGGTGTTTCCTTGGGCAATGTTGTCGATGTATTTGGAGTCCTTCTCCATCATCTCATGGCTTAGGAATTTTCCAAACACCTCCTATGGTGTCATCTTATTGTACCTAGGATTTCCATGAATTAGTGTAACTAAAGTGGCATTTATTACCATGAAAGCTCAAAGCATCAATTTGACCACTTCATGGTTGGTCCATTTCTTGATCTGGTAGTTGTGGATCTTATTGATCATTGCCTTTAGCCGGTTGTACATTTTTTGTGGACTCTCCCTAGATCATGGCAAACCTTCAAAGTTCCCCTTCAAGAAGCTCCATCTTGGCAATCTTGGTGATCTTGTCACCTTCATGCGTGATCTTGAGGGTGGCCCAAATTTCCTTCACACTCTCCAATCCATTCGTCTTGTTATACTCCTCCCTACATAAAGAAGCAAGTACTACCATAGCGGTTTGATAATCGTGATGGATCATTTGTTCCACCTCCACCAGATTGTAGTCCTCATCGTCACTATCCGGTATCTCCATCCCTACTTCAACAACATGTCAAATGCTTGGGTGGAGTGAGTATAGATGCCCTCTCATACTATGGCTCCACCAAGAATAGACTCTAGCAGCAAAATATGGTGGTTTTCCAAGTGAAACCAAAAGTAGAAGTGTGGTAGTATTTAGAGGAATGCAAGAGTAATTGAAAGGCATCCAAGAGTAGTTTCATTTAGCCGTCTTTCGTTTGTGCCACTTCTTGTAGAGTGATTCATCACTACTTGAGCTCAGTGTCAACATGTCGCTCTCATAGCAGATGATCTTTTTCTTCTTGTGCTTCTTGGTGTCCTTCATCTTGGGGGGCTTAGAACCTAAGTTAACACATTCCTCGTCTTTCTCCATTTGCTTCTCCACCTCCTTCTCCTTAAGCTTTAGCGATCCTTCCCCCAAAATTGCTTTGGGTTGTTAGACCCTAAACGAAGTGTCGGGATTTGATACCAATCAAAATTCTCTTAGAGGGGGGTGAATAGGAAAAAATTGAAATTTATCAACTAAAAACACAACTTGATCCATATTAGATGTTAGAACACAATAAGGCTTGATCAGAGTAAAGGGGTAAGTTCTTGCGCAGTTGCTCTCTAGAATGTGAGGAGATATAATTTAGGGAAACAAGAGAATGTATAAGAAGAATCAAACACAAGAGAACTTGGGGAGGAAAGGAGGAAAATAAATTGCAAATACAAGAATGCAATAGAGACACAGTAATTTGTTTATTGGAGTTCGGTTTCACAAGAAACCTACATCTCTATTGAGGAGTCTATTAAGGATTGAGTTTCTCTCAACCTCTCATTCAAGTGACCACCAAGATCAAACTTGAGTTCATCTTTGCTTTTCTCAATCGAGGCACCAAAGTCTCCACAAGGCGCTTCACACGTTGAAGGCTCGTGCTAACTTTACAATGGATGGGTGTTTGCATAAAGACTCAAGAACATAGCATACACTCTTGTCTTTAGCATACTCACAAGGCTCTATCTCAATTCACACACAAATGCCTAGCTCTATGCTCAATTCTCTCTTTTGTGGCACTTGGGAGGCTTTGGTCACTTTGGGAGTGTTGCTCTAGTGTATCGGAGTTATTTCTTAGTTCTTGAATGGGCTAGTTGTGGGTGTATTTATAACCCCAACCACCCATATAGCCATTGGTACCAACTCCCAAAAGAAAGGCTGATTCCGGGTGCACCGAACCTCTCACTATAGCAGGTCCGGTGCACAAGAAACCTCTATCACCCTGTCGTTTTAGTGAATATTCTGGAAAATGTGTTAGGTGGCACCAGACTGGTCCAGTGTGCCACCGGACTGCGCCACACAAACCCTAAGTTAGCAGAACATTGAGTAGTCCAATCCGACTGTTGGAATTTGATAAGTTTTGTGCACCATCTATCTGCTCCATCTCTTTGTATAGAAACATGCTCTCTATGTAACCGGTCCAATGCACCACTAGACTAGGCCAATGCTCCAAGTCCCTTGTGCCCGAAAAACATCTTTGCGTAACTGAAAGGGAAATAGGGTTAACCGTTTCCCATAATTAATTTTGGTGGTTGAATGCCCAACACAAATATATGGACTAACTAGTTTGCTCTAGAATACATGTTCTACAGGTGCAAAAAGCTTCAATACAAACCAATAAATATACAAGTTAGGGATCAAATTCAAAGGAGCAAAGAAACTTGAGTGTGCTGTGGACTGGCGCACCGGACTGTGTGTGCCACCGGACAGTGTCCGGTGCACCATGTCCGTACGAAGATGAACCAGCCACTCTCGGGTTTCAACAGGCGCACTCCGCTATAATTCACCGGACTATCCGGTGTGCCACCGGACTGTTCGGTGCACCAGTGGAGCAACCGCTATCCAGCGCAACGGTCGACTACAATGGCGCACTGACAGCGCTATAGTGGAGAATAGTGTGTGGCAGAGTTAGAGCGTAGAGTCAGAGGCGCACCAGACAGTGAACAGGACCTATCCGGTGAGGCACCGGACTGTCCGGTGAGGCACCAGACTGTCCGGTGCCGCATGAGGACAAAGTCTCCAACGGTCGACTGCTCCAATACCCTAACGGTTGGGTCACGTGGCGGTGCACCGGACAGCCTATAGTGCATGTCTGGTGGCGCACCGGACTGTCTGGTGCGCCCATCGACAGCAGCCTTCCCCAACGGCTTGTTGGTGGTTGAGGGCTATCAATACCCCCCAACCACCACAACTCCAAGCATCCAAGTTTTTCTGAAGTTCTCATTCAATACAAGAGCTAGTGCATTCACTCCTAGACACAAATCAAAAGATCAAAGTCTCTCCAAGTCCCAAAATTCATTCCAACCACCTAGTGACTTGAGAGAGTGTTTGTTCGTGTTCTTTGCGCTCTTGTTGCTTGGATCGGTTTCTTCCTTCCTCATTCTTGTTCCCAAGAGACTTGTAATCAAAACAAAGAGACACCAAGTGTGTGGTGGTCCTTGCGGGGTCTAAGTGACCCATTTGATTAAGGAGAAAGCTCACTCGGTCTAAGTGATCGTTTGAGAGAGGGAAAGGGTTGAAAGAGACCCGGTCTTTGTGACCACCTCAACGGGGACTAGGTTCTTTGGAACCGAACCTCGGTAAAACAAATCACCGTGTTCATTCGCTTGACTTCCATTTGATTTGTTTTCCCCTCTCTCCCGGACTTGATTTAAGTTCTAAAGCTAACCCCAACTTGTAGTTTGTGTTTTAAGTTGTAAATTTCAAATTACGCCTATTCACCCCCCCCCCCTCTAGGTGACTTTCAGTAACCGGTCCGATGCAACGTAGAACAGCAAAATTAGTCCTTTTGGACTTTTCTAAATCATCTTTATTTGGCTCCTTTCTTGAGCACTTCTATGACTTTAACAAACATATATAGAGTCCATTCAACTGATCTAAGCCATAGGTCTTGATCTTCTTTATGACTTCAACTCAATTTCTCATTCTTACTCAAACTTAGCTTTAGAACACCAATTTCAATGTATAATATTTCTAATCTCTCTAATGTGCTCAAATATGTTCTAGGGCTATTTAGAACTTATCCAAGTACATGAACTACTCATAGTTCACCTTTTCCAAATCATGCCCTTTCAAGTTGAGTTTTGAGCTATTATTCATATTGAATCTCCTCTTTTCATTCTTATGATCCTGCAACCATTCACTTAGCAAACTAGTTAGTCCATAATGTTGTGATTGTCAGAATTGGCTTAAAGACCATTTCCCTTTCACATCCTATGATCAAGATTCTAAAGATTCTGAATTTAGGTCACTCTGATCTTATGGTGTTGACTCAAACTCAAACTCAACTTTGACCTTGACTCAGACTTGGACCTGAGTCAAATTCAGGCTGCTACTCTAACCTTAACTCAGATTTGGGCTTAGACTCAGACTTGTGTGATCTATTTGAAGATGGCTTCGTGTTCATGGTTGACTAACCAAATGGACACCAAAATGATCATCGTTCTGATTCGAAAGAAGACAACGCGGCTAGAAATTGAAGGAACCATGAAGACTTGAGATAGTGGGGTAGATCTGTTCATGATCAGATCCAAATGCTTGACTTCCATGGTCAGCAAGTCTACACTACATCAACACAAAACATCATGTTAGTGAAGCTATTGTTTGTCGAATCACACTATTGCCACCCAAGGACAACGTGTAAGCCCATGTGGTGTGGCGGAACCACCCGAATTATTCCAACTTAAGTGCCTAAGTCCCACCTTAAAGGCTAGACCCCACTTAAATAGAAATAAAACGTCAGTCCCTCGGATCTAGTCCGACGAGGCCACTAACAGGATCAAGTACCACGTACTCACTCGAAGGTGAGGCACAGAGCAAATACAATAAAGCATAAAACCATACATTAAGAAGTATTAAATTTAGTACAGCATCATTGGAGTTTTAGCAAAAGTAGTGATCATTGTTCGGAATGCAGCGGAATAAAACTAACGATAAACAAACGGAGGGATGGGAAAGCCTCGCCCATCACTCCTCATGCTCCTCCTCTGCCGAGGTAGGGTCCCACTCGACTGTCCAACCCGGTGGCAAGATGGACGGCCAAGTCACTCCAGCAACCATGTCCTCCAGAGAACCTGTAAAATCATGCCACAAGCAAGGCTGAGTATACTAATACTCAGCTAGACTTACCCAGTGTGAGGAGTCTACTCCTCTACCTCTAGACATACAGCTGTTTAGCTGAGGGGTTTGGTTTGCCAAAAGCACTAGCTGAGTCTAAAATTAAATTTTAGCTTTTCAAGTTTTAGTGTGACTCTCTTAAGACTAAATGTATACCTAGTTAATCATACATGGTAGCAATCATTTAGCAATCAACATCTTTTGCCAAATCAACACATTTCCACTTGTTACTCAATGTAGCAGCATGGATCAAGCAGTCTCATTAGCTGCGAGAAGCAGACGATTCGAATCGAATTTTTATCCTTGCAAGGGAAACCTAAACACACGATGTGGCGAGGCACTCCGTCCCCACACACATCAACCGTCCCCATCGATTCCCCGTCAACAGAAAGGGGCTCACCGCCTTAGCGTACAATGCCTCGCTGACCCCGACTACCGTCGTGCAGTGACCGCACTTGTACCCACCATAACCGGAATCGGAGACCACGTCTCAGGTCGCGTGAGGAGGGCAATCTGCGGGCAGGTTCACTCAGGTACTAGGCTTACCAATTTACCATATTTCTCGGTATGTGTTTAGTACGTTCAAACGCTTGACACACTTTACCACACCTTAATCCTTATTCCAATTTCTGTCTCATAGACAACCAATCCCCATGGATCGTTGTCCACAGACCATCATCATTACGATATGAAAATGGATACAACCAATACCTGACCTCGCGCAAGTGCTAGAAAAATCACTCGACTTCTACCGAGATCCATAATTAGTAAAGCAGCTACTCGACCTAGCATACTAGTGTCCATCTCAAAGGAAAATCCTGAATTCATGCAACTAGGGTTTCAGCCAACTCCTACACTTAAGTGCATAGTACAAGCCTACAAACAATAAGTGTAGTAAAATAGCATAATATAATTTGGTTATGCATAAAACCGGGGCTTGCCTTTCAAAGCTAGGGCAGGCAGATCCTCGATGGCAGACACTGGTGCTGGCTCCTGGGCTACCTCCTGAGCAGCTCCTTGCTCCAGAACGAGGACGTACTCCCTATCGGCGAGATTACAGTCTATCGAATGCGATGAATGAGATATATGCATAAAAATGATATGAAAATTTAGAAAGGTTATGCATAATAAAACAATATTAAGTTTAGTGGTCCCCTAGGGTTCCTTTTGGATATACTTACGGGTTTTGTACTTTCATCTACTTCTCCCAAAGTTTCCCTTTTCTTTTTTTTGTGCTTCTTATTAAGCATTTTTGAACTATCAGGGTTAGTTAACATTTTCCAAAAATGTTATAAAAATTTACAATGGGTGGATATTTACCTCTGTGGTTTATCCTGGAAATTTAAGGTGGAAATTAATTTAGATACTACTTGTGTAAATTTAACAAAAACAAGTGTCACAAGGCACTATACACTACAGCTCTAATTTAGGTGAGGCTTCTGTACCAATTTTTATTTTTGTCAATTTCCATAGGTGATAATAGGCCTCTATGTTAAATATTACAGAAAAAGACCTACTAGATATTTAGTTGTGGTTTTCTAAAATTTAAGGCCAAAAAGGTACTTACAACTAACTTGTTATTTGAAAAATATCAAACAATAGAACTTACATTTTTCCTAGGTTCATAGTAACATATTATTAGTTATCTCAAGGTTTGGGATGTTTTCTCCTCATGATTATTTTTCTAGGATTTTTCTAGGTTTTCCTTGTTTTCAAGAAGTAAAAGGTAGTGCATTTCTTTTGTACTAACAGAGGGTCTACTAAAACTTTTCAATGAACTATGTTCAATAAGTGAGCTAGCAAAAAGGTGGTTGCCCCCTGGTTCTTATTTTAAATCCCCTTTTCTATTTTTCTTAACTTTGAGCCTAAATGAGTTTACATGGGAAACCCTTCCTTAATTTGGTGTACTGAGGGGTGTACCATTATTAAACAGAGTGTAGAGTGGTTAAGTACTTCTCTGATTTTTCTTAACCCTAGTCTAACAGTGTAACTATTTTCCCTATTTTATATAACTTTTGGCTAGATAGCTATTTAAATCAAAACTTTGAAATCTTCTTCAACACTTAGGGATTTTTGTGTTTTTCCTAAGTAGTTCACATTATTTAGAACCTAGCAAAATTGGTTTGACTAAATTTGGCTAGATAAAACTGAAGTTGTGAATTTTACAAGCTCTGTTTGTATTTAAATGAGAATTGTTTAAAAGGTTTTCTGGAAAACCAGTTTACACCGAAGACCCTAGGTTTGTCTTAAAACAATCCTCTAACTTATATCCCTGCGCAACTATTCATTTGAGTCGCTGACACTTCAGAAACACCCCTGACTTCTTTTCCTTCTTCCCTAAGGTCCCTCCCCCCTTTGAACAGTACCCGCGGAAGTAAAAAGGGCGGCACGGCTCACCGGCGGCGAGGGAGGTTCGGCGAAGGGTGGGGTTGGCTCCAGGAAGTTCTTGCGGTCACGTTGAGGTGCGGCTTGCCGTCGGTGATGGCCAGAATCGGCCGGTCCACGAGCGCAGGCGGGTGAGCTCGTCGGCGGCGGGTGCTCCGGCCTATCCACGGCGACATAGGTCAATCCAAGGGCACGGGGAGTTTCACGGGATGCTAATGAGTCTACCCGTGCAAGGAATCGAAGAACAACTCACTGTGGAGCTCGGTCTACGTTCGCCGGCGGTCGGGTGAAGTCCAGTGACCTTGATCCAGCGTCTCCAGCGAGGCAGAGCTCGATTCCTTGCTCTGGGAGCTTCACCGAGGCACGCAGAGTCTCTCTCGAGGGTCGGACGGGGCTGGGAATGTCTCGGTTGGCCGGTCTACGGTGGTGGGTGCTCGGGCGACCGCTGGCACGGCGTGTGCAGGGCAAACTCTGGTGATCTCGCGCTCTGGTGAGGTCGAGAGCGCGCGGGGGCATATGGTCGAAGCCTCGGCTGGCTTTATAGGCGCGGGCGCGGCAGTGGGCATGAGCCTGGCTTGGTGCGACGCGGGGCGCGCGGGTTCGGGCGTCGTGCGTGCTCTGGCAAGGTTAGGGCGCGTCGAACACGTGGAGGTGTGTTTATGCCCTTGTTCAAACGCCTATTGAGATCGCAAACGTGCGAATCTTGGCAAAAATCCGGCGCAGACCTCTTTCTGGCACCTATGGCTATCTCTTGTATGTAAGTTCCAAGGGGAGATAGGCCCTAGGTCAGAAGATTTGTGGACGCCAAATCTGGTTTGTCTCACTGTCCACCCCGAGACAAAAGTGATGTCAAATCATGTCAAATGGTTTTGGCTCGGGTTCAAATTTTTCCAGTGGTTTCCTTAAGTAGTTTGGCTCCTTTTGGTATTCAGACCAAGTGGTTTTGGCACCATTTACTAAGTGAACACGCCTGATATTTAGATTAGGGTTAAATTTTGACTTAGAGAAGATTAGAGAGCTCTAGTGTGCTTTCTACTTAAGGAGTGGATTTGGGGTCTTTGAGGGGCCTTTTTGTAATGTTTCTCCTCTGCATTTTATAGACTTTAGTGTGTACTTAAATTTGATTTAAAGATTTGAAACAAGAATTGGCCATTTGATTAACTTGCCCACTAATCCCTTGCTTGGAAATCTAGTGCCTTTAGGGGTCTAGGATTTAACCTCCTTTGCCCAAGATGACAATTGCTCAAAATGTTTGGGTAAGGCTTTTGTCATTAACATTTCTTAGTTAATCCATGGTTTCCATGGCTTTGGTACTCCCTCTCCTCCACTCAACCACATGAGATAACATGTCATGGGTGCCAGTAGGGAGTCAGGGCCTTGGGTAAGACCTGGGGTGTTACAGCCCTCCCCCCTTAAAGGAATCTCGTCCCGAGATTTGGGTAGGGATCCTTTAGAGGGGTACCAAGAAGGTGGGTTTGTGTGTTATAGATTCTTTAAGCCAAGTTTCTCGAATTATCTGCTCTTCGAATGTCATCCTCTTTGCAACTTCAGAAGGAAGTCCTTTTCAAATTATTGTCAAAGCTTACTTTACTCTTAACAACTAGGTTTTTCTTATATTTTGATTCAAAGGGCATGTGGGGGTGGGGTTCTGGGTTACGTACCGACTCCTTTGGGCAGAAAGTCGGGGAAGCGAGAACGTAGAAAATCCTCAGTCTCCCAAGTAGCCTCTTCTACTGAATGGTGGCTCCACTGAACCTTATACATCTTGATCGACCTTGCCCGAGTTGATCTCTCCTTTTGGTCTAGTACCTTGATGGGGTGCTCTTGATAAGACAAGTCTAGTTCTATCTCCAACTCTGGTTCCGGTAGCACTTCCTTGGGCAAGCGGACACACTTTCATAGCTGAGATACGTGGAACACATCATGAACTGCTGACATATGGGGTGGCAACTTCAATTGATATGCTACAGGTCCACATGTCTCTTTGATTTCATAGGGCCCAATGTAGCGAGGAGCTAACTTGCCCTTGAGTCCAAATCTCTGAACACCTTTTGTGGGTGACACCTTAAGATAAACCTGATCCCCCACTCCAAATTGTAGAGGCTTCTTCCTCTTATCATGATAACTCTTTTGTCTGGCCTGAGCAGCCTCCAAATTCTTCTTAAGGACTCTGACTTTCTCCTCTGCTTCAAGTACCAGGTCAGGTCCAAATATTTCCCTCTCTCCAGCTTGTGACCAATTTAGCGGTGTTCTACACCTTCTCCCATACAAGGCCTCAAAAGGTGCCATCTTTGAGCTGGACTGGTAGCCGTTATTATAAGAAAATTCTGCCAAAGAAAGACATCTGTCCCAATTCTTCCCATAGTGTAGTACACAAGCTCGTAACATGTCCTCAAGAATCTAGTTCACTCTCTCCGTCTGCCCGTCTGTCTGAGGATGGTATGCTGAACTTCTTATTACATGGGTCCCAAGTGACTCTTGCAGCTGCTCCCAGAAACGTGCTACGAAAGGTGCTCCTCTGTCAGATACAATAGTCCTTGGTATTCCATGTAAACGAACTATATGGTCAATATAGATCTCGGCATACTTCTCTACTCTGTGGGTGGTATGCACTGGCAAGAAATGAGTTGTCTTGGTCAACCTATCCACAATGACCCAAATAGAATCATGGTGTCGGGAGGTATTGGGCAAACCCACGATGAAATCCATGCAAATATCCTCCAATTTCCAAGATGGTATGGGAAGGGGGCTGTAAGTTGCTTGCTGCCTTCAAGTGGCTGGCCTTAACTCTTTGGCAAGTGTCGCATTCAGATATATACTTAGCAATTTCTCTCTTCATCCGGGTCCACCAATACAAAGATCTGAGATCATGATACATCTTATTACTGCCGGGGTGCATGGAGAATTTGGAAAGGTGAGCTTCATCCAATATTTTCTTTCTGAGCGCGGGGTTCTTAGGAACAACCAATCGGTCTCCAAACCATAGAATTCCCTTGCTGTCCCGACGGAAATATTTGTATTTGTCCACCTTTTGTTCGAGCATTTCCTTGATGACTTGAACACCCTTGTCACCAATTTGAGCCATGACTATTTGCTCATGTAAGGTGGGCTCCACTAAAATATAACTCAAGGCACCGGAGGAAACAACTTCTATGTTCAACTTGCACAACTCATCACACAGGGTGGTGATTTTAGCATCCATGCTCGCACAGTTGCACTGGGCCTTCCTGCTTAAGGCATCTGCCACAACATTGGCCTTGCCAGGATGGTAATGTACTTCCAAATCATAGTCCTTGATTAATTCTAACCATCTTCTTTGCCTCATATTCAGATCTGCCTGGGTAAAAATATACTTGAGGCTCTTGTGATCAATATAGATATTACAATGAGCTCCCATCAAGTAATGCCTCCAAATCTTGAGAGCATGAACTACGGCAGCCAATTCCAAATCATGTGTGGGGTAGTTCTGCTCATGAGGCCTGAGTGCTCTGGAGGCATAGGCAATAACTCAGTTGTCTTGCATCAAGACACATCCCAATCCAGTACCTAAAGCAATGCAATAAACCTCAAAGGGTTTGGTATTGTCAGGCTGAGCTAGCACGGGTGCGGTTGTCAGATACTGCCTCAATGCATGGAAGGCATCCTCACATTTCTAACTCCATTCATACTTCACCCCTTTCTTCAACAATTCAGTCATTGGTTTTGCAATTCTGGAGAAATCCGGAATAAATCGCCGATAATACCGTGCCAATCCCAAAAAACTCCGAATCTGTCGTACGGTGGTGGGTGACTTCCAATCCATCACTTCTTGCACTTTCTCAGGATCTACTGATACCCCATCCTGAGAAATGGTGTGACCCAAGAATTTTATTTCCTTCAGCCAGAAATCACATTTGGACAACTTAGCATATAGACGATGATCACGCAGTCTCTGAAGCACTGTATGCAAGTGCATAGTATGCTCGGCTTCATTCTTTGAATAGACCAATATATCATCAATGAAGACTACCACAAACTTGTCCAGCTCTAGCATAAATACTGAGTTCATCAAATACATGAGGTAGGCCAGGGCATTGGTCAGCCCGAAAGACATCACCAAGTACTCATAAAGCCCATATCTGGTAGAGAAAGCCGTCTTCGGAATATCACTGGCCCTGATCTTGATCTGATGGTAGCCAGAGCGAAGGTCTATCTTGGAAAATACCTTGGCTCCCACCAACTGATCGAACAATACATCAATGCGGGAAAACGGATACTTATTCTTGATGGTCACCGCATTGAGAGGGCGGTAATCAACACACAACCTTAGACTCTCATCCTTCTTCTTCACGAACAAGGCTGGGCATCCCCATGGAGAAGTACTTGGGTGAATGAACCCCTTGTCCAACAACTCTTATAACTGATTTTCAATTCTGCCAATTCTGAGGGAGGCATCCTATAGGGTCTCTTGGATATAGGTGCAGTTCCGGGTTGCAACTCAATTGCAAACTCTATGTCTCTATCGGGTGGCATCCCTGGCAATTCATCTGGGAAAACATCGGGGTACTCACAGACCACCAGAATTTTCTCTACAGGTGACTCTATCATAGTAAGGGCACAGGAACGGGTACAACCCTGGTTAGGCAAATACAATGTAGTCTCACCACAAGTAGGGGAGTGAATCTCAATGGCCCTTGCTGCAATGTCAAGCACTGCCTGATGCCTTGATAACCAGTCAGTTCCCAATATGATGTCCACACTATCCAAACCCAAGATGAGGAGGGTGGTTCTAATCACAAGACTACCAAATCTTATAGGCACCTGCCTGTTGATTTGATAGGTGGCAACCCTGCCTCCTGGTGTTGAGATTGTGATACCCCCATTGGTGTGATGGAAAGGTAACTGACATTTGGCACTAAATTTTGCACTGATAAAACTGTGTGATGCACTAGAATCAAAAAGAATGATTGCAAGATAATTCAAAACGGAAAAGATACCAGTCATGCATGGTGCTCCCTCTGGAATATCAGCCATGGTGGTGAAGTTCAGCCTGCCTTGCCTTACTTGCACCTTCTGCGTCTTGCCTTGGTTCTGATTGGAATTATGCCCCTGCCTTTGCTGGTTCTTGGGACAATTCTTGGCATAATGCCCAGTGCTGCCACAAGTGAAACACCTGTTGTCATTGGCCTGACGGTACTGCTGCTGTGGCTGATTGTTGTTCCCATGAACTGGGGGTTGAGAGCGGTTGGGTGTCTGTTGCTGCTATTGTGGTCGGATCACCCATCATCCCTGTTGCTGCTGTGGCCCCCTGCTCTGGGTGTCAGATATAATCCTGAAGCGCTGAGGCTGAGCTGAAGTCCTACCACAGGGGTCTTCCTCTTCTTTTCTACCTGACGAGCTGTGATGTAGTCCTCCTAGGAAATGGCCATGTTGACTAACTCATTGTAGCTGTTGGCCCTGACTATGTTGAGATGGTCGCGGAGCTTAGTACTGAGCCCCCTCCTGAACCTATCCCTCTTCTTCTCATCGGTGTCTGCATGATACCCTGCATACTGGCATAGGTCATTGAAAGCCTGAGCGTACTGCAACACAGTATGATTCCCCTGAGTAAGTGTCAGAAACTCATTAAGCTTGCGGTCCATAATGCCTGCCGGTATGTGATGCCCTCTGAATGCTGCCTTGAATTCTCCCCATTCCACCACATGGTTAGCTGGCTGCATGGCGAGGAAGTGATCCCACCATGTCCGCACGGGTCCGCGAAGCTGCTGGGTGGCGAACCGGACCTTAGCCACATCTGAACAAACTTCATTAAGTAGTGGGAACTTGGATTCCACTACCCTGAGCCATACATCAGCATCAAGCGGATCCTCTGCCCGAGTGAACAACGGTGGCTGAGTGCTGAGGAACTCCTGATAGGTGGCCGCTGCTGGGGGACGCTGATAGTGATCACCACCACCATAGTGCTGAGGTGGTGGCTGCCGCTGAGCCAACTGTCACAGAATCTCATTCTGCTGAGCCATCAGTTCTTGCATGGTAGGAGGCGGTGGCGGTGGTGGAGGAATACACTCATTCTGTCCACGACGCGCTCTTCCTGCCATCTGAAAATTTAGGATGCTCTTAATATCATACGTTTGATGTCAGGGTTCATGCGTGGTGAAAGGTCTGAAAGGACAAAACCAACATTTTCTTGCATAAATCATAAAAGATACCACATGGCATAAAACTTTCTTCATAACTAAAGGTTGACAACATCCACCATCCATAATTCCAAAAGAGTTTGTTACGACTACATCAGTGACCCAAAAGACTCAACTCGGTCTAGCCTAGTACCCAAGAGTGCAAAAGCTAAGCTAGCTTCGAGGAGTTCTACTGCTACACTCTTCTAATCTTATACTTGTATCCTAATGAGAAAATGAGGCAACGCTTGACTCGGGGGAAGGGGGTCTCCCTGAGCCAGCAGTATCCAGACTGGATGCCGGCTCCGGCTCATCTCCTCCCTCGATGTCAACATCCTCATTGGCCTCCATGTCCTAGATCTCTTGATGGTGCATGCCCAAGTGCTGGTTAGCTTCCTCAAGCTACTGCTAAGTGTTCATAAGCTGATCCTCGAGAACCTCGATGGTGTTCTCCATGGCTCCTACTAGTTCTTCAAGCTCTTGAATCTGGGTGGCCATCTATTCCACCTGGAGGTCTTTCTCCACCAGCTCAGTGGACAGGTCTACCACAAGGTCCTCCCTGTTATCTAGGGTGATCTTGGTAGCCTTCACCAAGGCCATCAGTTGGGACATTTCTTCCGCTCGCACCGCTTGCAGACGATATAGGGCATTCATGCACCGCATCGTCAGGTGAGCAGTCTGCCCTGGGTAAAGAGCCCATATGTCCTTGGCATGCTCCACTCGATCTTTCCACATTGGGTCGTCCACCTTGTCAGCGGGGAACAAGCCAATGGGATGAGTAGACAGCTCCAAGGGGTGAAATCCACAGAAGGTCGTCAGCCTGTGGAGAGCAATGGCCTCGATAATGTCTTCAGCCCGATATCCGAAAGACTCGGAGTCCAACGAACACCAGCCTGGCTGCAAGGAATGAGGCTCCAAGGTCATCCTCACCCTACAGCGGGGTACCCGGTGCTTCTCGAACAGCTGCACCGCGTACTGGGGAGGTGTCGTATAACTGGCTCCCTGAAGTACCTCCCACAAGATGCAGGGAAAACCCTCTCGTGCAAGTCCGTCCGTGTGGGAATGTGCGTTCCCTCCTTCCGAGGAATCATGAGAAGTCATCTGTGTAAGGGTAACCGTAAGCGAAAAAAAGAAGAAGAATTATAAAAATAAAAGGGAATCAATGCTTTGCCCTTCTAAGGTCATGTTGTGGTCTCGGAGTGTACTTAATCTTTTATTATCATGCCTTATAGCCTTCAAAGTTCTTAACCATTTACCAAGTAATTTGAATAAATGATGCATGCATGCTCATCCTAAACAACCTCACAATCAACTTATAGGGAATAGGGAAAAATTCACATCCCTTTTTGTGTAGCCTGTAGGACTCACTTAAATAGCCACCTAGTTACCCATCTAGTATCCTAAGGCTTCACTTTCTATGTCCATCCTTATCGCTTTACCGATCTATCCAACAATTGTTTCTAACAAGTTTTACTTTTGAAAAGGCTAGTATTTACGATTTACTGATTCCTCTGTGGTGGTACAAGCTCCGATACCAACTGTGGCGGAACCGCCCAAATTATTCCAACTTAAGTGCCTAAGTCCCACCTTAAAGGCTAGACCCCACTTAAATAGAAATAAAACGTCAGTCCCTCGGATCTAGTCCGACGAGGCCACTAACAGGATCAACTACCACGTACTCACTCGAAGGTGAGGCACAGAGCAAATACAATAAAGCATAAAACCATACATTAAGAAGTATTAAATTTAGTACAACATCATCGGAGTTTTAGCAAAAGTAGTGATCATTGTTCGGAATGCAGCGGAATAAAACTAACGATAAACAAACGGAGGGATGGGGAAGCCTGGCCCATCACTCCTCATGCTCCTCCTCTGCCGAGGTAGGGTCCCACTCGACTGTCCAACCCGGTGGCAAGATGGACGGCCAAGTCACTCCAGCAACCATGTCCTCCAGAGAACCTGTAAAATCATGCCACAAGCAAGGTTGAGTATACTAATACTCAGCTAGACTTACCCGGTGTGAGGAGTCTACTCCTCTACCTCTAGACATGCAACTGTTTGGCTGAGGGGTTTGGTTTGCCAAAAGCACTAGCTGAGTCTAAAATCAAATTTTAGCTTTTCAAGTTTTAGTGTGACTCTCTTAAGACTAAATGTATACCTAGCTAATCGTACATGGTAGCAATCATTTAGCAATCAACATCTTTTGCCAAATCAACACATTTCCACTTGTTACTCAATGTAGCAGCATGGATCAAGCAGTCTCATTAGCTGCGAGAAGCAGACGATTTGAATCGAGTTTTTATCCATGCAAGGGAAACCTAAACACACGACGTGGCGAGGCACTCCGTCCCCACACACATCAACCGTCCCCATCGATTCCCCGTCAACAGAAAGGGGCTCACCGCCTTGGCGTACAATGCCTCACTGACCCCGACTGCCGTCGTGCAGTGACCGCACTTGTACCCACCATAACCAGAATGGGAGACCACGCCTCAGGTCGCGTGAGGAGGGCAATCTGCGGGCAGGTTCACTCAGGTACTAGGCTTACCGATTTACCATATTTCTCGGTATGTATTTAGTACGTTCAAACGCTTGACACACGGTACCACACCTTAATCCTTATTCCAATTTCCGTCTCGTAGACAACCAATTCCCATGGATTGTTGTCCACAGACCATCATCATTACGATATGAAAATTGATACAACCAATTCCTGACCTCGCACGAGTGCTAGAAAAATCACTCGACTTCTACCGAGATCCCTAATTAGTAAAGCAGCTACTCGACCTAGCATACTAGTGTCCATCTCAAAGGAAAATCCTAAATTCATACAACTAGGGTTTCAGTCAACTTCTACACTTAAGTGCACAGTACAAGCCTACAAACAATAAGTGTAGTAAAATAGCATAATATAATTTGGTTATGCATAAAACTGGGGCTTGCCTTCCAAAGCTGGGGCAGGCAGATCCTCGATGGCAGACACTGGTGCTGGCTCCTAGGCTAGCTCCTGAGCAGCTCCTTGCTCCGGGACGAGGACGTACTCCCCGTCGGCGAGATTACAGTCTATCGAATGCGATGAATGAGATATATGCATAAAAATGATATGAAAATTTGGAAAGGTTATGCATAATAAAATAGTATTAAGTTTAGTGGTCCCCTAGGGTTCCTTTTGGATATACTTACAGGTTTTGTACTTTCATCTACTTCTCCCAAAGTTTCCCTTTTCTTTTTTTGTGCTTCTTATTAAGCATTTTTGAACTATCGGGGTTAGTTAACATTTTCCAAAAATGTTATAAAAATTTACAGTGGGTGGATATTTACCTCTGTGGTTTATCCTGGAAATTTAAGGTGGAAATTAATTTAGATACTACTTGTGTAAATTTAACAAAAACAAGTGTCACAGGGCACTTTACACTACAGCTCTGATTAAGGTGAGGCTTCTGTTCCAATTTTTATTTTTGTCAATTTCCATAGGTGATAATAGGCCTCTATGTTAAATATTACAGAAAAAGACCTACTAGATATTTAGTTGTGGTTTTCTAAAATTTAAGGCCAAAAAGGTACTTACAACTAACTTGTTATTTGAAAAATATCAAACAACAGAACTTACATTTTTTCTAGGTTTATAGTAACATATTATTAGTTATCCCAAGGTTTAGGGTGTTTTCTCCTCAGGATTATTTTTCTAGGATTTTTCTAAGTTTTCCTTATTTTCAAGAAGTAATAGGTAGTGCATTTCTTTTGTACTAACAGAGGGTCTACTAAAACTTTCCAGTGAACTATGTTCAATAAGTGAGCTAGCAAAAAGGTGGTTGCCCCCTGGTTCTTATTTTAAATCCCCTTTTCTATTTTTCTTAACTTTGAGCCTAAATGAGTTTACATGGGAAACCCTTCCTTAATTTGGTGTACTGAGGGGTGTACCATTATTAAATAGAGTGTAGAGTGGTTAAGTACTTCTCTAATATTTCTTAATCCTAGTCTAACAGTGTAACTATTTTTCCCTATTTTATTTAACTTTTGGCCAGATAGCTATTTAAATCAAAACTTTGAAATCTTCTGCAATACTTAGGGGTTTTTGTATTTTTCCTAAGTACTTCACATTATTTAGAACCTAGCAAAATTAGTTTGACTAAATTTGGCCAAATAAAACTGAAGTTATGAATTTTACAAGCTCTGTTTGTATTTAAATGAGAATTGTTTAAAAGGTTTTCTGAAAAACCAGTTTACACCGAAGACCCTGGGTTTGTCTTAAAACAATCCTCTAACTTATATCCCTACGCAACTATTCATTTGAGTCGCTGACACTTCAGAAACCCCCCTGACTTCTTTTCCTTCTTCCCCGAGGTCCCTTCCCCCTTTTGAACAGTACCTGCGGAAGTAAAAAGGGCGGCACGGCTCACAGGCGGCGAGGGAGGTCCGGCGAAGGGCGGGGTTGGCTCCGAGAAGTTCTTGCGGTCACGACGAGGTGCGGCTTGCCGTCGGTGATGGCCGGAATCGGCCGGTCCACGAGCGCAGGCGGGTGAGCTCGTCGGCGGTGAGTGCTCCGGCCTATCCACGGCGACATAGGTCAATCCAAGGGCACGGGGAGTTTCACGGGGTGCTAATGAGTCTACCTGTGCAAGGAATCGATGAATAACTCACTATGGAGCTCGGTCTACGTTCGCCGGCGGTCGGGTGAAGTCTGGTGACCTTGATCCGGTGTCTCCGGCGAGGCAGAGCTCGATTCCTCGCTCTGGGAGCTTCACCGAGGCACGCAGAGTCTCTCTCGAGGGTCGGACAGGGCTGGGAATGTCTCGGTTGGCTGGTCTACGGTGGTGGGTGCTCGGGCGGCCGCTGGCACGCCGTGTGCAGGGCAAACTCCGGTGATCTCGCGCTCCGGTGAGGTCGAGAGCGCGCGGGGGCATACGGTCGAAGCCTCGGCTGGCTTTATAGGCGCGGACGCGGCAGTGGGCACGGGCCTAGCTTGGCGCGACGCGGGGCGCGCGGGTTCGGGCGCCGGGCGTGCTCTGGCGAGGTCAGGGCACGTCGAACACATGAAGGTGTGTTTCTGCCCTTGTTCAAACGCCTGCTGAGATCACAAACGTGCGAATCTTGGCAAAAATCCGGCGCAGACCTCTTCCTAGCACCTATGGCTATCTCTTGTATGTAAGTTCCAAGGGGAGATAAGCCCTAGGTCAGAAGATTTGCGGACGCCAAATCTAGTTTGTCTCACTGTCCACCCCGAGACAAAAGTGATGTCAAATCATGTCAAATGGTTTTGGCTCGGGTTCAAATTTTTCCAGTGGGTTCCTTAGGTAGTTTGGCTCCTTTTTGGTATTCAGACCAAGTGGTTTTGGCACCATTTACTAAGTGAACACGCCTGATCTTTAGATTAGGGTTAAATTTTGACTTAGAGAAGATTAGAGAGCTCTAGTGTGCTTTCTACTTAAGGAGTGGATTTGGGGTCTTTGAGGGGCCTTTTTGTAATGTTTCTCCTCTGCATTTTATAGACTTTAGTGTGTACTTAAATTTGGTTTAAAGATTTGAAACAAGAATTGGCCATTTAATTAACTTGCCCACTAATCCCTTGCTTGGAAATCTAGTGCCTTTAGGGGTCTAGGATTTAACCTCCTTTGCCCAAGATGACAATTGCTCAAAATGTTTGGGTAAGGCTTTTGTCATTAACATTTCTTAGTTAATCCATGGTTTCCAAGGTTTTGGTACTCCCTCTCCTCCACTCAACCACATGAGATAACATGTCATCGGTGCCAGTAGGGAGTCAGGGCCTTGGGTAACACCTGGGGTGTTACATGTGGACCTAAATCAATAAGATGTTGGCATATGAGGTCATGTGAGCTAATGCTCAAGTTGCGCCAGCACTAAGTCATGGGTGACCCAAATAAGTGGCTAAACCAACTCAAAATGATCTAGAGTACTCACAAGAAAGCCAGAGTCATTCACAAATCGAGTCCTCAATTCCTATTATGCAAATCAACATGATGTGACTCGACCAAGGGCTCGATGTCCCCAACAAAGCCCAAACCTTTGCCACATAATGGAAATCATCATGCTGAGTTGGACAAACGTCACCGATAGGAGGGCCAAGTCCATACTAGACATCAAGATTAAAAAGATGATGGTTATATGAAGCTGAGTGTGATGACTCTAACTATGACCAAGACCATGAGGATTAGACTCATGAAGGCCTCTCAACATCTATTGTCGAATTATTTACAAGTCGTCTGTTGGGGACTTGCTCTCAAATACTATGAATTAAGAACAAGGCAACATAAAATGTTAAATGTCGATGTCCTTCGTCCGCTGAAACATTATTTCCCCAAGGATTCAATGAACTTCGGACGAAGGTTATAACAACAAAATTACGAAAGTATCACCTTCGTAATTTAATTCTCGAAGGTAATGCGGAATAACGCAGGACATAAAGTATTAAAGATAGTTAAATTGGAAATAAATGACATCATTTATTACGCTATATAAATCTTAAATGTTTAAACATAATATTTAAATACATTTATACCTCTGCCTTGACAAATGATAATTTCCCGGTGATGCGATTGCAATTACAGGAATGCGTGAACAGTAAAGGAATACTGTTCACTATTTATAGGCACAGGACACAGCCTGTGAACAATTACAATCATACCCCTCATAAAAGTTTACAACATCGACTCAAACTCTTATGGACTAAAAGGTCATTCTATCTTTAAGTCGGTTTGTAACTCCGAAGCTTCATGGACGGCACCCTTCGGCATTACGTACATACAGCTTCAACCGAAACTGTTTCTTCCTGCAGGACCTTCGGCGACGAAACATGGTCCCAACAGTAGCCCCTTCGCGGTGCTAGATCATTTTTCGTAACGAGCTTGATCCGTGAAAAAAGTCTCCTATGCTTCAGGAAGCCAAAGGTCCGAAAAACACCTTCCCGGAGCTCGTTGTCGAGAAACGATACAGTTTCCGAGCGCGTAGCGGTCCCACCATGCAGGTTCACTATTTTGGTCTTTGCGGCCCACCGCGCAGCGGGTGCGAGCAGCTGTTTGCCTGGTGTAAAAATCCTGACGATTCACCTTCTTACCTGCAGCGTTATATAAACAGTCAGGTAGGTGTGAAGTTACCACAGCATTCATTGCTATTGCACCGTTTTGCTGCCAAAAATTTTAACCATAGCCGAAGCTCGACTCTCGGATTTAGATGAAGCTCCAATTTGGTGTCTACTTCGTCAGAAGAAAAGCTTCGGGAGAAGAGGTTATTTAGCTCCCGAGAAATCTTTCAAGAAATTCAAAATTGAATGGTCAGATTGCGCTCTACTGCTAGAGTTGAGCGTGAGGGAGACGAAGTCGAAGGTGCAGAGACTGTTCCTATCTCCGAAGCAATGCAGCGATCCGGATTGGTGACTTCGGAAAGAATTCCTACTGCCGAAACAGAACAGGCTGCTGCCGAAACAGAACAAGCTGCTGCCGAAGCAGAACGAGGAGATATTGAGGAAGCTAATTCTGACGATGATTACCATATCGCCGTACCGAGCAAGCCTAGTCATTTGGACTTTGGGAAGTCGACTATCTCCAAGGCAGATTTCTCCAAAATGGTGAAGTCGGGCTATTTCAGAGAAGATGAGAAGAAGCTACTTCGCTTCGGGGGAGAGGAGACTACCCCGAAGCCAGAAAAGGATGAAATAGTTATTTTCAAGAGTTTTTTAAAGGCTGGGTTGAGATTTCCTTTGAATAGAATGATTTCTGATGTGCTGCAAAGGTTTGGGATCTATTTTCACCAACTGACCCCTAACACCATTGTCAGGCTTAGCGTTTATATCTGGGCTCTCCGAAGCCAGGCGGTGGAGCCGTTTGCCGACAGCTTCTGTCGAGTACATGAGCTGCATTACCAAACTAAGGCCAGAAAGGATGGGTTGCACGAAAATTTTGGTTGTTACAATTTTGCCTATCGGAAGACCACAAAATTTCCTGTGATTAGCTACCGGAGCAAATGGCCGGCAGGCTGGAAGTCAGAATGGTTTTATGTTAAAGTTAACGAAGACAGAGAGAAGCTAGTACAGAGCCCTCTTGAACTGATCTTCGGAGAGACAAGACCCCGTTGTAGAATGACAACTGAAGGTCCAACTTGGGCCGCACTGGCTGAATTCAAAATTATTGCAGAACACGTTGGCACTAGAGATTTAGTGCAGGAATTTCTGGCCTTCAGAGTATTTCCGACTATGAAGGAGTGGACTATGCCGAAGCTTAAAGGAGAAAAGAAAGAAGGGGAGCTTGTCCGACTACCCTATTATTATAAGTTTAAGAAATATTTTAAAGCACCCTGTCAAGAATGGCTTGATACAATTGAAGTAATGAGTAATGAAATCCTTGGAAATTACTCCAAAAAAGAGGACCAGCTGATGACAGCAGCCTTCGGCACTCGGCCGAAGCGAAGGCTGAACAGGGTGCTTGATGCCATAGGTTTTGAATATGCTGATTATGATCGCCTGGGCGGAGATGCTGGAGGCCCAAAGCGAAAAAGAATTTCCAGCGCTGCTGACGAAGAGGTCGCCAAGGTAACCAAAAAAAAAGGGGAGATTCTGAAAAACTTAGCCCTGAAGAGTTGAATCCTGAGCCGAAGGTGGCCACTGCAGGAAAGAGGAAAACTGCATCTCCAGAACCAAGAACGTTGGTTCAAGAAGAAGATACTCCTGCAACGCCTTCTGCTGTTGAAGTGGAAGAGATTATGAAGGTAATGACTGAACCCTTGCCTGTCAAGCTAAGTCCGCTGGCATTGGAACTGACGAAGTTTTTTCAGAAGGACAAGGCAGCTTCGGCAGAAGAAGGTCCTGCACTGCCGAAAAAACGAAGGATTATTCAAATAGCAGATGTAATTCATGGGACACCGTTACCGACACCGGCATCAAGAATTGCTATTGACCAGACTGCCGAAACTGCCGAAGCTAAAGGCGCCACAGCCGAAACCACGAGAGCGGAAACCTTCGAAGCTGAAACTGGCGCAGCCGAAGCTGCCGGAGTTGAAACTGGGGCCACAGAAGATCTGAACCTGGACGAGACACTTGAAGTTATTGATAACATACTCTTAAAAATGACTGAAGAAGAATCTGCTGTGGCCGCGGCGAGCACAGGCACTGAAAAGGGGAAAAAACAAGCTGAAGACATTTTAGAGGGGGAAGATTTTGAATTTCAAGATTTACTTGGGCAAGAGCTGACAGACGCTGAAAAAGCAGAGCTTAAAAGATGTGCCATAGCCTGCGGATATAAGCCAGGGGCTACACTATTTGGTGGGGTTAACGAAAGAAAATTGAGGTGCCTTCGAAACCGCAGCGAAGCTAAAATTGTTAGAACTCTCTGCAAAAACATTGGCTTGCCGAAGCTGAAAGTGGACCTCTGCCGTTACCAATGGCACCATATCACCGGGAGTTTGCTTTATGCTAACTTCAAGGTAACAAATATTTTTGTTATTTTATTATTATTATTATCTTTTAGGTCGTTTTCTAACGAAGATCTTTTCGACAGAGCATACTGTTAAGTAAGGTTCTAAAAATGCAACAAGATCTCGAAGAAGAGAAGAACAAAGCCGTCATCCAAAATTTGGCTGAAAAAGTTGAAAACTACGAAGCTGATTTGAAAAAGAAGGATTTCACCATCCAAGATCTTGAAATGATGGTCAAAGAGCACGAAGGTGCATTAGAAAAGAAAGATTTTGTTATTCAGACTATGGAGGGTTCTTTGGCTGAAGTCCAAACTGAGAATAACAGCTTAAAGAATGAATTGCTCCAACAGTCAGAAAAATTTGAGCAAGAAAAGAAATATCTCAAAGCAAGCCTGAAAACTGAGGTGGATAAAAATTCAAATTTGCAGAAATCCTTTAAAGAACTTCAAGAGAAATGCCTAAGCTTCGGCAGCCGATGCGTGCAACGGCTGAAGGATGTGTTTCATTCTGTCGGAGCCAGCTCTGCAAAATTTACACCTTCAGCTGATAATTTGCCCAGCACGTTAGAATATATTGAAGGCGAGGTTGATGCCCTCGACGAAGTTATTGGTGGGCATGCCGACTTCTACGCCCTGGTAGCTTCTCGGGGCACAGCCACCGCTTTTCTGAAGGCTGGCTGCACGCATGGAAATATTGTGAACAGACCAAACTTTAGCTTGTCAGCATCAGATCTGATAGATATCCCAAGCCTAGCCCGAAGCATTGGAAATAGATTCATGACCCAGATCTGGGTAAGTGGCGGGCGAAAAATGGCGGGTGACGAGGCTCGAAGTCATCTTAAGCCGGTAAGAAACTTATTTTTGTTAGTTTTACCTTCCCCTTAAAATTTGCACCTTTCTTATTTTGCTGTTTGATATACGCAGGATGACGAAGCTGGAGAATGACGAAGTTGAAGTTCGACGAAGCCTAGCCTGAAGCTTGATAGTTGTTTACAATATGCTTTCCTGCAAAAATTCTGGAGAAACTTTTGTAATATAGTTATGGAACAACTTATGTAAATTTGTACATACCTTGTAATATATTTTGTTTCTGCTATCTGCGTACAAGCTGCTTTGCTGTGGACGAAACTTCTCTTTTGAGCCGAAGGCGAAAAACACCTTCCCTTCTTTTCGTACACAACGAAGCATAAAAAATTTTCCTTTGAGTTTTTCCTCATTGCCGAAGCATCTGTGTTTTTGTGTGGTATAATGATGATTCTATATATGTCTAAATGCATGTTTATGAATGCAAATGACATGATGAGATGTATTGTGCAAATGAATATCAAAATACATAATCATAGCCCTTCAGCGTTGACTTTTCGCTGTAAGCCTCCCTTAAGAGCTTCTTCGCCTTTTACTTTCAGCGGAATCAGCGCTTATTTTTCGCTGTAAGCTTCCCTTAGGAGCTTCTTCGCCTTTTACTTTCAGCGGAATCAGCGCTTATTTTTCGCTGTAAGCTTCCCTTAGGAGCTTCTTCGCCTTTTACTTTCAGCGGAATCAGCGCTTATTTTTCGCTGTAAGCCCTGCATTCCCTTAGGAACGACTTTTGAGCTTCTCCCTGATTCCTTTTCTTTTTCCTTTTGCATTTACATTTACATTTTTGGGGGGATATCACTCTCTTAAAATTGAAATAAGGAAAATTACATGTTGTGGCCCCATTAAAAACCTTTCTCCCCCTTTGGAAAGGAAAAGGGTGCCACGAAAAAGAATATAAAAAATTACATCAAGCTAAACATAATATCGTCGAAGCTCATCCGCATTCCATGATCTAGGAATGTCGTTGCCGTCCATATCCTTCAATCTGTAGGAGCCGGGTCTTGACGAAGATACTACCAAAAAGGGGCCTTCCCACTTCAGCTGTAATTTGCCTGCTGTCTCAGGGTTGGCTACTCTTCGAAGTACCAAGTGTCCTGGTTCAATGTTCTTCAGCTTGACTTTTCTGTCACGCCATTTTATTGTTTCAGCTTGATATTTATTGATGTTTTCCACAGCTTGAAGTCTGATCCCTTCAATAGCATCTTTTTCTACAGAGCAATCAGCTTCGTCTTTGCCTTCTGCTGAAGCTACTATCCTTATTGATCCTGCTTTGGCCTCTTCTGGGGTTATTGCTTCGTCACCGAACAATAGTTTAAAGGGCGTAAAACCTGTTGATCTTGACATGGTTGTATTATGGCTCCATACCACTTTGATTAGCTCGTCAGGCCATTTTCCCCTGGGCTGGTTGAAGATTGACTTCATTATTCCTGTCATTATGATCCCATTAGCTCTTTCGACAAGTCCATTTGACTCTGGGTGTCGAACTGATGCAAAGTGGATCTTCGTGCCAATTTGATTACAAAATTCTCTGAAGGCTTCAGAATCAAACTGTGTCCCATTGTCCACAGTAATGGCCTTCGGCACTCCGAAGCGACAAACAATGTTCTGCCAGAAAAACTTTTGAATAGTAAATGAAGTTATTGTGGCTAAGGGCTTTGCCTCAATCCATTTGGAAAAATACTCCACTGCCACTACCACATATCTTAAGTTCCCCTGTGCTGGTGGTAATGGGCCTAGCAAATCAAGGCCCCACCTCTGCAACGGCCAAGTGGGTTGTATTAATTGAGTTAAAGATGAAGGTTGTTTTTGATCTCTTGCACATTTCTGAAAACCTTCGCACTTTTGGACTATATCCGCTGCATCCGAAGCTGCCTTTGGCCAATAAAATCCTTGGTGAAAAACTTTCCCGAGCAAGGGCCTAGATCCAATGTGAGATCCACACAGGCCTGCATGTATTTCCTTCATTAATTCTATACCTTCGGATCTGGATAAACACTTGAGCAACGGGGAACAGACCCCATGCTTGTATAACTCCCCTTCTATTAGGACATATGGTCGAGCTCTTGCTTCTATTCTCCTGTTATAAGCTTCGTCGTCTGAAAGAAAATTACCCTAAAGAAAAGAGACGATCTCAGTTCTCCAATCCTCGCTATAAACAGGGGATATATTAAGGATTGCTCTTTCAAGAAGCTCGACCGAAGGTGCTTTTATTGTTTCGAAAAATACTTCCGAAGGTATAGGCAGCCCCTAGGCTGCTGACTTGGCCAATAGATCAGAGTATTCATTTTCTCCACGAGGAATATTTTTGACAGAGAAACCTTCGAAGGAATCCTCAATCCTTCGGACTGTATCTAGATACTTTTCAAGCTTCGGGTCTCTTGCTTTATAGCTCTTGTCAACATGACCAGAAATAACTTGAGAATCAGTTTTAAGAATGGCCCTTCTGATTCCCATTGCCTTTAACTTCCGAAGACCCAAGAGCAGAGCTTCATATTCAGCGATATTATTTGTGCAACTAAAATCAAGTCTTGCCGCATAACAAGTTTTAACTTTGGAAGGTGAAACCATCACAGCAGCCGCTCCTGCTCCAAAGGTTCCCCAAGACCCATCGCAAAACACTGTCCATGCTTCGGCATCTTTATTTGTTTCTTCCTCCTGAGCCCTTGGCGTCCAGTCAGCAATGAAGTCTGCTAACGCCTGGGACTGAATCGAGGATCTATAAACATAATCAATACAAAATTCATTGAGCTCTGCCGCCCATTTTCCAATCCTTCCAGTAGCTTCTCGGTTTCTCATAATATCCTTCAGAGGTTGCGAAGAAGGAACAATTATGTTGTAAGCTTGAAAATAATGTCGAAGCTTCCTGGAGGCCATCAAAACAGCATACAATACCTTCTCCAATTCTGTATAATTTTTCTTCGATAAACTAAGAACCTCGGATACGAAATATATTGGGGCCTGCCTCTTCACTTGGCCTTCGAGCTTCTCCTGGACAAGTGCTGCACTTACCGCTGAGTGCGAAGCTGCCACATATAATAACAAAGGAGCCCCTGGCGTTGGTGGAGTTAATGTTGTTAGATCTATCAAATATTGCGGCAACTCTTCAAAGGCTTTCTGCTGGATTGGTCCCCATTGAAAGACTTCGGCTGACTTCAGCACTTCGAAGAATGGTAAGTTTCTCTCTGCTGATCTGGATATGAATCTGTTGAGAGATGCCAGCCTTCCCGTCAATCTTTGAGCCCCCTTTTTGTACTTGGTGGTTCCATTCGAAGTATAGCTTCGATTTTACTTGGATTAGCCTCAATTCCCTTTGTTGAAACTAGGCAACCAAGAAATTTCCCCTTCTTTACTCCGAAGACACATTTTTCTGGATTCAGCTTTAAACCAGCCTGTCTAAAATTAGCGAAGGTCTCCTGTAAATCAGCAATGTGGTTATCTTGCTTCGTGCTTTTTACAATGATGTCATCAACATAAGTTAGTACATTCCTGCCTATCTGAGAATGGAGAACCTTCGCTGTCATTCTGCTGAAACTTCCTCCAGCATTTTTAAGCCCCTCAGGCATCCGAAGGTTGCAATATGTCCCACTAGGGGTTATGAAGCTAGTTTTCGGTTCATCCTCCTTCTTCATCCAGATTTGATGATAGCCTGAATAGCAATCCAGCAAACTCATAAGCTCTAATGAAGTTGTTGCATCAACTAAAGAATCTATCCTTGGCAATGGAAACTCGTCCTTCGGACAAGCCTTATTGAGGTCAGTAAAATCAATACACATTCTCCATTTACCATTGGCCTTCTTCACCATAACAGTGTTAGCCAACCATTCTGGGTATTTTACCTCTCTAATAACTCCGGCACTAAGAAGTCTTTTCACCTCATTCCGAGCACCTTCGGCTTTGTCATCAGACATCTTCTGAAGCCTCTGCTTTCTGGGTCTGAAGGATGGATCAACATTGAGCGAATGCTCAATAACATCCCTATTAACTCCACAAAGATCATTAGCTGACCAAGCAAAAACATCTTTATTGTTGAACAGAAACCTTATCAAGGTTTTTTCCTGCTCTTCAGACAATTGAGATCCCAATAGCACCTTCTGATCTGCTATATCCTCACATAAGAGCATGGGCTTCGGCTGGTCAGCTGAAGCAGCTTTTTCCCTTCTGAACTTGTATTGCTCACAGGCCTCAGCTCCATCTATGTTGTGGATTGCTTTTGAATCTGTCCAATTTCCTTCGGCCCTTCTGGCAGCTTCCTGACTTCCATGAATAGCAATAGGCCCTTGGTCCGAAGGTATCTTCATGCAGAGGTAAGCTGGGTGAAGAATTGCTTCGAAGGCATTGAGAGTACCGCGACCAATGATAGCATTGTAAGGATACTCCATGTCAACAATATCAAACACAATTTGCTCAGTCCTTGTGTTGTTAACAAATCCGAAGGTTACTGGCATGGTAATCTTCCCAAGTGCTACAATTTGTCGTCCTCCGAAGCCACAAAGAGGGTGCGTAGCATCATGGATCTTGTCTTCGGGCTCTTGCATTTGTCTGAAAGCTTTAGCAAATATGATATCAGCTGTGCTGCCTGTGTCAACCAAAACATTATGGACCACAAATCCTTTGATCACACAAGAGATAACCATAGCATCATTGTGTGGGTAATCCTTGAGTTGAAGATCCTCTTGGGAGAAGGTAATTGGAATGTGAGACCATCTTGACTTGATGAAGGGTCCTTGCACCCCAACATGTTGTACCCTTCTCTGTGCTTCCTTCTTTTTCTTTTTGTTGGCTGGCTCTGAGCATGAGCCACCTGTTATCGGGAGTACCAGCTTCGGGGCCGAAGCAGCTCCAGCTTGATCGTTGAACGAAGCCATCAGCTCAAAAAAGTGGAAGTGAGTTGACCGGAGGTGGGCGCCAATGTTAAATGTCGATGTCCTTCGTCCGCTGAAACATTATTTCCCCAAGGATTCAATGAACTTCGGACGAAGGTTATAACAACAAAATTACGAAAGTATCACCTTCGTAATTTAATTCTCGAAGGTAATGCAGAATAACGCAGGACATAAAGTATTAAAGATAGTTAAATTGGAAATAAATGACATCATTTATTACGCTATATAAATCTTAAATGTTTAAACATAATATTTAAATACATTTATACCTCTGCCTTGACAAATGATAATTTCCGAGTGATACGATTGCAATTACAGGAATGCGTGAACAGTAAAGGAATACTGTTCACTATTTATAGGCACAGGACACAGCCTGTGAACAATTACAATCATACCCCTCATAAAAGTTTACAACATCGACTCAAACTCTTATGGACTAAAAGGTCATTCTATCTTTAAGTCGGTTTGTAACTCCGAAGCTTCATGGACGGCACCCTTCGGCATTACGTACATACAGCTTCAACCGAAACTGTTTCTTCCTGCAGGACCTTCGGCGACGAAGCATGGTCCCAACATCGTCTGAGTAGAGTTAGTTGGCTAAAGAACTTTAAGCCTACTCTGGTCCAATCATATGATGATCATACCAATCCATCTGACTAGCTTGAGATCTTAGATCTAGCAGTTGTTTATCATGGTAGTAGGAGGGTGCTCTTCTATCATGGCAAATTACCTGCCCCATGTGCCTTGGCACTATAGTGACAAAGTGGCTATTCGGTCTTCCTATGAATTCTATCAACTCATGGGTAGATTTGAAGCGACAAATTATCAATAACTTCAACATGACTTATGAGTATGAAAATACCTCGTATGATCTTGATCAATTTTGTCAAAAGGAGGATGAGTCCCTACACAGTTATATTAAGAGGTGGCACAATGCTAAAGCTGACATCTCCAGTATGCAAGGGGAAATCACAATCCATGTATTTCACAAGGCCCTCAGGGATCAGGAGCTATCTCAGAAGCTTATACGCAAGGCTCCGACTACTCTAGCATCCCTCTTTCAAGTTGCAAACAAATACGCCATGAGCGAGGAGGTTCTTCAACATACGTCCTCATCCTGAAAAGACAAAGAAAAGAAGGAATAGAAGGCTAGGCTAGATAAAGTCATGGATTGGAAGCACAAGGCAGATCATCGATTCACTACAATCGTCGAATGAGGGGCTCGACGATGGACCTTCACTTTGAGGGAAGACAAGTTTTAGTAGTTTCTGGAGGGACACTATATCTAACGTCCAGATGGCAAGCATAAAACCAAGGTCTGTCATCTTCTCAAGGGGTACACAGAAAAGATTCTCAATTTTCCTGGGCACGAGTCCCAAAAACATGAGACAAGCAAGAAAAATGCCTGAGATAGAGATGATAAAGCCAAGTTTCTAGAGCCAACTTAGGATATCATGTACAACTTTGGAGGACCTTATTCTTATGAGTCCAAGAGAAAGAAAAAAAACTTGAGGCAAGAGATGTATACACAATTGAATCAGCTACTCCTAAATTTTTGCTATGGTCAGAAGTGCACATCACCTTTAATAGATTCAATCACCCTGATCATGTGTCATGCCCATGGCATTATCCACTCATTATGAACCTAACAGTGGGTGATGCAAGACTACACCGAGTCCTCATTGATGGCGACATCAATCTCAATATTATCTTTGCCAAGACTTTCAAGAAAATGGGGCTCTTTGAGAAATTTCTAAAGCCGAGTCTAGCTCCATTATATGGGATTATTCTAGGAAAATCAACAACGTCTGTGGGACAGATCACCATTCATGTCACCTTCAGAATCGAAGAGAACTTTTGAACTGAGTATCTACATTTTGAGGTGGTAGATATTATTGTAGATCATCATGATATCATTGGAAAACCTAGACTCACCAACTTCATGGTGATACCTCAATATACTTATCTGGCACTCAAGATGTCAGGCCCCAATGGAGTTGTCACCATCAAAGGCAACTTGAAGTAGTCCTATGCTTGTGACAAAAGGTTGTAGCCTTGCTGAGTCACATGTTATGAAATTAGAGTGTGATAGTTTAAAAGAAGCCCTTAAGCAAATTTAGCATGAAGAAGGAAGAGATGTGGACCTTGAGCCCAGACAAAAGAAAGCATAGTCGGTAATTCTATAGGTCGAGCCCAAGTAAGTCTAGATAGATCCCGATAACTCATCTAAAGTCATCTATTTCAAGGCTAACTTGGAGTCCAAATATGAACTCATGCTCACCATTTTCCTCCAGAAGAATCAAGATATTTTTGCATAGAAACCATCGGATATGCCAAGTGTCTCAAGGGATTTAGCTGAGAATTCTTTCAATGTTAATCCCCATGCAAGACTAGTAAAGCAGAAGCTACGTCATTTTCCATAGGTCAGAAAAGATATTATCAAGAAAGAGATAACTCGACACCACACTGCAAGATTCATCATAGAAGTTTTTCACCCGAGTGGGTTGCAAACCTTGTATTGGTCTAGAAGAAAAATAAAGAATGGAGCATGTGTGTTGACTACATTGACTTGAACAAGGCATGTCCAAATGATCATTTCTCTCTGTAAAGAATTGATTGGATTGTGGGCTCTAACTCTGGGTGCAGCCTGCTAGATGTCAACAAATTCCATTAAAGGAGGAAGATCAAATCAAGACAACATTTATAATTCTATTCGGCGTATATTGTTACACCACCATGGCTTTTAGACTAGAAACACGGGGGGCTACATGCCAGAGAGGGACTCAGAAATGCATATCTTCTTAATTAAAGAGGAATATCGATGCATTTATTTATGATGTGGTTATCAAGACTCGGAATAAATAATCTAATCTCTGATCTAGTTTGAGGAAATTTAACATCAAGCATAATCCAAAAAAATGTACCTTTGGTGTACCATCTAGAAAACTATTGTGATATATAGTTTTTCAAAAAGGAATTGAAGCCAATATAGAGAAGGTTGTTGCTATCATTAGGATGAGTCTGCTAAGTTGTCTCCAATACGTTCAAAAGCTCACAGGATACATGTCATATTTGAGTCGATTTATCAAAGACTAAGTGTTCGGGGTTACCTTTCTTCATGTTGCTCGAGAAACAAGATCAATTTATTTATTTTTTACGGTCAACTGGGGGGATTCCCCACCTGAGTTTTCATTCCTATGTTCTTGGTGCCCCGGAGGGCTCAACGGTTGTTATAGAAACGACATAGACCGAGTTTGGAGAGGGGTTTTAGAGATAATACAAATTATATTCTAAGCATTCAAGAACACAAATATCTAGGCTTCTCGCACGCCTGTTTCTTTGGACACGTATCTGTAGCTCCAATTAATAGCTTCCACGCTATGGAGAGTTCGATTGAGAGGATTGTTTCCTGTCTGAAAACAAGTGCTTCTAGAGCTGCCAACAACATAGGATAGCAAATGAAGTGAATTTAGGCATTGGGATGTTTTGTGGTATTTCAATAAGATGTAATAAGTTCTTGACATTCAGATTGCTAGGGAGCTAGAAGCCTATTGCCTGCCATAACTTTTTTTGCAAATTGACAGTACAATACAATGTGCCCCACAGTTTCACATTCTTGGCCACACTCATCATAGACGTCTTCGTCCACAATCTTCTTGAGCAACAGGTTTTCTTGCACTTTATTCTCCCCTGAGTAAGTAGCCAAGCGAAGAACTTTGTTGTTCCAAATGAACGATGCCGAGGTGTTTTCCATCCTATCTGGCTATTTCAATAGATCATACAGAGGTGGTGTTTGAAATTTCCCCCTTCGGCTGACCAGTAGGCATTTGCGAGTGTCTGATTGCTGTGATAGGTGAATGTTGCTGATGATATCTCGAGCTAGCTGCAGCTGCACTTACGCTTGCTGCGACACAAATTTGTGTGCGTTCCTACCCATTTACCAAGATGTCAGCACTCAATGGTTAGAGATGGATGCAACACAAAATTCTGGCATGATGTATAGGGCCGTTCCTGGCTTTTCAGGGCCCAGCGCGAAATTCGATATAGAGACTTCATACACACAAATATATATAATTATACATATATCACCGAATATTTGACGTATAAAATTATTATGCACAGTGTTGACGCCTTTTTGGAGCGCCAAACACTCAACACGAACCAGCGGTGGTGCTCTCTGCACAGGGGCGGACGGTCCGCGTGCAGGGGCCGAACGGTCCGCGGCCTGGTGCGAGGCTAGGGTTTCCTGCCTGACGGCCGGACGGTCCGCGCATGCGCAGGGGCGGCGGAGGATCACCGGCGGCGCCTGGATCTCGTTCCCGAAAGGGACCCCGTCGGGGAGGAGAGATCCTAGGTGGTGTCTAGGCTCGGGTAGACCGACCTAGACTCCTCTAATCGACGTAGAGTCGAGGAGAGGTGGAGAATTTGGGGATTGGAAGGCTAAACTAGAACTAGACTAGAACTACTCCTAAGAATAAATGTAAATTGTATTGATTGTGGGTTCGATTGATTGCCTCCAATCGGCCGTAGTCCTCTGCTTTTATAGAGGAGGGGGACTGGACCCGTTACCAACAAAACTCCGAGCAAATCCCGCGATTTTCGTCAACAAACATAGCGAAAAACTCAGAACCCTAATCTGTTCTACACGTGCGCGGACCGTCCGGCCCACAGGCGTGGACCGTCCGGCCTCAGGGCCAGACCGTCCGCCGGCTCAAAATGGTGCCCAACATATGCCCCCTGCCTTTTGGTGGAGCTAAGCAAACCAAAAGCAACTAACTCAATGTGATTACATCGGTTTTCCTAGGCATCTTGCCACATACTAGGATGGTATTGTTTGAGGAAACGCCCATTTAAAGCCTTGGGTAAATCCTTGCCTTGTAATGTTTGTAGTAAATAGGCGTTACCAGACATTACCTGTTTTACTTTGTAAGGACCCTCCCAGCTTGGCGACCATTTCCCAAACTTCCGGTCTTTATTCCTTAGAGGCAAGATGGTCTTCCACACCAGGTCCCCTACTTGAAATAATTTTGCTTTGACCTTCTTGTTGTAGGCCCTGGCTACCATGATCTTGTCCTTTTCTATTGCTCCCAAAGCTATCACCCTTTTGTCGGTCACCTCATCAATATTATCCATCATTGAATTATAATAATCAGTGACGGTTAGATCATTTTGCCTGGCGATCCTGACAGCATTCAAACTTATTTCCACAGGCAACACTGCTTCCTGCCCATAGACAAGCTCAAAAGGAGATACTTTAGTAGCACTATGTTTAGATATTCTATGAGCCCATAAAGCTTCGGACAAAATTTTGTGCCAATGCTTAGGATTATCGGATATCTTTTTTTATCAAGTTAATCAATGTCCTGTTACTAGACTCGGCCTATCCATTGGCCTGAGCATAATATGGAGATGAATTAAGCAACTTAATTCTATATAATTCAGCAAATTCACGTACCTCCTTTGACATAAAAGAAGTCCCTTGATCTGTAGTCAAGGTCTGGGGAATGCCGAATCTATGAATAATATGCTCAGTTATGAACTCAATTACTTCCTTGTGTGTCATGTTCTTCAGAGCAATGGCTTCAGTCCATTTGGTAAGTAGTCAGTGGCAACTAACACGAACCGATGCCCCTTTGATGATGAAGGATGAATTTCTCCAATAAAGTCTAATCCCCATCCTCTGAAAGGCCAAGGCTTGATGATAGGATGTAATTCGGCTGCAGGGACCAACTGTAGGTCGCCAAATTTTTGGCACACTTGGCAACCCTTGTAGTACTTGAAACAATCAGCTATCATGCTAGGTCAATAAAAACCAGACCTTCGCAACAACCACTTCATCTTTGGAGCCAATTGATGGGTACCACAAATTCCTTCATGTACTTCGGCCATAGCTAATATAGCATCATCTGGGCCCAAGCACTGAAGCAGGACGTCGTTGACTGTTCAGCGGTAGAGTTCATCACTCATCAAAACATACTTGAAAGCTGTACGCCGAATGTTCTTATCTGTCCTGACATTGGGATTTCGTAAATAATTAGTTATGGGCGTCCTCCAATCACTTGCATCGGCTTCATTATCAGCCGAATCAATTAGGAGAACTTTCCTGCTAACCCAGAACGGTCCAGCGTCTTCATGCGGATGGTCCGTGACCTGGGGAATTGGCCCTGCACCGGTTATCAGATTTTCAGTGTTGTGAAATCTCCCTCGCTTTATCCAATAACCTGATGCATCTTGTGCCAAATTGTTAGCTCTACGATTCTCAACTCTAGAGATATGCCGAATACTGAATTCGTCAAAAGAATGGATTATGTTCCAACATTTTTCAAGTAACTATTTAGAGTACCATCAAAACATTGATATTCTTCTAACACCTGTTGGACGACCAGCTGAGAATCACCAAATTCCCTCACATGTTTTACTCCCATACCGGATTGGTCGGCCTTCTGCCCCCAAGCGAATTCGGCATCATTTTTAAGACGAAGGATAGGGGTGAAGGCATCAATCTTCGCGGCTAGGTTAGAAATAAACCTCCGTAAATAATTCACCTTGCCAAGAAACTTCTGCACTTCGACCTTACAAGTCGGAGGCCCCACATTCCGAATAGACTTGATTCGATGTAACACCCGGGTTTCAGGGGTCCAAAACCCGGGCGCTAACATAATCACCAGGTGTGCTAGGACCAAGTCTCACACATATGATGAATCATGGCACAGGATCGAATGTCACATCTTTATATATAACAGGAATTCTATACAAAATAAATAATTACATTATATGGAGACAACGGTCCAGCAACCCCAAAGTTGACTAGGAGACGACGACCTAGACCTCTCGCGAACTCGTCACAGCATCCTCCAAGCGCCTCATCCTGTGGTACCTGTTCTTGACCTGTGGGGTGGTGTGAGACAGCAAGAGTGAGCTCACATACGTTCATCGCTCAACAAGTTGTGGGGAATAATGTGCATGAACTCGCCAAAGGTGGGAGCTCACGTGAAGTGTAAGGCTTACCAAAGGGGATGGTTAGAGCTGAGCATTGCTTTTAAAGTTGGTCAAAATTTTATTAGCAGTTACTAAGTATAAGTAAATACCAAACCCAATTAAGTAATAGAACAAAAGTAACAACTTCACCTGCGATGCAATGCATATGACAAATTGAGTTTAAGTTCCATAATTTAATCATGTGAGTGTCCGAGCTGCTCATGACCGTGAGCACGGCTAGTATACCAGTTTTACACTCTGCAGAGGTTGCGCATCTTTACCCACAAGTCATGTTACCCATCTGCCAAGAGACGGCCAATCCCATACACCTCTACCGAGGAGGCGAGGCAGGGTAACACTACGAGGCCTTTACAAAGTTCCACTAGCTTCAGAAAACCCGCTACAGTTTATAGGAAGTTCCAATGCAGGAATCCCTTGCAGGACCGCCATCGCAGCAAAATCCTCCCGAGGGCCTCCCTACACTGACCACTCCCCTACTGCCCTTGCCCCTTTCGGGTAAGGTAGTCTTCCACTAGCTTTCCTAATTAATCAGCCAAGGGCGTCCCATTCCACCCTTGTGGTAGCACTGTTTTCCCGGGTGGTTCTCCATGTTCCAATTAACATAATGATCTTATCATGAACAATAAATAACAACTGATAACAATAGTATAATCATGAATAGTGTAATCTTCATACCCAAAACCACATATAGCACTAGCAAGTACTACCCAGAAAGTTCAGTGGTAAACAAGGTATAAAGATAGACAAACTAGGGTAACCTATTGGGTCCCATCAAAATTAACCTATGCAGATCATTATGATTAATTAGAACATGAGTGGGTAAAAAGAAGTGATCAAGGGCACAACTTGCCTGGGCCTTGAGATTCCAGGTACCACTTGCTCTTCTGATGACACGTGACCTCGCTCTAGTCGTAGCAATACAACAAACATTGTATAGGCAAAATTAACATTACACCAAACATAAGTACAAACTGAATAATAATAATCTACGCGTTGCCACGAGATCGTAGGAACAAGAATCACTAAATTTGGAGTTATAGTTATTTAGTTATGAATTTCCGAAGTTATTAAGCACCTAGAACAGATTAATTCAAATGAACAATTTTGCTTCAAGTTTCATGGCTAAACAGTGTTACTAGTTGATATACAATATTAAAATAAAATTTTTGCAACTGGGATGGGTCAAAAAGGAGCTAAAATGAATTAGTTATGAATTAAATAAGTTTCTGATTTATTTTAACACTAAAAATCATTTTCTAAATCATTTTCTATGATTTTCCTATCCACTGGACTGCGCCTCAATTAAACAGAAGCGCAGGGGTCAACGCGTAAGTATTCTCAAGACTCAGAGCGCCCCTGGTAAGGACGGCGGGTTGAATCCGAGAAAACCCAGGGTTTCTTTTATAAAACATACCCGCGAAGGGGTATCTGTGAATTCAGGCCGTTGGATCACAATTCGAGCGTTCGGATTAGATCAGTGTATTATGCGAACCGGTATTCAATCCGGGCCGCAGGATTCGCGATCTACGACCCATATTTTAAGTAATCGTGGCTGCCCCAGGGCCATCCGATCAAAATCAAACGGATCCGATTCCATGCACGAAGCGTTACTCCCTCTTCTAATCTCGGACGTCCGCTCCACGATCAACGGCCCCCATCGTTTCACCCAATCCCGCCCCAAACACGGCGGCGCCGCCCACACGCGCGGCGGGGCCATCGCCGGAGTACGCCAAATCGAGGCCACGATGCTCCCCGCACGCATCAAGGCCCTGATTCGCAATGAGGAGGGTGATTCGAATACGATGGAGCTACTCACCGCAGCTGGAGGGCAATGGAGGACGCTGGCCACGGAGAAGAGCGGATCCGCGGCGGCGCTTGAGCTACGGCGAGCAATTCGTCGACGATGGCAGGCGAATCCTCCCCGGAAGTTGGTCCAACGCAGGCGGCGGCATCACGCGACGCGCTATGAACACCCGTCGGGCCGGGGAGTTACCCACGGACGAGATTCATGTTGGCGGCCACACTCAAGCTCTCTCTCTCTCTTGATCTCATGGCGATGGTGGCTCGGTGCTATCAAGGATGCGTTATATAGTCGAGTGGCGGGGACGAGTTCGGAAACCGAGAGCCGATTCACCCAGAGATTTCGCACGGCCGGTGAGGCAGTACCGCCGCCATGCGCGGGATTCTGTTCACGGAGCGCGCAGAGAGGGGGAAATGAAGATCCTGACGGATGGGACCCACGGATTGGTGGCCAAAGAAGCAGATGCGGGCACGGCATAATGGTTACGACGCGAAATATCCGGGCGAGAGAGCAGCTGGGATGGGCTCCCATCAGCGCGAGCGCGATCCACGGATTTGGTTTGTTACGGTGGAGGGGATAGATATGACAAGATGGTCCCACATGTCAATGAGCTGAAGACGCATGCCAAGGGGAGAGTGAGGCTGGCACATGGGACCCGCCTGTCAGCGAGCGCCAGGCGCGAGCGCGGCGCGCTGGTGGTTAGTTGGGCCGGTTGGGAAGCCGAATTCGGCCCATGCGCAGAAATGGAGTTCTTCCTTTTTTTTCTTTATTTATTTCTGTTTTCATTTCCTTTCCTATTTTCTCTTATTTTCACATTTCAAAACTAAATTCAAATTCTTGTGTGAACTTTGAATTCACAATTTGAATTCAAATATGGAGGTGAATTGGTAGTCATGTTAAGTGTACCAAATAAACATACTAGTGTGGGATGAGTTTATTTACTTATAAATTTTATCTTGTCTTCTTATAGTATTTCTCTCTTAAATTCCCAATTCAAATTTACTTCTAATTTGAATTCATTTTTGGAGGCAAATTTATCCTTATTATTATTATTACTATTATTATTTTATTTAATGCACAAACATAGAAACTCCAACAAATGCACTTTTTCTTTATTTTAGAATAATTGTTTTATTTAGTCACTCTCATTTACATAGGTGCTCTTTTTATGATGCGAATGACACATAAAATAAGGATAACACCATATAATCCTTTTATACACTTTTGAGTATTACAAATCCTACCCCCCTTAAAAATAATCTCGTCCTCGAGATTTGTAAGAAAAGGGTTACAGAGAGATTGGTTTGAAATCTATATTTCAGTGTCTAAGTGGTTTTAGTACCAAAAGATTTTTTTTTAAGTCTAAACCCAAATTGGCAGGTGTTTAGGAAAGCATGGGTGTATATATGTATGTCTACTTTATTATGTAGGATAGAAGATGTCTTTAAAGCATAGATAGGTTTGGGTAAGAAAGTGTAGGGTAAGGAAAGACTTCATCCAAGATTTGTGGATCTTGATTCATCTGATGATTTAGCTTGATCTTTGAAGGCTTGAGTTAATGCTTATCCTCCTTTGACATGGTGGGTCTTCTTTGGCCTTTATTCTTGGGGTTGTCATCCGAGTTAAGGACATATGGCTAAGGATATATAGTTAGGATAGCCGGGTACACGAGGTAGGTAGGTTTTAACAGAGTTTTGCTTTTGGAGTAGATGAACTAGGCAACCTGTGATGTAGGTTAGGTCATTGTTTACGGATGAGTTGGTGGAAGACATTAATTTAGGTTAAGATATGTTTGTAGAGACAGTGTCTAACCTATATCACCAAATTATCTGACCTGTTAATACACACTTTAGATTGGGTCATATTTAGATTAGATAGAATCTGGATTAGGTTGGATATAACTAGATTAGACTAGATAATATCTAATTACTTTGGATTAGATCTTGGTTGTTACTAGGGTGGGGTAAATATGCTTATTAGGACAAGATGAATCTATAAGGATAAGGTAGAATCTTTTGAGGTCAGTTAGATCTATTAGGATAAGATAGAATCTTTTCAAGACAAGATGAATCTATTAAAGTAATAGAGTATCTTTTAAGATAAGATGGATCTATTAAGTTAAATATATTTTAATTAGGATAAGTTAGGATCTTTTGAGATGAGATGGATCTATGAGTGTAGGATAGAATCTTTTTAGATGAGATGGATATTATTAGGCTAGATACTTTAATGAGGAATAATCTAGTTTGTCCAGTTATCTTGACGAGCGTTTTTTTTTTCCCTATATGTATATGTAGATGTAATTGTGGACATTACTCCACAACTCATCACACCCAATCAAAGATCCAAATCAGACAAGTATCACAAGAACAAACATTCAAGTACATAGTCACTTATAAAAATAGTTTTGTTTTTGTTCCTAAGATTTGGTCTCTTATTCCTAAAGGTCACTTTAGGCACAGGATTTCAAAGTGTGAAATCCACATTTGTTCTTTAGAAAAGGTAAGAGTAATCAGAGTAAAGCGGAAATAGATGAGAAAAGATTAAGAAAAGTTTAGAAAGAATCAGAGTAGCCAAGGTAAGTAAGTATTGGTTGTCCAGTTCTATCTAGGTTTCGTCCTACAGTCAACATTCCTCTGATACCACTTCTGTAACACCCGGGTTTCAGGGGTCCAAAACCCGGGCGCTAACATAATCACCAGGTGTGCTGGGACCAAGTCTCACACATATGATGAATCATGGCACAGGATCGAATGTCACATCTTTATATATAACAGGAATTCTATACAAAATAAATAATTACATTATATGGAGACAACGGTCCAGCAACCCCAAAGTTGACTGGGAGACGACGACCTAGACCTCTCGCGAACTCGTCACAGCATCCTCCAAGCGCCTCATCCTGTGGTACCTGTTCTTGACCTGTGGGGTGGTGTGAGACAGCAAGAGTGAGCTCACATACGTTCATCGCTCAACAAGTTGTGGGGAATAATGTGCATGAACTCGCCAAAGGTGGGAGCTCACGTGAAGTGTAAGGCTTACCAAAGGGGATGGTTAGAGCTGAGCATTGCTTTTAAAGTTGGTCAAAATTTTATTAGCAGTTACTAAGTATAAGTAAATACCAAACCCAATTAAGTAATAGAACAAAAGTAACAACTTCACCTGCGATGCAATGCATATGACAAATTGAGTTTAAGTTCCATAATTTAATCATGTGAGTGTCTGAGCTGCTCATGACCGTGAGCACGGCTAGTATACCAGTTTTACACTCTGCAGAGGTTGCGCATCTTTACCCACAAGTCATGTTACCCATCTGCCAAGAGACGGCCAATCCCATACACCTCTACCGAGGAGGCGAGGCAGGGTAACACTACGAGGCCTTTACAAAGTTCCACTAGCTTCAGAAAACCCGCTACAGTTTATAGGAAGTTCCAATGCAGGAATCCCTTGCAGGACCGCCATCGCAGCAAAATCCTCCTGAGGGCCTCCCTACACTGACCACTCCCCTACTGCCCTTGCCCCTTTCGGGTAAGGTAGTCTTCCACTAGCTTTCCTAATTAATCAGCCAAGGGCGTCCCATTCCACCCTTGTGGTAGCACTGTTTTCCCGGGTGGTTCTCCATGTTCCAATTAACATAATGATCTTATCATGAACAATAAATAACAACTGATAACAATAGTATAATCATGAATAGTGTAATCTTCATACCCAAAACCACATATAGCACTAGCAAGTACTACCCAGAAAGTTCAGTGGTAAACAAGGTATAAAGATAGACAAACTAGGGTAACCTATTGGGTCCCATCAAAATTAACCTATGCAGATCATTATGATTAATTAGAACATAAGTGGGTAAAAAGAAGTGATCAAGGGCACAACTTGCCTAGGCCTTGAGATTCCAGGTACCACTTGCTCTTCTGATGACACGTGACCTCGCTCTAGTCGTAGCAATACAACAAACATTGTATAGGCAAAATTAACATTACACCAAACATAAGTACAAACTGAATAATAATAATCTACGCGTTGCCACGAGATCGTAGGAACAAGAATCACTAAATTTGGAGTTATAGTTATTTAGTTATGAATTTCCGAAGTTATTAAGCACCTAGAACAGATTAATTCAAATGAACAATTTTGCTTCAAGTTTCATGGCTAAACAGTGTTACTAGTTGATATACAATATTAAAATAAAATTTTTGCAACTGGGATGGGTCAAAAAGGAGCTAAAATGAATTAGTTATGAATTAAATAAGTTTCTGATTTATTTTAACACTAAAAATCATTTTCTAAATCATTTTCTATGATTTTCCTATCCACTGGACTGCGCCTCAATTAAACAGAAGCGCAGGGGTCAACGCGTAAGTATTCTCAAGACTCAGAGCGCCCCTGGTAAGGACGGCAGGTTGAATCCGAGAAAACCCAGGGTTTCTTTTATAAAACATACCCGCGAAGGGGTATCTGTGAATTCAGGCCGTTGGATCACAATTCGAGCGTTCGGATTAGATCAGTGTATTATGCGAACCGGTATTCAATCCGGGCCGCAGGATTCGCGATCTACGACCCATATTTTAAGTAATCGTGGCTGCCCCAGGGCCATCCGATCAAAATCAAACGGATCCGATTCCATGCACGAAGCGTTACTCCCTCTTCTAATCTCGGACGTCCGCTCCACGATCAACGGCCCCCATCGTTTCACCCAATCCCGCCCCAAACACGGCGGCGCCGCCCACACGCGCGGCGGGGCCATCGCCGGAGTACGCCAAATCGAGGCCACGATGCTCCCCGCACGCATCAAGGCCCTGATTCGCAATGAGGAGGGTGATTCGAATACGATGGAGCTACTCACCGCAGCTGGAGGGCAATGGAGGACGCTGGCCACGGAGAAGAGCGGATCCGCGGCGGCGCTTGAGCTACGGCGAGCAATTCGTCGACGATGGCAGGCGAATCCTCCCCGGAAGTTGGTCCAACGCAGGCGGCGGCATCCCGCGACGCGCTATGAACACCCGTCGGGCCGGGGAGTTACCCACGGACGAGATTCATGTTGGCGGCCACACTCAAGCTCTCTCTCTCTCTTGATCTCATGGCGATGGTGGCTCGGTGCTATCAAGGATGCGTTATATAGTCGAGTGGCGGGGACGAGTTCGGAAACCGAGAGCCGATTCACCCAGAGATTTCGCACGGCCGGTGAGGCAGTACCGCCGCCATGCGCGGGATTCTGTTCACGGAGCGCGCAGAGAGGGGGAAATGAAGATCCTGACGGATGGGACCCACGGATTGGTGGCCAAAGAAGCAGATGCGGGCGCGGCATAATGGTTACGACGCGAAATATTCGGGCGAGAGAGCAGCTGGGATGGGCTCCCATCAGCGCGAGCGCGATCCACGGATTTGGTTTGTTACGGTGGAGGGGATAGAGATGACAAGATGGTCCCACATGTCAATGAGCTGAAGACGCATGCCAAGGGGAGAGTGAGGCTGGCACATGGGACCCGCCTGTCAGCGAGCGCCAGGCGCGAGCGCGGCGCGCTGGTGGTTAGTTGGGCCGGTTGGGAAGCCGAATTCGGCCCATGCGCAGAAATGGAGTTCTTCCTTTTTTTTCTTTATTTATTTCTGTTTTCATTTCCTTTCCTATTTTCTCTTATTTTCACATTTCAAAACTAAATTCAAATTCTTGTGTGAACTTTGAATTCACAATTTGAATTCAAATATGGAGGTGAATTGGTAGTCATGTTAAGTGTACCAAATAAACATACTAGTGTGGGATGAGTTTATTTACTTATAAATTTTATCTTGTCTTCTTATAGTATTTCTCTCTTAAATTCCCAATTCAAATTTACTTCTAATTTGAATTCATTTTTGGAGGCAAATTTATCCTTATTATTATTATTACTATTATTATTTTATTTAATGCACAAACATAGAAACTCCAACAAATGCACTTTTTCTTTATTTTAGAATAATTGTTTTATTTAGTCACTCTCATTTACATAGGTGCTCTTTTTATGATGCGAATGACACATAAAATAAGGATAACACCATATAATCCTTTTATACACTTTTGAGTATTACATTCGATCAGGGTCTATTTCTATACTATGTTCATGGATGACAAATCCTAGAAACTTACCAGCCGACACTCCAAAAGCACACTTACGTGGGTTCATTTTCAAACCATATCGACGCATTTTATCAAAGGCTTTGCGCAAATCAGCTATGTGAGAACTAAACTCAGCCGATTTGACCACAATATCATCAATGTAGACTTCCATAGTGTTTCCTAACAGCTTATGGAAGATCAAATTCATAGCCCTCTGATAAGTAGCACCAGCATTTTTCAAGCCAAATGTCATGACAACCCATTCAAATAAACCAATGAAGCCTAGACATATAAAGGTCGTTTTAGACGCGTCTTCTTCGGCCATGAAAATCTGATTATATCTGGCATTACCATCAAGGAAGCTAATAATTCTATTTCCTGATGCATTATTGATTAACGTGTCGGCTATGGGCATGGGATACTCATCTTTAGGAGTTGCTCTATTTAAATTGTGAAAATCAATGCATACTCTAAGTTTACCTGACTCCTTTTCCACCGGCACAATATTGGAGACCCATTCTGCGTATCTACAAGGTCTAATAAAATCAGCTTCTAGCAACCGGTGGATTTCGTCCTTGATTCATGGGAGAAGATCAGGACGAAATGTTCTAGCTTTCTGCTTGAAAGGTCTGAAACCGGACTTAATAGGCAGCCAATGTTCTACGATCTCTCGGCTTAATCCAGGCATCTCAGTGTAATTCCAAGCAAAACAATCTGAATATTCCTTCAATAGACGATCATTTCATTTCTAGGATCGGTCTCCAGGGTCTTGTTTACAAAAGTCGGCCTTGGAGTTTGACCATCTCCTATGTCAATCTCCTCCAAAGGATCGGCCGATGTAAACCCCTGTCCTAGTTTATCAAGATCTCTGAATTCTTCTATCATGTCCCCCACAGAGGAATCAGATGATCTTTGTGTGATGGCGGATTTTTCGGTCTCAGGTACCGGATCATCCGTAATACTGTCTTTATGCTGCGGTAGATGCTCGGTCTTAAAGTCCAAACTGTTTTGTGAAAGACCAGACCATCCGTCTTTAGAAGCCGAATTGTCCGTGACCAAAGACTCATGAGCTTTGTGTGTACTCATCATTTAAACTTTATTTAGGATTTAGCCGATTCTCCATCGGCTCTAGCATTACAGGAATGAAACCTCTCTTATCTATACTTATGAACTGATAATCAGAAAAATCTACTACTGTGAGACATGTAGCAGTCTCATAGGTCCAGAGTACAGGGGCATCGGCCACAGCGATACAGGCCGATACATCAGCATGTACTTGTTCTACATCATCGCTTACCCATTGTATTAACATTTGATGTAATGTAGAAGGTATACATTGATTGGCATGAATCCAATCTATGCCTAGGATTAAACTGTAATTTCCTTCTACATTAGCGACGAAGAATGCAGCAGCAAGGGTCTTAGTCCCGATGGTTAATTCAACAGACGTGACTCCCCTGGCTTTGATCGAACTATCAGGTCCAACACCGCTGAGGGTCATGTTGGTCTTGACAAGTTCGTCGTCTTGTTTACCTAATTTTCTGTATAATGAATAAGGCATTAGATTTACAGCCGCCCCTCCATCTACCAACATTTTAGCAATCGGTATCCCATCAATGTGACCGCACACGAAGAGCGGCTTTAAATGATTTACTGATTCCTTTGGTTTAGTAAAGGCGGCTTCTTTAGGACCAAAATCAAACTGGGCAACAACAGGTTCATCGTCGCCGACAATAGTACAATCAACGAAAAATGTAATAACATTTATATCCATACCTGAGCGCTTTAGAGAAGCCTCGTAGTCGACCAGGTCTTCTCCCAGTAGGTCGTCTTCTTCCATTGATGTTGGCATGTTGTTGGAGGCTTCCTAGAGTGGTGCGGACGGTTCACGCCTGGTGGAGACTGTTCGGCCTCGTTGGCCAAGCTATCTGCCATACCTGCAGGGTGTTGCACGAGTGTTGTTTTATTTTCTATTTTTGTGGCCGTTTGTTTTTCTTCAACGACCTTTGGTCTCCATTTCTTTTGCGGTGGCGGGTACTATGGATGTGTGTCATTGAATATCATTTCTGCCTCCTTCTCCTGGCTCTCCTTTGCTCTTAGGCACTGTAATTTCCGCTTTTGGGAGCGTGTCAATCCCACTGGGCACCATCGAGGCATGGAGTATTTCGGATCGGCTGTTTTGATGGTAGTTGTATCTTCTTTTTTGGTTGTGTTGGCCGATTCACCAAAAATCATCGGCCCTTTATTATCTTCCTGTATGACAACACCTGCAGTACCTATTTTGATGACGTCCCTTTTTGTTGTCCTTTCGGTTGCTGCAGGTATATGCCCCCCTGCCGGATTGGTCGGCCTTTGAGGCCGAGTACTCTGGCACTCTTGTTGGGTCTGTGCCTGATGACCGGATTGAGCGGCTCAATTGGTCTTGTACTGGAGGTGCCAACCTATCAAATACAGATGTTTGGGATGCCCCCCAAGTAGGGTACTGTGGCATCCCAAATGGATATTGTGGCATGCCCCACATTTGGTTTGGGACATATGGTGGAGGTAAATATGTGTATGGATATGGCATAGGCGGATAAGGTGGAGGTGTCCATGCAGGTATGTTAGGTCTCAATTGCACAGTATGACCTTTCATTTGTTCTGATTGGTGAGGTGGTCCAATCGGCCTTACCTGACGTTGCTCATGAATGGGTGAACGGGTTCGCTTTGCTGGCCGGTCACTGGGGCCGACCTTCTTTTTCACGTATTTAGACAACAATTGATCGAAAGTCGGGCCGGTTTTGACCAACCGACCAGCTGCCTTGAATGTATTTGTTTTCCACGTACCTATCTCTAGTCGTCGTGGTTTGAAAGTACGTGGCCGTTGCGAGTCTTGAGCATGGCCAGACCGTCCGCTGGAGTTCTCCGGACCGTCTGGCGGGATCCCGGACCGTCCGTGCCTATGTGCCGGACCGTCCGGGGTGCGCAGCACGGGTTCCTGCTCCTTGGTCCGTGCTTGCCCCCCAGCGCCGTAGGCCGTGATGGTCACCTTAAGAGTTTCCCCTCCGTAAGGAGTCTTTTCTGCCACCACTTTCCTGCAAGAAATTTTATGATTCTCATCGGCCTCTCTTGCATTGCTGATGACTATCTCTTTGCCTTTGCCTTTATCGGCTGTGTTTGGCCGAACTAGGACTTTCTTGCCCTCAAAGTCGATCATGTTCATCGGAAAGGGCTCTGTATCCACCTGCATTTCCTGAAATTTCAATCGTCCCTCGTTAATGGCTGATTGAATCTGTCGACGGAATACATTACAATCATTAGTGGCATGAGAAAATGAGTTATGCCACTTGCAGTATGCTCGATGTTTTAGCTCATCGGCGGATGGAACAATGTGATTTATTTTAATGTTGCCATTTTTGAGTAATTCATCAAATATTTTATCACATTTACCACTTAACCTCCTCTTGTCGTTTCTTTTGAACCGGCTGCAAGGAGGAACAAGCCGAAGATTTGGCCTGCTTTGGCCAAACCATTTCAGCAGCATAAATTTTTGTTGATTCGTCGTCCGAGCTACTTTGGTCACATTCTACTATATGGACATTGTGAAGAATAGTTTTGGCAGTCTCTTTGCTTCGGCTTTCACATGCCAAAGCTCTTTGGTGTAGTTGCGCTAGCGTGAAAAATTGAATGCCTTCTAATCTTTCCTTTAAATAATATCGCAATCCATTAAAAGCTAGTCCTGCTTAACTGTTTTTCTGCCAAATGAATTTGGAAGCATCGGTTTCTGGTATCTCAGAATCTCCGGATATAGTCATTAACCGATTCATCTTTCGCTTGTCGCAAGGCCACTAGGTCTACTAAATCTAACTCATAGTCACCGGAGAAAAAGTGATCATATTTTTGTTCTAAAGCCCCCCATGACAAAATAGAATTAGGAGGTAAAGTGGCGTACCATGCGAACGCGGTTCCTGTTAAAGATAATGAAAATAAACGCACGCGAAATGCTTCTTTGTCGGCCAATTCTCCTAATTGTGCGAGGAACTGGCCTATGTGTTCGCGCGTGCTCTTTCCCTGGTCACCCGAAAATTTTGAGAATTCGGGTATCCTGGTTCCCTGTGGGTATGGGTGGTGATCAAATCGGCTGTCGTAAGGTTTCCGATATGATTGCCCCCCAGGGATCATGCTTACTCTGAGCTTATCTCGGAACGCCCCAGCTATTTCCTCCCTCACTATATCAATGGCAGCCGGTGCGAGACCACCGGCTCTCTGGTCAAACATAGGTAGGGTTGGCTGGATATTGGCATATTGTCTTCCCCCCATTGGTTTGAGCCATGTGGTGCATTGCCGTTTGCCCTATATGGCTCATAGGATTGATCGTTCCTTTCTGGCCTTCTAGGCGGGGCCGGAAAGCTTTCCTGGGCTCTGAATTTTGTATTATTGGGCTGATGGATCGCATAGTGTGAGGGAAGTGTTGCTGGGACGGGTGAGGATTCGGGTAACAATCCTCCTCAAAAAGGTCATGCGCGGACTGTCCGGACATTGGCCCGGACCGTCCGTGATTATATGCGGACCGTCTGTCGTGGTATGCGGACGGTCCGACTGGGTAGTTTAAATTTTGCGCTAAATGATGTGGCTCGGGTACATGTGTTGGTAACTATTTAAAAATGGGTCCGACTGTGGCTGGCCCGGACGGTCCGGGCATGTGCAGATCGGCTGATTTACTGCCGATTTGCGGTTGCTCAGGGTATGCGTCCATCGGCATCCCATAAAGGGGTTGTGACTGGTTGTGACAACTTATAGCCGATGTATTACGCGTGTTACCCCCTACTTCAACCTCGTGCGAAGGAAATTTTGCGATATTGGATTTATCAAATGCACGTACTAGTCTCCTATAATCATTTTGCATACCCCCTATGATATTTTGCATTTGTTCATGCTGTTCATCTACATAATTTCTAAGAGATTGTAGCTCGTTTGTATTACTTAAATTGGGGATATCTGGTGTGGGTCGGAGCGAAGCCGGATCCGTCGCCCGATGTCGAATGACCTTGTTGTTCCTGTCCACTTTGAAGTTGGCCAAGAACTTTGCTTTTGCCTCCTGGATCATCTGCTCCTTGTGCTCCTCGAACTGGAGTTGTTCGTCAGCCGGCAAGGTTTCCCATATCGGTGTGATGATATTGCTGGTGGAAACTTCAGAGCTATCCTTTGAACCGGCCATTGAGGGCCAATTTGATGCGTCTATATTCGCTTTCCCCAGCGGAGTCGCCAAAAAGTATGTTGACGCCTTTTTGGAGCGCCAAACACTCAACACGAACCAGCGGCGGTGCTCTCTACACAGGGGCGGACGGTCCACGCGCAGGGGCCGGACGGTCCGCGGCCTGGTGCGAGGCTAGGGTTTCCTGCCTGACGGCCGGACGGTCCGCGCGTGCGCAGGGACGGCGGAGGATCGTCGGCGGTGCCTGGATCTCGCTCTCGAGAGGGACCCCGTCGGGGAGGAGAGATCCTAGGTGGTGTCTAGGCTCGGGTAGACCGACCTAGACTCCTCTAATCGACGTAGAGTCGAGGAGAGGCGGAAAATTTGGGGATTGGAAGACTAAACTAGAACTAGACTAGAACTACTCCTAAAAATAAATGTAAATTGTATTGATTGTGGGTTCGATTGATTGCCTCCAATCGGTCGTAGTCCTCTGCTTTTATAGAGGAGGGGGGCTGGACCCGTTACCAACAAAACTCCGAGCAAATCCCGCGATTTTCGTCAACAAACATAGCAAAAAACTCGGAACCCTAATCTGTTCTGCGCGTGCGCGGACCGTCCGGCCTCAGGGCCGGACCGTCCGCCGGCTCAAAATGGTGCCCAACACACAGTTTTAAAGTTTATAAGATAACAGATATAAAATATAGCAAAAACACTTACTTGTTATATGATATTATTAAAAATATCTTCTAACATTTTGTGATACAAAGTCATCGCTTATATCATCGAGATCAATCTCATTCAACAACTTTTTTCGATATATAGAATCGTCAAGCCATTTAACCTCTCTTGAGTTATTGTTGACCATAAATAGTTCATAAATTTTTTAAAATTTTAAAAAGCTTTTCTCTACCGAAGCAACCATCATATATATAGTTTATAATACTCTCTCTATATCAAAATAAAATTTATTTTGCTTATTTAGTGGATTTATTATCATCAATATAAACATAAAAATTAAGAGCTAAACCAAATATTATTTTGGAATGGATGAAGTATTCGATAAGTAATTGAGACATTAGTTTAACAATATAAACGAGACTAGTCGATAACTCGATAGCGCATTGCTTTTTGCGTATTTGTGTCTATAATAGATAGATTTAATAAAAAATGCTAGCGTACAGTGGCTAGGGGCCCTCTGTTTTTTGAGGCTCGGTGCGGCCACATCTACGACATCCCCTCAGGGCCGGCCCCTCATGATGTATGGTGTGGAGAAGATGACTCAGGGCCGGCCCCAGATGATGTATGGTGTGGAGAAGATGATTCGGTAACCTGCGTACCGACCTTTTTCTCTCACTGCGTGAACAAACAGACTAGTGTGTTGTGGCTAATGGACTACGCCCCTGTTTGTTTCAGCTTTTTGGAGCTTCTGGCCACCAAAAGCTGCTGTGGACTGCCAAACGCTCAGCTTTTCAGTCAGCTTCTATAAAATTCATTTGGGTAAAAACCATTCAAAATTAACATAAACACATAATCGGTTGAGTCGTTGCAATAGTAGGAATCCATCACTTTCTAGATCTTGAGTCTTATGGACACATTTATCTTCCTCCGCACGTAATCCTAATAATACTCAGATTCTTTACACAGTCAGATTCTCCCCACAGCCAGATTCTCAGAAAAGCTGGTCAGAAAAAAGCTGAACCAAAGAGGCCCTACATCGGCTCAATTAGACTCATGAGACTCATATGCAGAACGCTTAAAATATATTTAACAAGCTCACATGTTCTGCTTGCTCCTAAATCTCGACTACTACATATGTGGTCATTTATTTGAAAAAAGTTAGTAGATAAAATTCATCCACATAGTTTTTGTTTAATTTCATACTACTTTCACACAAGCTACTACTTTCGATAGCAAATTGTTATAACAAAGACTAGTTTGACAACTTAATTTTTTCAAGAAATTTTTATTTTTTTTTAAAAAAAATAAACTAATATCATTTGAAAAAAATAAAAATCCTTAAAAAATTGGCAAACTAGCCCTAAAACTAGGAAATCAAGCAATAACCTCGGTATCGGTGGCAGTGGGAGATACTAGTTAAAATATCCCCAAACTGTCGACGCCGGCTCGACACGAACCCAACCCAGTCGAACCACCTCGCCAGTGAGCGCCTCCCTCCCGTCCTCTTTCCGTGCTGGCCAGAACTCCGAATGAAATCGCTGCTCCACCAGCTTTCCTTACCTTCAGCAAGCGAGCCGGTAGCATCAAGTTAGATCGCGGGGAAGCTCCTCGTTTCCCCCTTCGGCGCTGCTCTGGCGGGGAGAAGCGTCCTCTCACGGCGGCCGGGAAGACCAATCCGCGCCGCCAGTCCCTGCGGCGGCTTCCGTGAGGTGGTCTTGGCTCCTGGGGCGGCGTGTTCGTGGCGGCCGGCGAGATGAGCAGCCACGCGGTTGGAACAAGCAACGGCGGATCCGGGGATGCGGCCACCGGGGGCGCGGCCAGGAGGAACACCAGGATGCCCAAATGTGAGATCTCGTGCCGAATCTATCCCGTGTGCGGCCGGTTCTCTTGTTTCTTTCTGGCTAAGGCAAGGGATGGCGCGATAATATATGCTGGGTTAGTGGAGATGCTGCTAGCTTATGCTCTCTTTGGGCGTTGATATTTTTGTTGCCATGTTGTTAATCGTGGGAGCTTGCGTATTAGTGACTGTAGCCAGTTCAATCCAGAAGAAAAAAAAACCATAGACTAGTTGGCACATGATGGTGTTATTTACATACTGATTATGGCTAGTTCAGTTCAGTACTAAAACAGTCAATCTAGTTATTTCAGTGCATGATAGTTTCATTTTCTGATTGGTTATAGATAGTTCAACTTCAATCCAGAAGAGAAACCGTCAATCCAGGTGTTACATGATGCTATTGTTTCGTTAGTGATGTCTTGTCATGTTAAGTCCAGAAGAAAACCTGTCAATCTAGTTGGCACACAACAGTGTAAGCTTCTTAGTGATATACCAATAAAGATGAAAAAGCGTCAAACTAGTGGAATGATGGTATTGTTTAAATTACATGTGTCTGCTCGGTTTCAATGACATTATGAGGTCAGAAATTGTGATCACCTGTTAGACAAATGTTAAGGCAGTGATGTGACTTGCATTTGTGGATCACAAACCTATTCTTACTCGAAAATTCTATGTACAGATTCCAAGTTCACACAGCAGGAGCTGCCCGCTTGCAAGCCGATTCTTACTCCAAAATGGGTAGGCTTTTCCTGGTTGTGGAGATTATGACGGTACTGGTTGTGAGGATTTAGAGAACTAACATCAAAGAAGCTCACAGATGTTTCAATCTTTGACCTATGTTTTGTAGGTTGTCTCTGTTTTCTTAATCGTTGGGGTCATCTTTGTTCCTATTGGTGTTGTTTCACTGCTAGCTGCAAGAGATGTATGCTGCCTTTTGTTTGTGGCTTCTGTCTTAATATAGATGTTATGGGTTGTGGCAGTCTCATCTTTTTCCTATTTACACATGTTGACCGATTGCAGGTTGTTGAGATTATTGATCGGTATGATGAGGCATGTGTGCCAGTCAACATGACTGAGAACAAGCTTGCTTACATCCAGAATGAGACCATATCCAAAGAGTGCATAAGGAATCTTACGGTAATAAGCTTAGAATTTCATGGGTATTGATTTAGCGTTACAAATACTATGGCATAGAAGTAAAAGTGCAATTAAATAGATTTTTAAATGATTATAAAGTTGGAACAATCATGCAGTTGTGGCATCCATCTTCTATCAGATTTTTCACAATTTTCTTTGCTGAAAAAAAAACTGTTTCTTTCCAATTTCTTTCCAGGTTACAAAATATATGAAGCAGCCTATTTTTGTGTATTATGAACTTGATAACTTCTACCAGAACCATAGGAGGTATGGTGTTTTTTAAGATTTGCATACAATCATTTGAATCTTTACCCCTTGGTACAAATTGACAGCTCTTGTTTTCCTGATGTTGATGAATTATCATTTGCAATCGTGATGCTATTTTATTTGGAAAACATGATACAACAATTTTACTGCTAACTTGGATATCTTACCGCCAAAGGAAAAGAAGTGAATAGTCTTTCATTTGAGATTTACCATGCACTTCCCTGGTTCAGATATGTAAAGAGCCGAAATGATGCGCAACTAAGAGATGCTAGTAAAGCTAACCAGACATCCGCTTGTGAACCTGAGAAGACCACAGCTAATGGGCAACCAATTGTTCCTTGCGGCCTTATTGCTTGGAGCTTGTTTAATGATACATATAATTTCACTCGTGGTAATGAGAACTTGACAGTGGACAAGAAAGACATCTCCTGGAAGAGTGATAGGGAGCATAAATTTGGTAAAGATGTCTATCCGAGCAACTTCCAGAATGGTGCACTTAAAGGTGGAGCAACACTTAACCCAAAGATCCCGGTATGTGAACTTTTATTATGCATCTGCAACATCATATTTCTGCTAATGTCCATTGATTTCTTGTTCATGTGGATAAACAAAAGTGTATGGGTAAGGAATATTTGTGGCAGTTATTCATGTAAGTTGAATGTTATGTGACAGTTGAGTGAGCAAGAGGACCTCATTGTTTGGATGCGGACCGCAGCACTTCCGACGTTCAGAAAGTTATATGGCAGACTATACTTTGACCTCAAGGAGAATGACACAATAACAGTGAGATTGAATAACAACTACAATACATATAGCTTCGGTGGCAAGAAAAAGCTGGTCCTCTCCACTGCAACCTGGCTTGGGGGGAAGAACGATTTTCTTGGCTTTGCATACCTTATAGTTGGTGGGCTCTGCATTTTCCTGGCATTTGCATTCACCTTGCTGTACTTTGTAAAACCAAGGTTAGTGACTTCTGACCGTCTCTTGCAATGTCTTGGAAATAACTGTGTGCTGGATTTAATCCGTGAACCCGCTATATATAATTATATATGCACATGCTGTCCACTGCGATAGCCATACTGTGAACGTGATGCTTACTGTGAAGTAATATGGGTTTAGCCTATCATGTTTATAGAAAACCTGTACTCTGATTATGCCTGGTACAACCCATTTTATCTGTGCATCTTTTTGTCAATTAAAGGTTGAGGTAGCCCTGAGGGCTGAGGCTGTAGGCTGTGTGGGTACCTTCTATAAATTTTGGTGGACTAGAACTAGACAATCAGCTGTTCTGTTTTGCTTTACTGACTTTGGTCCTTCACACTGCTTCTTTGCTTACCATGGTATATCGTGTTGGGTATGTTATTCACTGTGTACTGTGGCCTGGCATGATCAAGGCTTCCACCATAAGAATGGTCGTTTTAGGACTTCTTTGTGATTGTAAAACATCTGTCAACCTTTACATTTCATTGATATCCTACACGAGTGGAAATGCTAATCAGATATGTGGCCTTCTGCAGGAAACTGGGAGACCACAACTACTTGTCCTGGAACAGACGCTAGGATGTTTCGGAACACCAAATGTCCGTACTACTCGAAATGTAGCTTGTATGAAATGAAATGCTCAGAACAAGAAATGTCGATGGGCATAAGCAAGTATGGTTCAGGAAAGAACTTCATGTATATTTTTTACGAAGGGGTCTAGGTGGCTACGTGATTTTTGTTTCTTGTGTTCTTTAGTGTAGCAGTGAACAGGAGAATACCAATTGATCTCTAATAGCTTGCTTCGTGGTACAAGCACTCTAAATGGTTGACTGTGTGGTGTTGACGCTTTGGCTGCCGAAGAATACCAATTAATGATGTAGGTTGACTGTAATATCCTCAAGTGGGAACAGTACCAACTTCTGTATAAATTGATTACCGTGTGATGTTTGTTTGTCCACTACCATTATAGTACACGGGTGCCTATCATTGTCATCTATTCACGGTCAGAATGCCTTTCTACATGCTATAATAATTAAAAACATAATCTACAACACTAGAGATGCATATGTGAGATTCGTTTTTATTGCTCCACAGATGGGAGACTGGAAATCATGACTAGAAAACTTGGGATTCACTACTTCGTCCTTTATTGTGCTCATGTTCAGTTTCATTTTCACTTCCTCTACTGCTCCACGCAGGTGAATGTAAGACAACTCGAAATCATGACTCATGACACTCAGATATGCTACTCATGTTCTTCGCAACATGACTTATGACACTCAGATATGGTACTCGTGTTCAGCCACAGATGCTGCAACCAGAATAGTAGCTCAAGCTAATTACAGTAGCCAGTAGCCAAGAATCGTCACCAACCTCTCATCAGCACAAGTTGCTTTTGGACCTTCAGTCCATAGCTAGATAATATAAAGGAACACTCGTAGAATTAATGCATGGTTAAAGCCCCCCATCTATAGCTTTTCGGACATTCTCTTCAGCACTCGTGCTGCCACTGTTTCCTCCTGTTCCTCATTCTGATCCTTGGTGAGCCACTCTTGAGTGGCGACGAGGTCCGGGAGCACCGTGGCGCCTGACTGCCTCCAGCTCTCAGCATCGGCAGTCTTGAACCGGTCCAGGAGCAGCGCATGCATCCCGATGCTCCTAGCTGGGGTGTAGTCCTTCCGCATGCTGTCACCTATGTGGAGCGCTTCTTCCGGAGCGACGTTTCCTGCCATCTCCAGCGCTATCTTGTAAATTCTTGGGTCTGGCTTCTCAACGCCAACGACACCTGAGAACACCCCAAAGTCCCATTCGGAGCCCTAGTTGCAAACCGAGACATGCATTAGTATTTAGTAGACTACTGCATTCATACCACAAAGAAAGCATACTGCTATAGAAGCATGTAATGTAACTGTGATGTGTGATCCAGTGGATATTGCACCTGATTCAATCCTAAAGCTGGCAGGATTACATCTTTGTAGCGGTATTCTGCATTGCTGACAATGCCAACAGTGAGTCCCTTTTCGCGTGCCCACCTTAGGAAGGGCTGCGAATCAGGAAACGCCGAGTATGGCGCAGAGGAGCCAAATGCAGAATAAATGCGCCTGAAGACTTTCTCAAATGTCTCTTCATCATAATCATAGCCAGCCTGCAGTTTGAGAGATTAACTGAATCACTATGCCCTCTCAACATTAACAGGACACACCACTAATCCAGACAAGCTTCATACTTGTAAAATGGTATTTACCTTAACGAATGAATTCTTAACACATGTCCTCCACCATTCGATGTTCGGCAGCTTAGCTGCAAATCCAAAGCAAGGGTACTGTCTTGCCATCTCAGTATACGCATGCTTGAAGCCCTCATGCATGCGGTTATAGTCAGGACATGGCATCCCAGCAGACTTTGCTGCCATACAGTAGTAATCCCCAAGGTGTCCTTTGTAAGCAATCAGTGTACCAGTAACATCCACGGTGATCAAGCGCAACTTTGAAAGTAGAGACATGCTTGACAGTGATCTGAACCGTGGTGTCCTTATATACAATCTATCTGCAAAGTCAGATAGCGAAAATTACGACCAAACCAACCGTTTTTGCAGAACAAGTGTTATAAAAATACAGTTACAAAATTATTTAGCTGAGCAGCAGCACCTGAGCTCATATATCATAGGCATGGAAGGTGCACTCAGAAATTAACTTTGCAATGGGATGCTCCTCCCTCCCTAGTTCCCTCCTAAGTAATACCCGACATTTTTTCCCAGTGCCTTTTGCAATGGATGAAACATGGTATTTAAGTAAAAAAAAAACGCCAATCTGCTATATTACCAAAATGAGCGCTGCATCAGTGTCACAAAATTACTTTTATATATAGCTGAGCGGCAGAGCCTGAGCTCATTATATCATAGGCATGGAAGGTGCGCTCAGAAATAAACTTCGCAATCAGATGCTCCTCCCTCCCTCCATGCCAACTAATACCGGCATTTTTTCATAAGGAAGCAATGCCTTTTGCAATGGATGAAACATTGGATTTAAGTCAGAAGGGCCAATCTCCTATATTACAAAAATGAGTTTGCATAACACAGAAGTAAAATAGTGGCACCGCTCTACCAGGTGAAATGGCAAGAACTATACCACATTAAAAGAAAAACGTCTAGAAAACATGAAAAAATGGGGAATAGAATGGAAGAAGAACATGTTGGGCAATCATATTATCAAAACATGAGTGAGGTGCTGATGTGGCATCTAGGATGAATGTATCGTCCCACTTGCACAGCAGACACAACCTACATGGGACATTTCCTCCCTACATTGGAGATAATGCAGTGAAACAAATTCAGCAGTGAACGCCAAGCAAAGCATCCCTTATCTCAGGAACCAGGCAGGAAGGGAGTAACAACGAATATTCCGTTTCTACCAAGAAACACTCGAAACCACATGTAACTCCTAATTTGCAACATTTCTCTCTCATCAATTGTTACTAACACCTCCAGGCCATCTAATCTATCCTGGTTGAGATCCCCATTCATTTTATTTTTCAAGAAAAGTAAGGCCATCAAAGACCTCCTTGCTTAATGAGGACAAATAGCAAATCTCAACCATAAAGTGGCCGGAACAAATCCAAAATGCTCCATTACCTACCGAAGGATCGATGATTGGACCTCCCGTTGCCGGCAATGCCTGCAAGGAACAAAAGGAACACGAGATCCGGTCAGGCAACCAGCTGATGTTCAACTCGCAAGATCCTATCTTTCAGCGCGAGAACACGGCAAGAACCAACAAACGGAAACGCCAGAGATCGCTACCTCCCAAGCACGGCAGCTGTCCAAGTCCAACCCCAACGGGGGAAAAGTTGCGCCCTTGAAGCCTGAGATTTGAAGAAACCGGTTGAACCAGTGGGCGTGGGCTGAATAGCAGAAATCGAATCTCCCAATTCCTTGTCTATGAGTCCAGGGTTCGGGAGGTGGGATTTTGCTTGGTTTTTAGGTGGTTTAAGTACTGGGAGTGCGGAGTGGGGAGCGGAAATCTGTGGAATTGGGAACGGGATACCGGCGGTGATGGTCCATGGTTTTGCTCATCGGATTTCAACAATACTTTATTGGAACTTCGTGCACAAAACAGACGATAGGTACACGTGTCCCCGCTGTTGTCCTAGTAGTGGCAGTGAAAATTGCAAGGGGTAGGCGTGCCATGTCACGGATAGACCGAAGGCTGTTTTTTCCATGTCAACAACGGACTCCAATGGCGCATCTCCAGTGGCCGACTCGTGATCCGACGTAGGACTGGGTCGATTAATCGAAGTTTTCGGTTCGGTTTTTTTTTGTTGTTTTTAAAGTTTGGCTTCTGGCGAATACTAACCGAAATTTTGCCTAGAAAAAGAAAAACAGAACATTCGGTTAACCACATAGTTTAGTTTGATTTTCGATTTAACCGAAAAAACCAAACTAGGGTTTCTGTAGTAGCTTTGTTGGGTTTCGATACCCTGGCTGGCTGAGTTTAGACTTTCAGTGTACTCGAAAAAATGGAATATAGGGAATTAGAAATAAGAATAGCAACTGTTGACGCCTTTTCGGAGCGTCAAACACTCAAAAAGAACTATGGTGGTGCCCTCTGCACAGGGGCGGACGGTCCGCGCGCATGGGCCGGACGGTCCGCGGCCTGGTGCGAGGCGCGGTGGTACTCTCTGCGCAGGGGCGGACTGTCCGCGGCCTGGGGCCGGACGGTCTGCGGCCTGGTGCCCGGCTAGGGCTTCTCTGCCTGACGGCCGGACGGTCCGCGCCCTGGGGGCCGGACGGTCCGCGCGTACGCAGAGGCGGCGGGAGTCGCCGGCGGCGCCTGGATCTCGCTCCCGGGAGGGACCCCGTCGGGGAGGAGAGATCCTATGTGGTGTCTAGGCTCGGGCCGGCCGACCTAGACTCCTCTAATCGACGTAGAGTCGAAGAGAGACGAAGAATTTGGGGATTGGATAACTAAACCTAAACTAGACTAGAACTACTCCTAGGATAAAATGTAAATTGTATTGATTGAAGGTTCGATTCGTTGTTTCAAATCGGCCGTAGACCTCTCTATTTATAGAGGAGGAGGGCTGGACCCGTTACAAACAAATTTCCGAGTGAATCCCGCGAATCTAGCTAACAACCGTAGCACAAAACTCGGAACCCTAAACTGCTCTGCGCACGCGCGGACCGTCCGGCCCCCAGGCGCGGACCGTCCGAACCGCGGACCGTCCGGCCTCAGGGCTGGACCGTCCGCCCTGCTCAAAATGGGCTCCAACATATGCCCCCCCTGCCTTTTGGTGGAGCTGAGCGAACCAAAAGCATCTTAACACGATGTGATTACATCAGTTTCCTTAAGCATTTTGCCACATACTGGGATGATACTGCTTGAGGAAACGCCCATTCAAAGCCTTAGGCAAATCTTTGCCTTGTAACGTTTGTAGCAAATAGGTATTACCAGACATCACCTGTTTCACTTTATAAGGACCCTCCTAGCTTGGCGACCATTTCCCGAACTTTCGGTCTTTATTCCTTAGAGGCAGAATGGTCTTCCACACCAAGTCTCCTACTTGAAATGATTTTGCTTTGACCTTCTTGTTGTAGGCCCTGGCTACCATGATCTTGTCCTTTTATATTGCTCCCAAAGCTATCATCCTCTTGTCGGTCACCTCATCAATATTATCCATCATGGAATTATAATAACCAGTAGCAGTTAGATCATTTTGTCTGGCAAACCTGACAGCATTCAAACTTATTTCCACAGGTAACACTGCTTCCTGCCCATAGACAAGCTCAAAAGGAGATACTTTAGTAGCACTATGTTTAGATATTCTATGAACCCATAAAGCTTCAGACAAAATCTTATGCCAATGTTTAGGATTATCAGATACCTTCTTTTTTATCAAATTAATCAATGTCCTATTACTAGACTCGGCCTGTCCATTGGCCTGAGCATAATATGGAGACGAATTAAGCAGCTTAATTCTGTATAATTCAGCAAATTCACGTACCTCCTTTGACATAAAAGAAGTACCTTGATCTGTAGTCAAGGCCTGGGGAATGCCGAATCTATGAATAATATGCTCAGTTATAAACTCAATTACCTCCTTGTGCGTCATGTTCTTTAGAGCAACAGCTTCAGTCCATTTAGTGAAATAGTCAGTGGCAACTAACACAAACCGATGCCCCTTTGATGATGAAGGATGAATTTCTCCAATAAAGTCTAATCCCCATCCTCTGAACGACCAAGGCTTGATGATAGGATGTAATTCGGCTGCAGAGACCAACTGTAGGTCGCCAAATTTTTGACACACTTGACAACCCTTGTAGTACTTGAAACAATCAGCTATCATGCTAGGCCAATAAAAACCAGACCTTCGCAACAACCACTTCATCTTTGGAGCTGATTGATGAGTACCACAAATTCCTTCATGTACTTCGGCCATGGCTAATATAGCATCATCTGGGCCCAAGCACTTAAGCAGGACATCATTGACTGTTCGGCGGTAAAGTTCATCACTCATCAAAACATACTTGAAAGCTGTTCGCCGAATGTTCTTATCTGTCCTGATATTGGGATTTCGTAAATAATTAAGTATAGGTGTCCTCCAATCACTTGCATCGGCTTCAATGTCAGCCGAATCGATTAAGAGAACATTTCTGGTAACCCCGGACGGTCCGGCGTCATCACGCGGACGGTCCGCGACCTGGGAATTTGGCTCTGCACTGGTTATCAGATTTTCAGTTTTGTGAAATTTCCCTCTCTTTATCCGATAACCTGATGCATCTTGTGCCAAATCGTTAGCTCTATGATTCTCAACTCTAGAAATATGCCGAATACTGAATTCATCAAAAGAATGGATTATGCTCCAACATTTCTCAAGGTAACTATTTAGAGTACCATCAAAACATTGATATTCTTCTAACACTTGTTGGACAACCAGCTGAGAATCACCAAATACCTTCACATGTTTTACTCCCATACCATTTAAAAGTTCTAAGCCGAATAGGAGGGCCTCATATTCAGCTTGATTATTAGTGCAATAAGTTTTCAATCGGCTAGAGAAGTCAAAGGAGACATTACTTGGTGAAACAAGCACAATGCCAATTCCTTGCCCTTCATTGCAAACCGATCCATCAAAATATAAAGTCCAAGGAGTAATAGTGAGGTATGACATGTCTAGTTCATGAATATCATTAACCCGATGTTCTACAATGAAATCCGCTATGACTTGGCCTTTCATAGATTTCAATGGTTCATAGGTCAAGTCATATTCTATGAGTGCATAAGCCCACTTACCAATCCTACCACTCATAATTGGGTTATGCAACATGTATTTGATCACATCGGCTTGACCAGAAACAGTGCAATGACTAGACAGTAAATAACATCTACATTTGGTGCATGCATAAAACAAGCATAAGCATAACTTTTCAATAAAAGTGTACCTTGTTTCAGCATCCACCAACCTTCGGCTTAGATATGTCACCACATGCTCCCTCCCCTCAGTTTCTTGTGTCAGAACAGCCCCAATAACCTTGTCTTCAGCTGCAATATATAATCTGAATGGTGCTCCTGCTTGTGGTGCTTTTAACACGGGAGCCAAAGACAAGTATTTTTTAATGAGATCAAATGCTTCCTGCTGCTCTGCCCCCCAAGTGAATTCGGCATCATTCTTAAGCCGAAGGATAGGGGTGAAGGCATCAATCTTCCCGGCTAGGTTAGAAATAAACCTTCGCAAATAATTCACCTTGCCGAGAAACTTCTGCACTTCGACCTTACAAGTCGGAGGTCCCACATTCCGAATAGACTTGATTCGGTCAGGGTCTATTTCTATACCATGTTCATGGATGACAAATCCTAAAAACTTACCAGCCGACACTCCAAAAGCACATTTACGTGGGTTCATTTTCAAACCATACCGACGCATTTTATCAAAGGCTTTGCGCAAATCAGCTATATGAGGACTAAACTCAGCCGATTTGACTACAATATCATCAATGTAGACTTCCACAGTGTTTCCTAACAACTCATGGAAGATCAGATTCATAGCCCTCTGATAAGTAGCACCAGCATTTTTAAGACCGAATGTCATGACAACCCATTCAAATAAACTAATGAAGCATGGACATATAAAGGCCGTTTTAGACGCATCCTCTTCGGCCATGAAAATCTGGTTATATCTGGCATTACCATCAAGAAAGCTAATAATTCTATTTCATGATGCATTATTGATTAATGTGTCGGCTATGAGCATGGGATATTCATCTTTAGGAGTTGCTCTATTTAAATTGCGAAAATCAATGCATACCCTAAGCTTACCTGACTCCTTCTTCTCTACCGGCACAATATTGGAGACCCACTCTGCGTATCTGTACGGTCTAATAAAATTAGCTTCTAGCAGTCGGTGAATTTCGTCCTTGATTCGTGGGAGAAGATCTGGACGAAATGTTCTAGCTTTTTGCTTGAAAGGTCTGAAACCAGACTTAATAGGCAGCCGATGTTCGACAATCTCTCGGCTTAGTCCAGGCATTTCAGTGTAATTCCAAGCAAAACAATCTGAATATTCCTTCAATAGACCGATCATCTCATTTCTAGAATCGGTCTCCAGGGTCTTGTTTACAAAAGTCGGCCTTGGAGTTTTACCATCTCCTATGTCAATCTCCTCCAAAGGATCGACCGATGTAAACCCCTGTCCTAGTTTATCAAGATCTCTGAATTCCTCTATCATGTCCCCCACAGAGGAATCAGATGATCTTTGTGTGATGGCGGACTTTCCGGTCTCGGGGACCGAATCATCCGTAATACTGTCTTTTCGCTATGGTAGATGTTCGGTCTTAAAGTCCGAACTGTTTTGTGAAAGACCGGACCATCCGGCTTTGAGAGCCGAATTGTCCGTGATCAACGACTCATGAACTCTGTGTGTATTTATCATTTAAACTTTATTTAGGATTTAGTCGATTCTCCATCGGCTCTAGCATTACAGGAATGAAACCTTTCTTATCTATACTTATGAACTGATAATCAGAAAAATCTACTCCTGTGAGACATGTAGCAGTCTCATAAGTCCAGAGTACAGGGGCATCGACCACAGCGATGCAGGCCGATATATCAGCATGTACTTGTTCTACCTCATCGCCTACCCATTATATTAGCATTTGATGTAATGTAGAAGGTATACATTGATTGGCATGAATCCAATCTCTGCCTAGAATTAAACTGTAATTCCCTTCTACATCAGCGACGAAGAATGCAGCAGTAAGGGTCTTAGTCCCGATGGTTAATTCAACGGACGTGACTCCCCTGGCTTTAATCGAACTATCCCCAACACCGCTGAGGGTCATGTTGGTTTTGACAAGTTCGTCATCTTGTTTACCTAATTTTCTGTATAATGAATAAGGCATTAGATTTACAGCCGCCCCTTCATCTACCAACATCTTAGCAATCGGTATTCCATCAATGTGACCGCGCACGAAGAGCGGCTTTAAATGATTTACTGATTCCTTTGGTTTAGTAAAGGCGGCTTCTTTAGGACCAAAATCAAACTGGGCAACAACAGGTTCATCGTCGCCGATGATAGTACAATTGGCAGAAAATGTAATAATATTTACATCCATACCTGGGCGTTCTGGAGAAGCCTCATAGTCGACCAGGTCTTCTCCCAGCAGGTCGTCCTCTTCCATTGATGTTGTCGTGTCGTTGGAGGCTTCCTGGTAAATAGCGGACGGTCCGCACGTGAGGGCCGGACGGTCTGCGCCTGGTGCAGGTTGTCCAGAGGCTTCCTAGTGAACGGCGGACGGTCCGTGCGTGGGGGCCGGACGGTCCGCGCCTGGTGCAGGTTGACTTTCTATTTCTGTGGCCGTTTGTTTTTTCTCAACGGCCTTCGGTCTCCATTTCTTTTGTGGTGGCGGGTATAGTGGATGTGTGTCATTAAATGTCTTTTCCGCCTCCTTCTCCTGGCTCTCCTTTGCTCTTAGGCGCTGTAATTTTCTCTTTTGGGATCGTGTCAATCCCGCTGGGCACCATCGAGGCATGGAGTATTTTGGATCGGCTGTTTTGATGGTAGCCGTATCCTTTTCGGTTGTGTTGGTCAATTCGCCGAAAATCATCGGCCCTTTATTGTCTCCCTGTATGACAACATCTGGGGTGCCTATTTTGATGATGTCCTTTTTTGTTGTTCTTTGAGTTGCTACAGGCATATGCCCCCTGCCGGATTGGTCGGCCTAGGAGGCCGAGTAGTCCGGCAATCTTGTTGGGCCTGTGCCTGGTGACCGGATTCAGCAGTGCTCAATCGGTCTTGCATTGGCGGCACCAACCTATCAAAAACGGATGTTTGGGGTGCCCCCCAGGCAGGGTACTGTGGCATCCCAAATGGATATGGTGGCATGCCCCACATTTGATTTGGGACATATGGTGGAGGTAAATATGGATATGGATATGACATAGGCGGATAAGGTGGAGGTGTCCATGCAGGTATGCGAGGTCTCAGTTGTACAGTATGACCTTTCATTTCTTCCGATTGGTGAGGTGGTCCAATCGGCCTTACCTGACGCTGCTCATGAATGGGTGAGCGGGGTCGCTTTGCTGGCCGGTCACTGGGGCCGACCTTCTTTTTTTTACGTATTTAGACAATAATTGATCAAAAGTTGGGCCGGCTTTAACCAACCGACCAGCTGCCTTGAATGTATTTATTTTCCACGTACCTATCTCTGGTCGTCGTGGTTTGAAAGTACGTGGCCGTTGCGAGTCCTGAGTAAGGCCGGACCGTCCGCCGGAGCTCTCCGGACCGTTCGGTGGGGTCCCGGACCGTCCGCGCCTACGTGCCGGACCATCCGGGATACGCAGCATGGGTTCCTGCATCTGTCTCCCTGTCTGCGCTTGCCCCCCAGTACTGGAGGCTGTGATGGTCACCTTTAGGGTCTCCCCTCCATCGGGAGTCTTCTCGGCTACCACTTTCCTGCAAGAAACTTTACGATCCCCATCGGCCTCTTTAGCATTGCCGATGATTGTCTCTTTGCCTTTGTCTTTATCGGCTGTGTTTGGCCGAACTAGAACTTTCTTGCCCTCGAAGTCAATCATGTTCATCGGAAAAGGCTCTGTATCCACCTGCATTTCCTGAAATTTCAATCGTCCCTCGTTAATGGCCGATTGAATCTGTCGCCGAAATACATTACAATCATTAGTGGCATGAGAAAATGAGTTATGCCACTTGCAGTATGCACGACGTTTTAGCTCGTCGGCAGATGGAACAGTGTGATTTATTTTAATGTTGCCATTTTTGAGTAATTCATCAAATATTTTATCACACTTGCCAACATTAAACGTAAACTTTACATCCTCCTGCCGTTTCTTTTGAATTGGCTGTAGGGAAGTACAAGCCGAAGATTTGGCCTGCTTTGGCCAAACCATTTCAGCAGCATATACTTATGTTGACTCGTCCTCTGAGCTACTTTGATCGCACTCTACTATATGTACGTTATGACAAATTGCTTTAGTAGTTTCTTTGCTTCGGCTTTCACAAGCCGAAGCTCTTTGGTGTAACTGTGCTAGTGTAAAAAATTGGATGCCTTCTAATCTTTCTTTTAAATAATATCGTAGACCATTAAAAGCTAATCCTGCTAGCTGTTTCTCTGCTAAATGAATTTGGAAGCATCGGTTTCTTGTATCTCGGAATCTCCGGATGTAATCATTAACCGATTCATCTTTTTCTTGTCGTAATGACACTAAATCTACCAAATCCAACTCATAGTCACCAGAGAAAAAATGATCATGAAATTTTTGTTCTAGATCCCCCCATGATGAAATGGAATTAGGAGGTAAAGTGGCGTACCACGCAAACGCAGTTCCTGTTAAAGATAATGAAAATAAACGTATGCGAAATGCCTCTGTGTCGGCCAACTCTCCTAATTGTGCTAAAAATTGGACTATATGTTCACGTGTGTTCTTTCCTTGATCACCCAAAAATTTTGCGAATTCGGGTATCCTGGTTCCTTATGGGTATGGGTGGTGATCAAATCGGCTGTCATAAGGTTTCCGATATGATTGCCCCCCAGGGACCATGCTTACTCCGAGCTTATCTCGAAACGCTCCGGCTATTTCTTCCCTTACTATATCAATGGCAGCCGGTGCGAGACCACCGGCTCTCTGATCAAACATAGGTGGGGTTGGCTGGATATTAGCATATTGTCTTTCCCCCCATTGGTTTGAACTACGTGGTGCATTGCCACTTGCCCTATATGGTTCATATGTTTGATCGTTCCTTTCCGGCCTTCTCGGTGGGGCCGGAAAGTTTTCCTGGGCTCTAGATCTCGAATTAATGGGTTGATGCATTGTATAGTGCGATGGGAAGTGCTGCTGGGACGGGTGAGGATTCAGGTAACAATCCTCCTCAAAAAGGTTATGTGCGGACTGTCCGGACATTGGCCCGGACCGTCCGTGATTATGTGCGGACCGTCCGTCGTTGTACGCGGACGGTCTGACTGGGTAGTTTAGACTCTGTGTTGTGTGTGGTGGTTCGGGCACATATCTAGGTAACTCATTAAAAATAGGCCCGACTGTTGTTGGTCCGGACGGTCCGCGCTCACGTGCGGACGGTCCGGGCATGTGCAGATCGGCTGATTTGCTGCTGATTTGCGGTTGCTCAGGGTATGTGTCCATCGGCATCCCATAAAGGGGTTGTGACCAGTCGTGACAACCTGTAGCCGATGTGTTACGCGTGTTACCTCCTAACTCAACCTCGTGTGAAGAAAAATTTGCGATACTAGATTTATCAAATGCACGTACTAGTCTCTTAAAATCGCTTTGCATACCCCCTATGATGTTCTGCATTTGTTCACGTTGCTCTTCTACATAATTTCTAAGAGATTGTAGCTCGTTGGTATTACTTACATTGGGGATATCTGGCGTGGGTTGGAGCGAAGCCGGATCCATCGCCCGATGTCGGACGACCTTGTTGTTCCTGTCCACTTTGAAGTTGGCCAAGAATTTTGCTTTTGCCTCCTGGATCATACGCTCCTTGTGCTCCTCGAATTGGAGCTGTTCGTCAGCCAGCAAGGTCTCCCAAGTCGGCTCTATGATGTTGCTTGGGGAAATATCAGAGCTATCTCTTGAACCGGCCATTGAGGGCCGATTTGATGCGTCTATATTTGCTGTCCCCAGCGGAGTCGCCAAAAAGTATGTTGACGCCTTTTCGGAGCGTCAAACACTCAACAAGAACCGTGGCAGTGCCCTCTGCACAGGGGCGGACGGTCCGCGCGCAGGGGCCGGACGGTCCGCGGCCTGGTGCGAGGCGCGGTGGTACTCTCTGCGCAGGGGCGGACTGTCCGCGGCCTGGGGCCAGACGGTCTGCGGCCTGGTGCCCGGCTAGGGCTTCTCTGCCTGACGGCCGGACGGTCCGCGCCCTGGGGGCCGGACAGTCCGCGCGTACGCAGAGGCGGCGGGAGTCGCCGGCGGCGCCTGGATCTCGCTCCCGGGAGGGACCCTGTCGGGGAGGAGAGATCCTAGGTGGTGTCTAGGCTCGGGCTGGCCGACCTAGACTCCTCTAATCGACGTAGAGCCGAAGAGAGACGAAGAATTTGGGGATTGGATAGCTAAACCTAAACTAGACTAGAACTACTCCTAGGATAAAATGTAAATTGTATTGATTGAAGGTTCGATTCGTTGTTTCAAATTGTCCGTAGACCTCTCTATTTATAGAGGAGGAGGGCTGGACCCATTACAAACAAATTTCCGAGTGAATCCCGCGAATCTAGCTAACAACCGTAGCACAAAACTCGGAACCCTAAACTGCTCTGCGCACGCGCGGACCGTCCGGCCCCCAGGCGCGGACCGTCCGCCCTGCTCAAAATGGGCTCCAACAACAACATAGAAAATTTGCTATATGAATTAGTAATAGTAGCATAGAAAAACTCAACTGAACATGACAAGAGTGGAACCATATATAAAATTCATAGCACTGCTGCTCCAGAACACTAAAGTTTTGCTTATATTATGAATAGCAGTATAGCACTGTTCCTTCATGGCTACACCAGCTGACAGTCACATGGAACAGGAACCTATGACCCGATGACCCATGGCAGGGTGAAGTCCGATTGAGGGGAGGATGGTTATGACATGTGTGTGACTTAGCGACCGTGACTTCGTCTGACTGCGCAAGACCGAGGGTCCAAGGGTGCTCTTTGAGTCTCTGGCTCTCTATGACTACGAGTCGTGTGGCTCTTGGACTGGGCCCTAGCAGCGTGATGCGGTGATGGGCTTAAATGGAAATACGGGATTCTAGACTGGTGGCTTAATAATTTGGTTTTTGATTTAAACCAAACTAAAAACCGAACTAAATTTTGGTTTCTAAAGAATGATAACCGAAAAATACAACGGTTTGGTCGGTTTTGGTTTTTCGGTTTCGGTGTTTGGTTTTTATGCAGAGGCCTAATCCGACGTGCGCTAAAGAGATCGAATAACGTCAAGGAAGCGAGAAGAACATATGCATAGTTTGAGAGTCGGTTCGTGATGAAGAAAAGAACAGATCGACCCCACTTACCGCAACACTATTATTGAAGTTTTTTTACCAATATGGAACTACAGAGACTCACTTTTGCTAGAATGGAACTCGTGAGGCTTGTCTTACTAGAATAGGACCGAGACAGACATATCTTTACTCTTTTAAGACCAATTAAGTTAACGAACTTGCTCCTTTCATGTTGTTGCAGGCTTATGAAATGACACGCACTGTCCCTATACATGGATGTTGGGGCTTATACCGAACAGAGAGTACCCCTGAACCGAACAAGAGCTAGGGTTTCACTTAGGCTTGGTTTCGTGACCATGGATTTAGAGGAGATCCATAGGGGAGGAAACCCCTTGCCCTATGTGTTGGGCACCCAATAACAGGGTGTTCGGACAAAGCCCAAGAAGACTCTTCAAAAGAAGCCAAGTCCCTGTCGAGCAACCTGGCAAGGCGGAGCGGACGACCAAGTCCCTGCCAAGCAACCTTGCGAGGCGGAGTGGGTGCCAAGTACCTGTCGAGCAACCTCACAAAACGGAGCGGGCGATCAAGTCCTGTCGAGCAACCTTGTGAGACGGAGCGGGCGACCAAGTCCCTGTCAAGCAACCTTGTGAGGCGGAGCGGACGACCAGGTCCCTACCAAGCAACCTTACTAGAGACTAGCATAAGGGAAGGCCGACCCAATGATACGAGCCCACATTAGCGAGACAATACGGGTCATCACCAGACTACGTCTAGGCCTCGGGTACAACATCGAAAGGTCTCTAACAGATGTCAGATGACACCTCGACACGTACTATCTTAGGCAAACCCCCATCGACTAATAGGGACAGTCAATCCCAGTCGAAGGGATCTCAACATTAAAGTCTCTATAGTGATCGGCATATCGGGAAAGATGTAATGGATACACCATACCGGGTGTATCGTACAACGACAAATGACACTAGCCCATGATGACAGGCAAAGCTACACTACACACTACCAGGACATGGGACTGACCCACAGGACCCACCACGCTACTACGAAGATGTCAATAGAGGACTCGCAACAAGGACCCATATGACGAACGAGCGAGACAGTGCACCAACCAGGAGTACGGCTACGCACAACCCTACGGACAGCGCAGCACCAGGAGCACTATGTCAAGCCAAAGCAATGGATCGACCCTTGAACTATAAAAGGGCATCTACCCTCTTTCTTCTGTAGACACACATGCACACTTGTTGTAACATGCTCAAAGCAATACTACGATCAACACTACACTGGAATAGGGTGCGAACCTGAACCAGTATAAACCTTGTGTCCCAAGTGAAAGGGAAATGGGCTTAACCGTTTCCTATAATTGATTTTGGTGTTTGATGTCCATCACAAACCATATGGACTAACTAGTTTGCCTAGTGGATATTTTTCTCAGGTGCATAAAGTTCACATAAACTTACAAAGAAAATGACCTTGGGAGAATTCTATTCGGCTGGAACAAAACAGAATTGGTGCAGCCTACGGCGCACCGGGCACTGTCCGGTGCCCTGGCTAGAGCAACTCGCGAACTGGGTGCTCTCGGGTTTTCTTAGCGTTTGTCCACTAAAATCATCGGACTGTCCGGTGTGCCACCAGACTGTCCGGTGAGACAACAGAGCAACGGTGTAATACCCAACTTTTGGAATATAAAAAGAAAGGGATAAAACTTTATGTGTATTGCCTTCTATTTCATGAGAGTCATTAAGGAGCATATCTAAAGTGAATAATTCTCTAATAAAACATAAGTAACCCCTGCATCATGCTGGAGTTTGGTGTGTTTGCAAATTTAATAAAATAGAAAGATGGGTAAAAATATAATAATAGGTTGAGAATTTGGATTTAACCCAAAAGTGCAATTTGGGAGAATTGGAAATAATATCCAATATAAAATAATATTATAATTAAATAACATCCTCATAATTTGGTGATACCAATATGCATAGTTAAAATGAGTTTAAATTTGCACTTGAGATTGCATTCAAAATTTGGATTCAAAAGAGTTATAAATAAAAGAAAAATAGAAAATAAAACATAAAAGAAAAGAGAAGGGAACATATTTGGGCCTCGATACTTCATTTGGCCCATTAGGAGATAACATCCGCGCGGCCTGCTCCCGCACCCGCGTTGCCGCACCCTCTCTGGCGGGTGGAGCCCACAGGTGGGCTTCACGCCGCAGATGTGTATCTATCTTCCGCGATTCACTGACTGGCGGGGTCCACTCATCACACGCGTGGACACGTCCTCACTCAAACCATAGCGGCCGCCAGCTGGGCCCCTCGTGTCGGAATGGCCTCCACCAATGTCGCTCCGGGTCAACCGATCTCCGCCATGGCAGCTGCACGCCGTGCATGGCAGAACCGCGTGCCGACTCACCCCTCAGGTGACCATAAAGCACGGATCCCAAACCCTAAGCAATCCCATCTCTTCTTGCCATGACCTAAACTCCTCACTTGACGCCACCAACAAGGGCGGAACCAAGCTGTGCAGCCGCCATCGTTGACTCGCTACTTCGCCATCGTTCCGGGGTGGGCAGGGAGTATGGGCAACACGCCTAATTGCGGGGGAGCGTGACCGTAGCTGATTGGGGTCGGGAGAGCCGGGAGGATTAGCCGAATTCCTCGCCGGAGCCTTCACCTCGACCAAGATCCGCCGTGCGCCACGGGTGGCTTCGTCTGGTCCCCAACTCCGGTGAGTAAACCCTATCCCAAGTTCGCTTGTTCCCTGCGATAGTGTAGGACCCGATAGAATCATGAGTTGTGCGCTAAATCATCGAGCCTGGATTCCGGCGATGGGGGTTCGCCGCGGGATAGAGAGCGCCGCCGTCTCGGTTTGTCCGGAGAGAAGGAGAGAGTGGAGGAAGAGCGGTTGTTAGCCATCGATCAGGAAACAGACGGCCTGGATTAGCTGCTAGATACCTGTTCGGTCGCGTTCATCCGTGACCTTTGATCACAGATCGTAGGGGTTGCGTGGTGGCCGCGTTTTGTTTATTCTAGTTCGTCAGATTTGGATCCTAGGGATAAGATCTCGTGCACTGTCATGATTTAATCTCAACCCTCGAGCGAGATCCAACGGCTTGAAACCGTGCATACCCCTTCGCGTGGCCAACTTGCATAAGCGCCCCTATACTTCTGGGTAATCAACCCGCGGTCCATCCTCGGTGTTTTTTGAGTCTGGGGGAATCTTCTGAGATTGCCCCTGCGCTTTCTGGAATTTGAGGACCAGTCCCGAGATCAAGAAAACCAGAGAAACTAATTTAAAAATAGATTATTAGTATTAAATTAATTGCATAAACTTGTTTAATTTGTAGAAAATTCATACAAACTCCAAATTGGTCCATTCCAGTTCCTAAATTTTTGTAATATTATTGTCTAACCATTAGTGCCTCTGTTTTGGCATGAAAGACACATTAAAATTTATCTATTACTTAATCTTGTATTAAATACATAAAACATTAGAAAATTCATAGCTTAAAATCTATAACTCCAAATTTAATGATTCCAGTTCCTATGATCTTATTTTAATGCCTAGATCATTACTGTGTATTTTATTTACATGTTTGGTGTGATGTTAATTTTTTCTATACTATGTATGTATTGTGTTGATGCGAGTAGACGAGCAAGCTACTGAGGATCCTGGGGTTCAGCTGGTAGAGACTGCTGAGCAGGAGCTCATTGAAGGCAAGTTGTGCCCTTGATCACTTCCTTTTACCCATTCGTGTTCTTATTAATCATAATGATATGCATAGGTTAATTTTGATGGGACCCAATAGGTTACCCTAGATTTTGACTATCTTTATACCTTGTTTCACCAATGGTTTTACTACTAAATTTTTGGGTAGCACATGCTATTGCCTTATGTGGTTTTTGGTATAGAGATATTTATTACTCATGATTACACTTTTTATTATCTGTTTATTATTTACTATCATGATAAGATCATTATGTTAATGGGAACATGGAGAACAACCCGGGAAAACAGTGCTACCATAAGGGTTTAATGGGACGCCCTTGGCTGATTAACTAGGAAAGCTAGTGGATGACTACCTTACCCGAAAGAGGCAAGGGCAGTAGGGGAGTGGTTAGTGTAGGGAGGTCCTTAGGTTGATTTTGCTGCAATGGCGATCAGGCGAGGGATTCCTGCACTGGAGCTTCCTATAAACTATAGCGGGTTTTCTGAAGCTAGTGGAACTTTGTAAAGGCCTCGTAGTGGTACCCTGCCTCGCTTCCTTGGTAGAGGTGTATGGGGTCTGATCAACTCTGTGGCAAATGGGTAACACAACTTGTGGGTAAAGATGTGCAACCTCTGCAGAGTGTAAAACTGTTATACTAGCCGTGCTCATGGTCATGAGCAGCTCGGACACTCACATGATTAATTTATGGAACTTAAACTTAATTTGTCATTTCATTGCATCTGGGATTATTTATTTATTACTTTTACTTAATATTATTATGGTTTGGTATTCACTTACAGTTAGTAACTGCTAATAAATTTTTGACTAACTTATAAAAGCAATGCTTAGCTTCAGCCTTTATTTTGGTAATCAGCCTTACACTTCACATGAACTCCCACCTTTGGTGAGTTCATGCACATTATTCCTCACGACTTGTTGAGCTATGAACGTATGTGAGCTCACCCTTGCTGTCTCACACCCCCCACAGGAGAAGAACAGGTGGTTGAAGAGGAGCCGCCTAACACTGAGGCTTTCGACTTGATCTAGGTCGCTTTCGACTTGATCTAGGTGGCGTCTCCCAGTCAGCTTTGTGGCGCTAGGGAATAATATATAGTTCGCTTTATTTTATCATTTATTTCTATAAGACTTCCGCTATGTAATAAGTACATTTATGATATTTATGACATTTATCTCTATGCACTCTGTTATTATATGTGTTGTCTTCTCTAGCGCATATATGAGATGCACCTGGCTTTGTTCCTTAAAGCCCGGGTGTGACAAAAGTGGTATCAGAGGAAATATTGACTGTAGGACGAAACCTAGATAGAAATGGACAAAACCCTTACCTCCTTACCTTATCCTGATTCTTTCTATACTTATCTTGATCCTGTCTCACCTTCTACTGTCCCATTCTGATCATTCTTACCTTTTCTACTTTGAGACAAGATGGATTTCACACCTTGGAATCCTACATTTATGACCTTCTTAGGAGATACGAGGCCTAAGACAAAAGTAAAACTATTTTCTCTATTATAAAAATGTTGTTTGATTGTTCTAATGATAAATGTCTGATTTGCTTCTTTGATTGATTGAAATATTATTTATGGACATCTTAGCATGTACCACCATAAGGTAATGAATTAGCTTAGTATGTAAAACACCAATCTGCTTAGCTAATAAATCCCCCAAAGTAACATGATTCGTAATTACCTGCCTTATCTACTATTCTCTCTTACCATATGTATCTAACTCAGATGGTCAATACCAGGAGGGGTGGTGGAATTGATTTACCTCCCAGTCAACACACTCGGAGGATATTTAGACAACCCCAGCCACAACCAGCAAAGATGAATCCTCCTAATCCTCCACCAGGCGAAGTTGACCCACTGGTTGCAGCTCAGATGAGGATGATGCAACAAATGGCAGACACTATGGCAGATATGCGTGCTCAGATGCAGCAAGAACGCCAGGAGATACGCCAGGAACGAGTAGAGATACGCCAGGAGTTGCGCCAGGAGCGAGAAGAGATACGCTAGGAGAGAAGGGCACAACTGCAACAACAACAGCAACAGCAGCAACAACAACAAGTACCATTGCCTCCACCACCACCACCAGTTCCGCCTCGTGATAAGCACCGGGAATTTATGAGCCATAAGCCATCAACCTTCGCTAGCTCGCCAGATCCACTAGATGTAGATGATTGGTTGAAGTCAATTGAGAAGATGCTCAACATCGCCCAATGTTCTGACCGGAAGAAAGTTCTTTATGCTTCTGGTCGTCTGACAGGTCCTGCTGCTGACTGGTGGGATTCCTATACTGCTGCCCATGATGCTGCTGACACTATCACTTGGGCAGAATTCAGTGCACAGTTCAGAAACTACCACATTCCTGCTGGATTGATGAAGATCAAAAAGGAGTTTCTGTCATAGAAGCAAGGCAACATGTCTGTCAGCGAGTACCGCGATAAGTTTATCTAGCTGTCAAGATATGCTTCGGATGAAGTTGCTAAGGATGAGAGAAAGCAGGAGCACTTTATTGAAGGACTTAATGGACCCCTACAGTATGCACTGGTTGCACACACATTTCCATCATCTCAGAGGCTACTGGATAAGGCTCTTGCTATTGAACACAAGCGTGTTCAACTGGGAGACTTGAAGAGGAAGGCTATCTCACAGGGGCAGGGTAGCAGAAGTGTTCGTCCCCGCTACGTTTTGCCACAGGGTACACCTACTCGTCCAGGAGGAGGACCACGCCCAACTCAGTACGCTCTATAGGGGTCTCCACAGACACCTCCCACTCGTCAGACTGCTCCCACTGGCACCCCAACGAGGCCTACAGGACAGAAGACCGGCCCTACATGCTTCACGTGTAGTCAAATTGGGCACTATGCTAATGCTTGTCCGGTGGGGAATTCTAGTACACCGGCTAAGAACAAGCAACAGACTCCTGGCAAGGGATACTCTATTGCTAGGGTTAATCAAGTCAGCGTTGATGCTACTCCTGATGGTGCTGAGATCGTACTTGGTATGTTTTACATTAATGCCATTCCTGCAACCATATTATTTGATTCTGGTGCTACACATTCATTCATGTCTGCTCGATATGCCAACACAAATGAGATACCACTGCTAAATATGAGAAAACCAATGATAGTAATCACACCTAAAGGGCCTATTGAGGCAAAACACATGACACGTAGATTGACATTAACAATTATGGGAAGAGAATTTAGAGATACTGCTATAATATTAGAGGCAAGCAGTATAGATCTGATCCTTGGTATGTCATGATTAAGAAAGGCAAAGGCCATTATAGCATGTGGTAGGGGTACTGTAGAACTCACCAGCCCTAAAGGAGAAAGATTTCAAGTTCAAATTGCAGGAACCACCTCTTCCAAACGGGCTATATACTTTATAGCTGAGGAGTTTGTTGGTGACAACATCCATGTGGTTAGAGATTTTCCGGATGTCTTTCCAGAGGAGTTACCAGGGATGCCACCAGATCGAGAAGTTGAGTTTGTGATTGATCTTCTACCTGGAACTGCCCCTATATCTAAACAACCATATAGGATGTCTGTAGAAGAGTTAAAGGAACTTAAGAAGCAGCTAACAGAGTTACAAGAGACTGGGTACCTTCGTCCGAGTTCCTCACCTTGGGGAGCGCCAGTACTATTTGTACAGAAGAAGGATGGTTCGCAACGGATGTGTGTGGACTATAGATCACTTAATGATGTTACTGTGAAGAACAAGTATCTGTTACCCCGCATTGAGGATTTATTTGATCAGATGAGAGGTGCTAGGGTATTCTCAAAGATTGATCTCCAATTGGGTTACCATCAAATGAAGATTAGACCATCAGATATTCCCAAGACGACTTTCTCAACCCAATATGGATTATATGAGTTCACTGTTATGTCATTTGGATTAACTAATGCACCAGCTTATTTTATGAATTTGATGAATAAGATGTTTATGGAGTATTTGGACAGATTCGTCGTAGTATTCAACGACGATATTCTTATTTATTCCAAGAGTGATAGTGATCATGAGGAACATCTGAGATTGGTGCTACAGAAGCTACGAGATAATCAACTCTACGCCAAGTTCAGTAAATGCGAGTTCTGGATTGACAAGGTGCCATTCCTTGGACATATCATTTCTAATGGAGGAATTTCAGTGGATCCTGCTAAAGTCAAGGAGATTATGGCGTGGAGCATACCCACTATAGTTACTGAGATTTGAAGTTTCTTAGGACTTGCAGGATATTATCAGAGATTTATTGAAGGATTTTCTAAGATTGCTAAGCCTATGACCTTGCTTCTGGAGAAAGGAAGAGAATTTAAGTGGGACGAGAAATGCCAAGAAAGCTTTGATCAATTAAAGGAAAGATTGATGTCACCACCAGTGTTGGTTATGCCAGATCTACAGAAGGGATTTGACATTTATTGTGATGCATGTGGTCAAGGCTTGGGATGTGTGCTCATGCAAGAAGGACATGTGATCGCCTATGCGTCTCGTCAGTTGTGAAAACATGAATTGAACTATCCCACCCATGACTTAGAACTGGCAGCCGTTGTGCATGCGCTTAAAATTTGGAGACATTATATCATGGGAACCAAGTGCCAAGTATACACGGATCATAAGAGTTTGAAGTATATATTCACTCAGAAGGATCTCAACCTTAGGCAATGCCGTTAGTTGGAGCTTATTAAGGACTATGATATGGAGATTCACTATCACCCAGGCAAGGTGAACTTGGTTGCAGATGCCTTGAGTCATAAGGAGCATGTTCATTCAGCTATTATTGTCCAGCTACCCGATGAATTAGCAAAAGATTTTGAGAGACTCAACCTGGGAATTGTTACTCATACGGAAGGAGTTACCATTGAATTGGAACCTACCTTGGAGCAAGAAATTCGTAAGGGTCAGGTTGGTGATGCTAAAATTCAAGAGATTAAGGATCTAATTACTGAAGGTAGAGTTCCGGAATTCACAGAGGATGAGCAAGGTACTATATGGTTCAAGGATCGGATATGTGTTTTGGAGATTGATAGCCTTCGTGAGACTATATTAAAGGAAGCCCATGATTCTGATTACTCTATCCACCCTGGTAGCACTAAGATGTATCAGGATTTGAAGTAGAAATACTGGTGGTATGGATTGAAAAGGGATGTTGCTGCACACGTGGCTAAGTGTGATGTGTGTCAAAGAGTCAAGGCCGAACATCAAAGACCAGCTGGACTATTGCACCCGCTTAAGATACCCGAGTGGAAGTGGGAAGAAATTGGTATGGATTTCATTGTTGGACTACCCCGCACCTCTACTGGGTATGACTCTATTTGGGTGATTGTGGACAGATTGACAAAAGTGGCTCATTTCATACCGGTGAGGACAAATTACATGGGAGCCAAGCTAGCAGAATTGTATATGACTCGGATAGTTTGTCTACATGGAGTGCCTAAGAAGATCGTGTCTAATCGAGGATCACAGTTTACTTCTTGGTTTTGGAAGAAGTTGCATGAGAGCTTGGATACGCAGTTGAATTTCAGTTCGGCCTGCCATCCTCAAAACTGATGGATAGACTGAGAGGACAAATCAAGTGCTGGAGGATATGTTAAGAGCTTGTGCTCTTAAGCATGGTGGCAGTTGGGATAAGAGCTTACCATATGCAGAGTTTTCATATAATAATAGTTACCAAGCCAGTTTGAAGATGTCACCATTTGAGGCTCTATATGGCAGGAAATGCAGGACTCCACTGTATTGGGATCAAACTGGTGAAAGGCAGTTCTTTGGGCCTGAACTTATACAAGAGGCAGAGGAACAAGTGCGAATGATAAGAGAGAATTTGAGAATTGCACAATCAAGGCAGAAGAGCTATGCTAATACCCGGAGAAGACTATTGGAGTTTAAGGAGGGTGATCACGTATATCTGAAGGTGTCATCGATCCGGGGTATGAGGAGATTTAAAGTTAAAGGAAAGTTGTCCCCTCGCTTTATCGGACCTTTCTTGATCTTAAAGCGAGTGGGAGAAGTTGCATATCAACTAGAACTGCCCGATCATCTGGCAGATGTACATGACGTATTCCATGTGTCTCAGCTGAAGAAATGTCTCAGGGTACCTGAAGAACAACTACCAATGGAGGAACTTAGTGTTCAAGATGACCTGACTTATGCGGAGTACCCTATCAAGATTCTGGACACTTTGACTCGAGTTACAAGAAATAAGGTGATAAAGATGTGCAAAGTACAATGGAATCACCATGGTGAAGATGAAGTTACTTGGGAGAGAGAAGAAGAGCTTTGTATAAATTTTCCCCATCTTTTCACTAGTCCTTCCTAAATCTCGAGGACGAGATTTTTGTTAAGGGGGGTAGGATTTGTAATACCCAACTTTTGGAATATAAAAAGAAAGGGATAAAACTTTATGTGTATTGCTTTCTATTTCATGAGAGTCATTAAGGAGCATATCTAAAGTGAATAATTCTCTAATAAAACATAAGTAACCCCTGCATCATGTTGGAGTTTGGTGTGTTTGCGCATTTAATAAAATAGTAAGATGGGTAAAAATATAATAATAGGTTGAGAATTTGGATTTAACCCAAAAGTGAAAATTGGGAGAATTGGAAATAATATCCAATATAAAATAATATTATAATTAAATAACATCCTCATAATTTGGTGATACCAATATGCATAGTTAAAATGAGTTTAAATTTGCACTTGAGATTGCATTCAAAATTTGGATTCAAAAGAGTTATAAATAAAAGAAAAACAGAAAATAAAACATAAAATAAAAGAGAAGGGAACATACCTAGGCCTCGGATACTTCATTTGGCCCATCATGAGATAACATCCGCGTGGCCTGCTCCCGCACCCGCGTTGCCGCACCCTCTCTGGTGGGTGGAGCCCATACGTCAGCTTCACGCCGCGGATGTGTCACACCCGGTTTCAGAAGGCAAACCGAATGCGAACCATGTACGTGCCAGGATCAGAACTCACGTACATAGCGATTACATAAACGACTCATCATAGCACAATGCCTCGAATAACAATAAAGGGTATGTCATAGTATTAAAGACTAGAGTCATTTACATAATATAATCAAAGTACACAGAATAGAAACGTAGCCAACGTAAATTAACCCACCACAGGCAGCTGACTGGGGGAGGTCGCTAGCCTAATCCTCGAACTCGTCGAAGTCCTGGAACTCCTGGGGATCCGCCTCGATGCCTTCTTCTTTACCTGAGCATAGATTGCACCAAAGGCAACCTGGTGTTTTGTGAAAGCAAGGGTGAGTACACATCAACGTACTCAGCAAATGTCCCGTTTGGCTGAGGTGGACTAGCTTTATGTGGAGTTAAGCTCAAGCAGTTGCTTTTAGTTGGTCAGGTATTTATTATTAGTGGAAGCCAAGTTTTAGTAATAGCCAACCCGTGAACAGCTTCCTCCTCGAGGAACATCATGATCATCATCGAACCAAAAACATTAATAGAACCATTGAGTCTCGAACCAGCTGTATCTCTAATCAAAGAGGATCCCAAGGCTGCTCTTAACCGTGAGCACGGCTGATATATCAGTTTCATTACCCTCTGCAGAGGTCGCACACTTTACCCATGAGCCGTGATTCCCATTTTGCCCCGGGGATCATGACTCCCCATTGATCACTTCCTAGGTGGTCCGGCAGGGTATCACTACGTAGCTTTTACAAAGATTCCCTAGAGGTCATAGTCGCCCGTTAGGTTTCTCCAGTTTGATAAACACAGTACCCCTCCCCGCAGGAGGGTGACTAACCAAAGCAAAACGAAAGAACCTCGGCACCTAGCCTCGGCAGAGCAAGCACTGTGCCTGGACCCCATTGACGGTACGACGGCGAAGCAACTACACCTCTAGTTCCTCTAATTAATTAGCTAAGGGCGTCCCATTTCACCCTCATGGTTGCACTGTTATCTCGGGTGGTCTCTCAACGAACAGGTCCTTACGGAGAGGTACTCGGGAAGCAGCCCGAGTCCCCTAAATGCCACAAGTATATCATCATATCCAGAATAAAATCATAGTATCATCATTGTATCTCATCATGTTCATTGATTAAAGTAAAGCGCTAGCATGTAGCTAACCATAGTAACCCAAAAGGTAAATCAAGGACAAGGTAAATAGAAAGCTAGTAAATCCTTAGGTTGTTCATAGTATGCGGGACAATGTATTATAAAGTAAATGGGACATAATGGGTCAGAGGACACTTGCCTTCACCAAGCTGCTGCTGCTCAGGGTCTTCTTCTGCAATTCTCTAAGACTCCACGAACGGCCCGATATCTACGCGAGTGCAAACATACATCCAACATTCTTGAAACGGAAGGAAACGATACACCATACAACAATATAGATCAAATAAATATGCACGTGACATAGAATTCGCATCTACGACTACGCGAGAAAGGAACTGAGACGACCGACTCTACGGTCGAGGGATATCACATTTACACTAAGCGGATATGAGCTATAATATTTAATTTGGCTTAATCATATGACAAGTAAAATTACTACTTAGTCCCGATTAGTTTGCTACTCGAATAACCGTTGTTTAAATATGTATTTAATTAGCGCAAGCTATTCTAGGTGAGGCGAATTATTAACGTGCACTGAAGCGCACGACGACGCGTGCGAACGGCACGCGCAACGCGCGCGAACGGCGATGCGCGGGCGGGGGTGAGGCGAGCGACGCGAATGCACACGGGGGGTAGACGAGGGGTAGACGGGGGGGTAGACGAGCGTGGACGGAGTCCCGTCGACGCACTGCGCGTAAGCGAACTCGAGTGCGTGCACTAGCTGCACGACGCGGCTGTGATAGCACGGCGAGGCGCTGCGCACGCGCGATTTGACGTGCACGACATGGCTAACAGCGAGTTCGAGACGCGGCGAGGGTAGACGAACGACCGGGGCGAGCTGCAGGGACGTCAGCGGGGTCAGGCTCGGTGGTTCGGCCACCTTAGCTAGCCATGGCGGACACGGCTGATCGGACGCGGGGTCTAGGCGCGCGGCAGCTCGCTGACTTGGGCCGTGCTAGCAGCGCGCCGGTGGCCAGGGGCATGAGGACGGGGCTGAGCGTGCCGAGCGCGCAGCTACTCGACCGCGGCGCGCAGGGGCGAAGCTTCGCCGGCGAATGGGAGGGCACGGCTTCCGCGACGCTAGGCACCGACGCCCTGCTCGTGGAGAAGACGGACAGGGCAGGAGGGACGAGGGCGTCCGGGCCGGCTCAGCCGAGCCCCGACCATGGCGAGCGAGCGGCGAGGAGGATAGCGGTGGAGAGAGGAAAGGGGGGACAAGCTCACCTCGGTGAAGCACAACGAGTACAAATTGAGTGGATAAACGGAAAGGAAGAGCTCGGCAACGACCCTCACCTCGACGTGTGATGGCGCGGTCACGGTGCCGAGCATGGTGACATCTCTGAGTGAGGCGTCGAACTCGGTGAGCGCAGCGGCGTAGGTGGAGTCGATGGCCGACGTCTGAACTCCGGCATGCAGCGAGCGTGGGCGATTCGACAAGGTGGAGGTCTGGCCTTCGACGGACAATGATGAGCTCGACGGTGCCGCAGATATGAAGAGGCGGTTTTCCTTTTCCTTTTCATCCTTCGAAGGCAGCATCAGCCATGGGGAAAGGTACTGCGCGCACAGGGGAAATGGGGCTGGGTGTGTACGAGGCTCTGGTGCCGCCTTTGTTTACGGGTGTCAGAGAACATGGGCGAGGAGGTTACGGCTTCGTCGCACGCACGTCCTAGGCCTCCTAGCCAAGCGGAACGACAGTTGAGGGGGAAAGGTAAAGATGATGTACGAGTTCAACGTGATAATTCCCTAACTTTAAGGATTTATTAATTACTAAATATACTACAAATATTTTTTAATGCGTGAGAAGTTTTTTCACATGATCTAAATATTTTAGTAAAACTCCTGGACATGTTTTAACCTCCAACAAACTCGAATAACGTATTCGGAGCTTATAAGAAATTTTTAAGTGCCCCTAAATAAATAAAATGTACTTTTCAAGAAAAGATAAAATATGGAAAATTATCGGAGAGTTCTACTATGTACATTAACATGCCTCACAATTTTTTGCACTTCGAAACACTATGCAACGTCATGAATGCAACAACCAACATTTATCCACGGTTTTATTTCACTAAACTTAGCACTTATATATAACATAAAAATAAAAATAACTCTCCAACATTTAGGAAAAATAATAGAAAAAATTTTGAGTATAGTGAAAAGAAATTTTTATACCCCAAAATTCAGGGTGTTACAGGATGTGTTTCTATCTTTCGCGATTCACTGACTGGCGGGGCCCACTCATCACACGCGTGGACATGTCCTCACTCCAAACTGTAGCGGCCGCCAGCTAGGCCCCTCGTGTCGGAACGACCTCCACCAATGTCGCTCTGGGTCAACCGATCTCCGCCATGGCCGCTGCATGTCGTGCATGGCGGAATCGCGTGCCGACTCAACCCTCGGGTGGCCATAAAGCGCAGATCCCAAACCCTAAGGAATCCCATCTCCTCTTGCCGCGACCTAAGCAATCCCATCTCCTGATGCCACCAATAAGGGCGGAACCAAGCTGTGCAGCCGCCGTCGTTGACTCGCTACTTCGCCGTTGTTCCGGGGTGGGCAGGGAGTCTGGGCGACGCGCCTAATTGCAGGGAGCATGACCGTAGCTGATTGGGGTCGGGAGAGCCGGGAGGATTAGCCGAATTCCTCGCCGGAGCCTTCACCTCGACCAAGATCCGACGTGCGCCGCGGGTGGCTTCGTCTGGTCCCCAACTCCGGTGAGTAAACCCTATCCCGAGTTCGCTTGTTCCCTGCGATATTGTAGGACCTGATAGAATCATGAGTTGTGCGCTAAATCATCGAGCCTGGATTCCGGCGATGGGGGTTCGCAGCGGGGTAGAGAGCGCCGCCGTCTCGGTTTGTCCGGAGAGAAGGAGAGAGTGGAGGAAGAGCGGTTGTTAGCCATCGATCGGGAAACAGAAGGCCTGGATTATCTGCTAGATACCTGTTCGGCCACGTTCATCCGTGACCTTTGATCCTAGATTGTAGGGGGTGCGTGGTGGTCGTGTTTCATTTATTCTAGTTCGTCAGATCTGGATCCTAGGGATAGGATCTTGTGCACTGTCACGATTTAATCTCAACCCTCGAGCGAGATCCAACGGCCTGAAACCGTGCATACCCCTTCGCGTGGCCAACTTGCATAAGCGCCCCTGTACTTCTGGGGAATCAACCCACGGTCCATCCTCGGTGTTTTCTGAGTCTGGGAGAATCTTCTGAGATTGCCCCTGCGCTTTCTAGAATTTGAGGACCAGTCCCGAGATCAGAAAAACCAGAGAAACTAATTTAAAAATAGATTATTAGTATTAAATTAATTGCATAAACTTGTTTAATTTGTAGAAAATTTATACGAACTCCAAATTGGTCCATTCCAGTTCCTAAATTTTTGTAATGTTATTGTCTAACCATTAGTGCCTCTGTTTTGGCATGAAAGACACATTAAAATTTATCTAATACTTAATCTTGTATTAAATACATAAAACCTTAGAAAATTCATAACTTAAAAACTATAACTCCAAATTTAATGATTCTAGTTCCTATGATCTTATTTTAATGCCTAGATCATTACTGTGTATTTTATTTACATGTTTGGTGTGATGTTAATTTTTGCTATACTATGTATGTATTGTGTTGATGCGAGTAGACGAGCAAGCTACTGAGGATCCTGGGGTTCAGCTGGTAGAGACTGCTGAGCAGGAGCTCATTGAAGGCAAGTTGTGCCCTTGATCACTTCCTTTTACCCATTCATGTTCTTATTAATCATAATGATCTGCATAGGTTAATTTTGATGGGACCCAATAGGTTACCCTAGATTTTGACTATCTTTATACCTTGTTTCACCACTGGTTTTACTACTAAATTTTTGGGTAGCACATGTTATTGCCTTATGTGGTTTTGGGTATAGAGATATTTATTACTCATGATTACACTTTTTATCATCTGTTTATCATTTACTGTCATGATAAGATCATTATGTTAATGGGAACATGGAGAACCACCCGGGAAAATAGTGCTACCACAAGGGTTTAATGGGACGCCCTTGGCTGATTAACTAGGAAAGCTAGTGGATGACTACCTTACCCGAAAGGGGCAAGGGCAGTAGGGGAGTGGTCAATGTAGGGAGGTCCTTAGGTTGATTTTGCAGCGATGGCGGTCAGGCGAGGGATTCCTGCACTGGAGCTTCCTATAAACTGTAGCTGGTTTTCTGAAGCTAGTGGAACTTTGTAAAGGCCTCGTAGTGGTACCCTGCCTCGCTTCCTTGGTAGAGGTGTATGGGGTCTGATCAACTCCGTGGCAAATGGGTTACACGACTTGTGGGTAAAGATGCGCAACCTCTGCAGAGTGTAAAACTGGTATACTAGCCGTGCTCATGGTCATGAGCAACTCGGACACTCACATGATTAATTTATGGAACTTAAACTTAATTTGTCATTTCATTGCATTTGGGATTATTTATTTATTACTTTTACTTAATATTATTATGGTTTGGTATTCACTTACACTTAGTGACTACTAATAAAATTTTGACTAACTTATAAAAGCAATGCTCAGCTTCAGCCTTTATTTTGGTAATCAGCCTTACACTTCATATGAACTCCCACCTTTGGTGAGTTCATGCACATTATTCCCACTACTTGTTGAGCTATGAACGTATGTGAGCTCACCCTTGCTGTCTCACACCCCCCATAGGAGAAGAACAGGTGGTCGAAGAGGAGCCACCTAACATTGAGGCTTTCGACTTGATCTAGGTGGCGTCACCCAGTCAGCTTTGTAGCTCCATGGAATAATATATAGTTCACTTTATTTTATAATTTATTTCTGTAAGACTTCCGCTATGTAATAAGTACATTTATGATATTTATGACATTTATCTCTATGCACTCTGTTATTATATGTGCTGTCTTCTCTAGCGCATATATGAGATGCACCCGGCTTTGTTCCTTAAAGCCCGGGTGTGACAAAAGGCCAACTTTGCCCAACGGTCGACTGCGCTGACTGTGGCGCAGTCTGCAGCATAGAAGTTAGAAGTCAGTCTGCAACGTTAGGATACACCGGACTGTCCGGTGCAACAAGAGGACAAACAACTTCAACGGTCAACTGCTCCAAACCTCAACGGTCGGCTGACGTGGCACTCACCGGACAGTGAAGAATGGAGTGTCTGGTGCACCACGGGACTGTCCGGTGTGCACATCGACAACAACGGTTGTAATAGTGGTTGGGGCTATAAATACCCCCCCAACCACCTCCATTCAAGCAATCCAGGCATTCCAACTTCCTCGTTCAATACTAGAGCAAAAGAATACACTCCCAAGACACAATCAAAGCCTTCAATCCTCTCTAAGTTCCAAAATCAAGTCAAGTGATCAAAAGTGTTTAGTGACTAAAAGATGGTGATTTGTGTTTCTTTTGTTGCTCTTGTTGCTTGGTTGCTTTCTTCTTCTCACTCTAATCTTTCCAAGTGTTTTGTAAAGCTAAGCAAGAGACACCTAATTGTGTGGTGATCCTTGCAGGGTCTTAGTGACCCGTGTGATTAAGAAGAAGCACTCGACCGGTCTAAGTGATCAATTGAGAGAGGGAAAGGGTTGAAATAGACTCGACCTTTGTGGCCTCCTCAACGGGTAGTAGGTTCTTTGGAACCGAACCTCAGGAAACAAATTGTCATGTCCATTTGTGTTGATCTTCACTATTTGATTTGTTTCTTCTCTCTCACTAGAAGTTCTCTTGCTCACATTGTTTTGAGTTTGCTCCCAAGTTATCCGCATTAATTGAGCAACTCTTAGCAATAGGAACAATCTTCCACACTCCGAATTCACCATTATTTATTTCTAACCTTAACCCCGGGCAAAGTGCGTGTTCAAATTTTATAATTTTCAGATTTCGCCTATTCACCCCCCTCTAGGCGACTTTGACCAAGTTCATCGCCTGAGTCCGACTGATTCACCATAGAGTGAGTACATGCTAGCACCCATTCTGAATACAAATCTTATTGTCCCCCCGGTTTCCAAAACCATGATAGTTGGCACGCTAGGTAGGAGAGCTCTAGTGTACTAAGGGATGCCTTCCACTCCAATGCCCCAGTCATCAGCATTTGCCAGAGGTGAGACCATCGCTCCAAGGAGCCGCATCACCTTTGCCACCCTTGACTTCTTCGCCACCACCGCCGATGAGCTCAACCTCATCGTCCCTAGCATGCCCGACACTATGGGCACACAACCTACACGCCCCACCAGGAGCAAGGCAGAGAAGCGACGCCTAAAAAGGCATGCCGCCGCCTTAAGGCGGCACCTCAATAGGCACACCAGGACAAAGGTGGTGGAAGCCCCATCCTCGACCCTGGTGGCAGTCATCGATCGCTAGGCAACATCCGTCATCGATCTGCTCGAGGATGATTCAAGCCATGGTTCGGAGGGGGCCAACTCCGACGCCAAAAGAGACGCCAGAAAGGGCCTGCTTCGTGGCAACGCCCCCAGCAAATGACAACGGTGGAGGGGACAAGGAGGCCCCCCAATCAAGAAGAAGAGTACCAACACCAAGCACGCATCATGGCGCGTGAGGCCTCCCTCCATCAGTAGCAGGAGGAGCGCGACGCCCTCATGCAAAAGCTCGACCGCGTCTACAATGATGTTGAGCGAAAGCCTTGAGGCCAAAAGGCCCCGACCAAGGAAGGTGTGTGACCAGCTCGCTGAAAGCAGCGACGACACACAATATTTCCTCAACCCCGCACAGAACATGGTCGGAACGGCCTTGATGCTCCGATGCATCTTAGAGCCAGACAAACCGGAAGCAAAGATGATGTACTAGAACCTCCGCAACATCGTGGAAAGGGCCACAGTGCAACGAGCCGAGATTGGTCGGCACTTCACCCTCAGCATCGAGAGCTATGGCCTGCAAATGACCTTGTCTTGGAGCAGGGGGGCACAACCTGCCCGGTCCACGAGGATGCGCATCCCCATGATCACATCAGGGACATCCACGACGCCTGACGCATCCTCGACAACAGGCGTCGGGAGCAGGAGGAAGTTGAGGAACCACGTGAAAGGGAAATGTGCCTTTGGGCAATTTCAATAATGTTTTGGTGATTAAGTGCCCAACACGTTTAATTAAGTTCTCATATGCCAAGTAAAGAGAAAAGTGCAAATCAAAGAGAAAGGTACGTTTCTAGATATAGTACATTGTTTTGAGTACTAATGTGTTTTGTCTAAGTGCTAGAATTAGTGAGAAAAGAATTGGAAAAAGAGGTGGCTGTGTGTAGCCGACTTCAGCTTGGCTTGGCACACCGGACTGTCCGGTGGTGCACCAGACAGTGTCCGGTGCGCCAAGCTGGTCCGCGTGAAAAGGCCCCTCTTGGGACTCGACGGTGGTGTACGAATATAATTCACCGGACTGTCTGGTGAGTCGTCCGTGGCAAACTCGTCGCTCTCGAGAAAAGGATCAGCGACGTACGGCTATAATTCACCAGACTATCCGGTGGTGCACCGGACTGTCCGGTGAGCCAACGGTCGCCTGCGCCAACGGTCGGCCGCACAATCTTCATGTGACATGTGGTCGCGCCAACGGTCGGTTGGGCACACCGGACTGTCCGGTGTGCACCAGACAGTATCCGGTGTGCCAACCGACACCGCGGACCAACGGTCGGATGCGCCAGAAATGGAAGGAGATCGCGCACTGGACAACTACAGGGACTGTCTGGTGGTGCACCGGACTGTCCGGTGCACCACCCGATAGAAGGCAAGTTTGGCCTTCCAAGTTGGCCTCCAACGGCTCCTAGCTGCCTTGGGGCTATAAAAGGGACCCCTAGGCGCATGGAGGAGTCACCCAAGCATTCACTAAGTATTCTAAGGCATCCAGACTCTGCTTCCGCGCATTTGCTTTGTTGTGTTAGAGATTTGAGCTCTATTCGAGTCAAGGACTACCTGTGTTGTCATTTGAGCTTGAGTCCTCACTTGTGTGCGTGGGTGTGCTGCGTATTCGATTCTTGTGTGTGTTGCTTCTCCCAACCTTACTCTGTGCCTTCATTGTGATCTTTGTTGTAAGGGTGAGAGACTCCAATTTGTGGAGATTCCTCGCAAACGGGAACAATCATCTAAAGGAAAAACCGTGGTATTCAAGTTGATCATCGGATCACTTGAAAGGGGTTGAGTGCAACCCTCGTCCATTGGGACGCCACAACATAGAAGTAGGCAACTGTTACTTGGCCGAACCATGGGATAAAAATCACGTGTCTTGTGTTGCTCTCTCTATGATTGTTTGTGTTCAGAAGAACTCGCTTCAAGCTACTTAACCGTTCTAACACTTATAACTAAGTTTTGTGGCTATTAGTGTTTGATTTTTATAGGATCACCTATTCACCCCCCCTCTAGGTACTCTCAATTGGTATCGGAGCCATACTCTTCACGTAACGGACTAATCGCCCGAAGAGATGGATCCTAAGGGAAAGGGGATGGTGGTCAACGACAAAGAGAAGGAGTCCATCTTCAACGAGCCAAGAGATGATAAGCCCACTGACTCAGGCTCGAGTCACAAGAAGAAGGACGGGAAGAAGAAGAGGCGCATCAAGAAGATCATCTACTACGACAGCGATGCCTCCTCTTCTTCACGAAGAGATGACGACGACAACGACTCATCGCCGAAAAATAAAATGGTTAATCAAAATTATTCTTTTGATTACTCTCGCATTCCCTACAACTCAAATGCTCACTTTCTTTCTATTCCTCTTGGAAAACCCCCACACTTTGATGGAGAGGATTACTCATTTTGGAGTCATAAAATGCGTAGTCATCTGTTTTCTCTCCATCCTAGTATCTGGGAAATTGTGGAAAATGGGATGCATTTTGATAGTACGAATAATCCTGTATTCATTAATGAACAAATTCATAAGAATGCCCAAGCTACTACTGTCTTGTTAGCTTCGCTTTGCAGGGATGAATACAATAAAGTAAGTGGCTTGGACAACACCAAGCAAATCTGGGACACCCTCAAGATCTCACATGAGGGAAATGATGCTACAATGATCATCAAAATGGAACTGGTGGAAGGCGAGCTAGGGAGATTCGCCATGATCAGGGGAGAAGAGCCAACACAAACCTACAACAGGCTCAAGACCCTGGTCAACAAGATTAGAAGCTATGGAAGCACAAGATGGACGGACCACGACGTCGTCCGACTCATGCTCAGGTCCTTTACAGTTATGGACCCCATCTTGTGAATCTTATCCGTGAAAACCCCAGGTACACAAAGATGACGCCCGAGGAGATACTCGGAAAATTTGTAAGCGGGCGCATGATGGTTAAGGAGGCAAGGTATGTAGATGACGCCTTAAACGGCCCACTGCCCGTCTACGAGCCACAACCCGTTGCGCTCAAGGCAACAAGCAGCAAGGAGGCGCTACCAAGCAAGGTAGCACAAGTGGAGGCTACCAGGCTCAACGCGAATGAAATGGCGCTTATCATCAAGCGCTTCAAGACCGCACTTAAAGGATGCAAGGAGTACCCCAACAAGAACAAAACAAGGGGAAAGCGCTCCTGCTTCAGATGCGGTAAGACTAGTCACTTTATTGCAAATTGTCCTGATAATGATAGTGACCAGGGACAAGAAAAGAGTAGGAAGGAGAAAAAGAACTATAGGAAGGCTAAGGGCGAGGCGCACCTAGGAAAGGAATGGGACTTGGACTGCTCCTCTTCCAACTCCGACAACAAAGGACTCACTGCCTTAGCCTTCAACAAGTCTTCTCTCTTCCCCAACGAACGCCATACATGTCTTATGGCCAAGGAAAAGAAGGTACATGTTCGAGATACCCCTAAGTACACTACTTCTAGCGATGATGATTCTTCCGATGATGAAGTAGATTACTCTAGTTTATTTAAAGGTTTAGATAGAGCTAAAGTAGAGAAAATTAATGAATTGATTGATGCTCTAAATGAAAAAGATAGATTGCTAGAGAGGCAAGAAGATATTTTATATGAGGAACATGACAAATTTGTTAGTGTGCAAAAATCCCTTGCCTTAGAAACTAAGAGAAATGAAATGTTATCTTCTGAATGGTCTATTTGCCATGAATCAGTCTCTAGTTTAAAGAGTTTAAATGATGAACTAAATGCTAGGCTAGAGGAAGTCAACAAAACTAGTTCATGTGTAGAGCATGTTGTGATTTGTAGTAGATGTAAGAATTTTGATGTTGATGCTTGTGATGAACACCTTATTTCTATTACCAAATTAAATGATGAGGTGGCAAGTCTTAATGCTCAACTTAAGGCTTGCAAAATTAATTTTGATAAATTAAAATTTGATAGGGATGCCTACACCGTTGGTAGACACCCCTCAATTAAGGATGGGCTTGGTTTTCGAAGGGAAACCAAGAACTTAACAAGTCAAAAGGCTCCCATTCTCAACAAAGAGAAAGGGAAGGCCCCTATGGCTAGTAGTCCTCAAAGGAACCATGCATTTATTTACGATAGGAAGGTTGCTAGTCATTACAATAGGAGTTATAATCATGCTGCTCATAATTCACATGCTATGTTTGCCTCTAGCTCCTACTTTTGTGCATGGTAGAAGTAGGCCTAGGAGAAATCATATTGTGCCACATATGCCTAGGAAAGTATGTAATGAACCTTCTACCATTTACCATGCTTGCAATACTTCATTTGTTCTTTTATGTAAGAATGCAAAAGTAGTTGCTAGGAAATTGGGATCCAAATGCAAGGGAGACAAAACTTGCATATGGGTTCCAAAAGCTATTGTGACTAACCTTGTAGGACCCAACAACAGTTGTGTACCTAAAACCCAAGCTTAAATTCCTTGCAGGTTTATGCATCCAGGGGCTCAAGCTGGATTATCGACAGCGGATGCACAAACCACATGACGGGGGAGATGAAGATGTTCACCTCCTACGTCAAGAACAAGGATTCCCAAGATACAATTATCTTTGGAGATGGGAATCAAGGCACGGTCAAGGGTTTGGGAAAGATAGCCATCACCAATGAGCACTCCATTTCAAATGTATTTCTCGTAGAGTCGCTTGGTTACAACCTTCTGTCTGTAAGTCAATTATGTCACATGGGTTACAATTGTCTCTTTACAAATGTTGATGTATCTGTCTTTAGAAGGAGTGATGGTTCATTAGCTTTTAAGGGTGTATTAGACGACAAACTCTACTTAGTTGATTTTTCGAAAGAGGAGGCCGATCTAGATGCATGCTTAATAGCTAAGACTAGTATGGGCTAGCTCTAGCATCGCTGTCTAGCACATGTTTGGATGAAGAACCTTCATAAGCTTCTAAAGGGAGATCATGTGTTAGGACTAACCAAAGTCTATTTTGAGAAAGACAGACCTTGTGCAGCATGTCAGGCAGGAAAATAGTTGGGAAGCACTCATCATAGCAAGAATGTGATGACAACATCAAGACCACTGGAGCTTCTTCATATGGATCTTTTTGGACCCGTTGCCTACCTTAGCATCGGGGGAAGTAAGTATGGTCTTGTTATTATTGATGATTTTTCCCGCTTCACTTGGGTATTCTTTTTGCAGGACAAATTAGAAACCCAAGGGACCCTAAAGCGCTTTTTAAGGAGGGCTCAAAATGAATTTGAGCTCAAGGTGAAAAAGATAAGAAGCGACAACGGGTCCGAGTTCAAGAATCTGCAAGTGGAGGAGTATCTTGAGGAGGAAGGCATCAAGCACGAGTTCTCCGCTCCCTACACACCACAGCAAAACAGTGTGGTAGAGAGGAAGAACAGGATGCTTATCGACATGGCAAGAACGATGCTTGCAGAGTTCAAGACACCCGAGCGGTTTTCGTCGGAAGCTATGAACACAGCCTGCCACGCTATGAGCTCCTTACCGGTAACAAACCCAATGTTTCTTACTTTCGAGTATTTGGGAGCAAATGCTACATTCTGGTGAAGAAAGGTAGACATTCTAAGTTTGCTCCCAAGGCAGTAGAAGGGTTTTTACTAGGGTATGACTCAAATACAAAGGTGTATAGAGTCTTCAACAAATCATCAGGTTTGGTTGAAGTCTCTAGTGATGTTGTATTTGATGAGACTAATGGCTCTCCAAGAGAGCAAGTTGATCTTGATGACATAGATGAAGATGATGTTCCAACGACCGCAATACGCACGATGACGATTGGTGATGTGCGACCATAGGAATAACAGGAGCAAGATCAGCCTTCTTCCTCAATACTGGCGCATCCCCCAACTCAAGATGATGGACAGGTACCTCAAGAAGAGGAGTGTGATCAAGGGGGAGCACAAGACAAACATGCTATGGAAGAAGAAGCACCATGGGTCCCTCCAACTCAAGTCTGAGCAACGATCCAACGACATCACCCCATCGACCAGATTCTGGGTGACATCAGCAAGGTAGTAACTACTCGCTCAAGATTAGCTAACTTTTGTGAGCATTACTCGTTTGTCTCTTCTATTGAGCCTTTCAGAGTAGAAGAGGCCTTGCAGGATCCGGACTGGGTGTTGGCCATGCAGGAAGAGCTCAACAACTTCAAGAGAAATGAAGTTTGGAGCTTGGTGCCACGTCCAAAGCAAAATGTTGTGGGAACCAAGTGGGTGTTCTACAATAAGCAAGACGAGCACAGGATGGTGACAAGAAACAAGGCTCGACTTGTGGCAAAAGGTTATGCCCAAGTCGCAGGTTTGGATTTCGAGGAGACTTTTGCTCCTGTGGTTAGGCTAGAGTCTATTCGAATTCTATTAGCCTATGCCGCTCACCACTCTTTCAGGTTGTTTCAAATGGATGTGAAGAGCGCTTTCTCAACGGGCCAATCAAGGAGGAAGTATACGTGGAACAACCCCCTGGCTTTGAGGATGATAGGTATCCCGACCACGTTTTAAGCTCTCTAAGGCGCTCTATGGACTTAAGCAAGCCCCAAGAGCATGGTATAAATGCCTTAGAGATTTCTTAATTGCTAATGCTTTCAAGGTTGGGAAAGCCGATCCCACTCTTTTTACTAAGACTTGTGATGGTGATCTTTTTGTGTGCCAAATTTATATCGATGACATAATATTTGGTTCTACTAATCAAAAGTCTTGTAAGGAGTTTAGTAGGGTGATGACTCAAAAGTTCGAGATGTCAATGATGGGTGAGTTGACCTACTTCCTTGGGTTCCAAGTGAAGCAACTCAAGGACGACACTTTCCTCTCCCAAACGAAGTACACACAAGATCTTCTCAAGCGGTTTGGGATGAAGGACGCCAAGCCCACAAAGACACCGATGGGAACCGACGGGCATGTCGACCTCAACAAAGGAGGTAAGTCTGTTGATCAAAAGGCATACTGGTCTATGATAGGGTCATTACTTTATTTATGTGCTAGTAGACCGGACATTATGCTAAGTGTATGCATGTGTGCTAGATATCAATCCGACCCTAGGGAATGTCACCTTGTGGCCGTTAAGCGAATTTTTAGATATTTAGTTGTTATGCCTTGCTTCGGGGTCTAGTATCCAAAGGGGTCTACCTTTGACTTAATTGGATACGTAGACTCCGATTATTATGCCGGGTGCAAGGTAGATAGGAAGAGTACATCAGGGACATGCCAATTCCTAGGAAGGTCCCTGGTGTCCTGGAGTTCTAAGAAACAAACATTCGTTGCCCTATCCACTACTGAGGCCAAGTATGTTGCCACAGGACAGTGTTGCGCGCAACTACTTTGGATGAGGAAAACCCTCTAAGACTTTGGCTACAATCTAAGCAAAGTCCCACTCCTATGTGACAATGAGAGTGCAATCCGCATGGCGGATAATCCTGTTGAACACAGCCGCACTAAGCACATAGACATCTAGCATCACTTCCTGAGGGATCACCAGCAAAAGGGAGATATTGAGATTTTTCATATTAGCACCGAGAACCAGCTAGCCGATATCTTCACCAAGCCGTTGGACGAGAAAACATTTTGCAGGTTGCGTAGTGAGCTAAATGTCTTAGATTCACGTAACTTGGATTGATCTATAGCATACATGTGTTCTATGCCTTTGATCATGTTACTTTGAAGCATTTACATTACTTGTTGTATATCTGTGGTGCTCAAGTTGTACAAGACCTCCCCGGACCTCACAAGTCCATATGCAAATGGTGCACTTATTTAGAAGGAGATATGCTACAACTTGATCCTTTGAGACTAACCTTTGTGTTTGAGTATTCTTGATGTAGTCTCAAAAGTGCATTGAAAGGGAAAATGGACTTTGATGTTGCAAAGACTTCCACTGCACTCCGGTATTAGGGTACTTAATTCCAAGTTCATTCCTATGCTCTATTTGCCTTTTTGCTCTTAATTGACATTTTTTGGTGAGGCAATGGGGTTAAAGGGCCAAGAATGATCCCGTTTTGGTGCTTAATGCCAAAGGGGGAGAAATTAAGGCCAAAAGCATATGGATCAGCTATCACTTGTGAATTTTGAAAACAATAGAGTTAGAACTTTTGATTTGTCCAAAATACTCCTATTGCAAAATTTAGTGTCTTGTGGGGATTTGTCCAAAATACTCTTATTGCAAAATTTAGTCTCTTGTGGGGAGAATTTTTGATTATGGGAAAAAGGGCGAGTTTTTGGTACTTGATCAATTTTTCCATTGAAATATCTCTCTTTATGCCTAAACAAGTGTGTTTGACTTAGAGATAGGAAAATGAATTTGATTTGCAAAAACAAACCAAGTGGTGGCAAAGAGCGATCCAAATATGCCAAATTATAGTAAAAAACAATTTGGTCTTCAATTGCATTGATTTTGCACTTCTCTTGTTGCTTTTTGTTGTGTTGGCATAAATCACCAAAAAGGGGGAGATTGAAAGGGAAATGTGCCTTTGGGCAATTTCAATAATGTTTTGGTGATTAAGTGCCCAACACGATTAATTAAGTTCTCATATGTCAAGTAAAGAGAAAAGTGCAAATCAAAGAGAAAGGTACGTTTCTAGACTTAGTACATTGTTTTGAGTACTAATGTGTTTTGTTTAAGTGCTAGAATTAGTGAGAAAAGAATTGGAAAAAGAGGTGGCTGTGTGCAGCCAACTTCAGCTTGGCTTGACACACTGGACTGTCCGGTGCGCGAGGCTGGTCCGCGTGAAAAGGCCGCTCTCGGGACTCGACGGCGGCGTACGACTATAATTCACCGGACTATCCGGTGGCGCACCGGACTGTCCGGTGAGTCGTCCGCGGCGAACTCGTCGCTCTCGGGAAAAGGATCAACGACGTACAGCTATAATTCACGGGACTGTCCGAAGGTGCACCGGACTGTCCGGTGAGCCAACGGTCGCCTGCGCCAACGGTCGGCCGTGCAATCTTCGCGTGACACGTGGTCGCGCCAACGGTCGGTTGGGCACACCGAACTGTCCGGTGTGCACCGGACAGTGTCCGGTGCGCCAACCAACGGTCGGATGCGCCAGAAATGGAAGGAGATCACGCACCGGACAGCTACAGGGACTATCCGATGGTGCACCAGACTGTCCGGTGCACCACCTGACAGAAGGCAAGTTTGGCCTTCCAAGTTGACCTCTAACGGCTCCTAGCTACCTTGGGGCTATAAAAGGGACCCCTAGGCGCATGGAGGAGTCACCCAAGCATTCACTAAGTATTCTAAGGCATCCAGACTCTGCTTCCGCGCATTCGCTTTGTTGTGTTAGAGATTTGAGCTCTATTCGAGTCAAGGACTCCCTGTGTTGTCATTTCAGCTCGAGTCTTCACTTGTGTGCGTGGGTGTGCTATGTATTCGAGTCTTGTGTGTGTTGCTTCTCCCAACCTTACTCTGTGCCTTCATTGTGATCTTTGTTTTAAGGGCGAGAGACTCCAATTTGTGGAGATTCCTCGCAAACGGGAACAATCATCTAAAGGAAAAACCATGGTATTCAAGTTGATCATCGGATCACTTGAAAGGGGTTGAGTGCAACCCTCATCCATTGGGATGCCACAATGTGAAAGTAGGCAAGTGTTACTTGGCCAAACTACAGGATAAAAATTGCGTGTCTTGTGTTGCTCTCTCTGTGATTGTTTGTGTTCACAAGAACTCGCTTCAAGCTACTTAGCTGTTCTAACACTTATAACTAAGTTTTGTGGCTATTATTGTTTGATTTTTATAGGATCACCTATCACCCCCCTCTAGGTGCTCTCACCACGTGAGAGGACGCGTGAGTGTAGTCCTAGCCCACCCGGGTAAAGACCACGCGCTTTCAGGCGGAGAAAGGCGCAGTCCCCCCAAAGGTATGCGCCCTTGCAAACATCTCTATGTACGATGGATCCACTAACCCCCGCGTGTGGCTGAAAGACTACCGCATCGCAAGCCGCATGGCGTGAATCAAGGATGACTGCCTCATCATCCAGTTCCTCCCCATACACCTCACGGAGGGAGTGAGAGCCAAGCTCGAGGACTTGCCAGTCGGAATCATCCGCGACTGGTCCGACCCCTGAAAGGCTTTCGTTGGAAATTTTTAGGACACCTACAAACGACCCGGAAGCTCCTAGGACCTACAGAGGTGCACTCAGAGAAGCGGGGAGAGCCTATGGGACTACATCCAAAGGTTTTCCCAAAAGAGGAGCGAACTCCCTGATGCCACAGACGTGGATATAGTGAGTGCCTTCACCTATGGCACCACTAATGAAGCGCTGATCCATGAGCTTGGCTGAGGAAGACCGAGAACAACGATGGACCTACTTGACATATCGACAAGTTCGCTGATAGGGAGGACGCAGTGGGAGCCATTTTTCGCAAGGGAAAGGGCCCACAGGACGATGGCGAGCTTAGTGAAGAAAGGAAGGAGGGAACTTCAAGAACACCCCGACAAGCATAGAAGGAACCACTATCCCCGGTGCGACAAAGAAGTCACCACAGTAGATCAACCACCTAGGCCACCGGGTAAGAATGGTGGCGACCATTTCCAGAAGCTAATGGACTCGCCATGTGAAAATCACGGTTTCTCGTCCAACACAAGCTCTAGGAGTGCGAGCTCCTAAAGCACTTTATCTCTAAGCCGCTCGCCAAGAAGGCAAGGCTAGAGGAGCTGACAAAGCCGATAGAGCAAGAGGTCCCCACCGAAGATTTACTCAAGCCAACAGGGTGCCTCATGATCTTCGGCAAGGCTAAGGCCTACGATGACAAGCGTCACATCAAGGCCACCCACCGGCAAGTCCACGCAGCAGAGCCAACCATCCCACGATATCTTTGGTGGTCAGAGTTTTAGATCATTTTCGATCGCTGCGACCACCCTACAACATCTCGCATCCTAGGGCCTACCCCCTTGTCATCGAGCCAGTTGTAGCCTCTAAGTGCCTCACCAAGGTGCTCATGGATAGGGAAGTGGCCTCAACATCATGTATATTGAGACCTTCGATGGACTAGGATCGCACACTCCACACTGTGACCTAGCACGACACCATTCCATGGTGTCATACTTGGCCACTAGGCCTACCCACTCGGGTGGATCACCCTGCCCATTGCGTTCGGCTACCACACCAATTTTCGCACAGAACAGCTAGAGTTCGAGGTGGTGGACTTCCTGGGATCCTACAACACCATACTTAGGAGGCCGTGCTATGACAAGTTCATGGCCATACCTAACTACATGTACCTAAAGTTGAAGATGCCCGGACCACACGAGGTCACCATGACCTCCGCGTCTATCAAGATGATGTACACTTGCGAACGAGCAAACTGCGAACTCGCCTCCAATGGCTAGTCTCTAGGATCCCATCTCCAAGGACCATGGCGGCAAGACGGGTGCACCATTTAACGTCGTGGATGTCACAAAATGCACGCGGATCAGAGCATAGCTAGGCGAGAGGAAGGTGAGGGAAGGTCTGTGTGGGAATTTTTAGAAGATAGGCTTTGTAAGGAAAGGCGACTTCAATCAAATAGGAATTGCAAAACATGTATCTACTAAGAAAAGAAATCAATGAAGATCAAAAGATTCCCATCAATCGTTTTGCCCTCGTAAGACCCCACCAATCTGAAGACGAGTTTTTTCAACCTAAAGTACCAATGTCCCAAACTACGCTTTCAATCGAAGTACCATGAACAAGTCACCAAGGCGGTCTGGCCGTCGTGCCCCATGGGAAGCAAGCAAAGGTCTCTACACCTACTGAATATCATGTCAGTCAACACAGAAGAAACCACCACCACATAGATCCACGAAGTCCAAAAAGGCCACTGGGGCCAGGATCTGATGGGCAATAGGTTCAAAGTGGAAATAACACGCCACATAAAGATCTTGCCCATATAAGGAAGTTATTACAAAATGGAACAGACACAAGAAGCGACCTAGGCACCGGTGGGCAGGTCACCAACAGGTGATGCCAGATTCCAGGGGCAAGCTAGCTGGGTCTTCACGTCCTCCCGTTCAGCGAGAACTTTGGCATAGGGGCAGACTTGATCTTCAATTGCGTCTAGCTCCTCATTGCTTTGGCTAATGGCAAAACCTTCAGCAATCATGGTAGCATCGATCTCATCAAAGTGAGAGACCATTTGCCCCAGAGCTAAGCTGCTCCCATGGAACACACCCTCGACGACGACGTGCTCCACTTGGCTAGGAAGCGACCATAGCTGGTCCACCAAAGGCACCTCAATTGGAGGCAGCGGTGAAAGGTGGGCGCACACCTAGCCAATGACCAGGCGGAACTCCTAAAGCTCAGCACTTTGCTCGGAGAGCATGGCGGTCACATTGGCCAACGAGGCAATGGTGCCATCACGAGCAAGTGAAAGCTCTCGCACTCGGGCCTCAGTCGTTGCCTTCATTTCCTCGGCTATCCTCTTTGTGCTATCAGCCTGAGTGTCACACCCGGATTTAAGGGACAAAGCTGGGTGCATCTCATACATGAGCCAAAGAAGACAACATATATAATAACATAGTGTATAGGGATAAATGTCACAATATAATCAGAGTACTTATTACATAGCGGAAGTCTTACAAAATAAATTATAAATATAAAAGGATCTAAAATCCATCCTTGGCGCCAGAAAGTCAACTGGGAGACGCCACCTAGATCGAATCGAACTCCTCATTGTGTGGCTCCTCTTGAACCACCTGTTCTTCTCCTATGAGGGGGTGTGAGACAGCAAGGGTGAGCTCACACATGTTCATCGCTCAACAAGTTGTGGGGAATAATGTGGCATGAACTCACCAAAGGTGGGAGTTCATGTGATGTGTAAGGCTAATCAACAATAGGGGTTAAAGCTGAGCATTGCTTTTAATAAGTTGGTCAAATTTTATTAGCAATTACTAAATGTAAGTAAATACCAAAAAATAATAGAACAAAATTAATACATAATCCCATGCAATGCAAATGACAAATTGAATTTAAGTTCCATAATTTAATCATGCGAGAGTCCTGAGCTGCTCTTGACCGTGAGCTCGGCTAGTATACCAGTTTTACACTCTACAGAGGTTGTACCCTGTACCCACAAGTCGTGTTTCCCATGTCGTCAGGGTTTGCAAGGCCCTTAGACACTACCAAGGTGAATGGCTAGGGATCCACTACAAGGCCTTTACAAAGTTCCACTAGCTTTCGAAAACCCGCTACAGTTTATGGGAAGAGCACTTGCAAGAATCCCTCGTCTGACCGCCATCGCACCAAAATCAACCTGAGAACCTCCTTGCATGCAACTTCCCTACTGCCCTTGCCCCTTTCGGGTAAGGTAGTCTTCCACTAGCTTTCCTAATTAGTTAGCCAAGGGGTCCCATTCCTCCCTTGTGGTGGCACGTGTTTCTCAAGTTAAGCTCCATGTTCCAATTAAAGATAATAATGATCTTGTCATAAACATAATTAAAATAACAGAATAATTGGAACATGGATATAGTGTAGTATAAATCCCAAAACCATATAAAGCAATAGCAAAAACTACCCATGTGATTCAGGGGTAAACAATGTAGAAATGATAAACAGACTAGGGTGACCTATTGGGTCCCATCAAAATTAAACCTATGCATTGAATAATGATAATAAAGAACATTATTGGGTAACAAAAGTGGATCAAGGGCACAAGGGTCCCATCAAAATTAAACCTATGCATTGAATAATGATAATAAAGAACATTATTGGGTAACAAAAGTGGATCAAGGGCACAACTTGCCTGGCACTTGAGATTCTAGGTACCAGGATGATTCTTTAGATCCTCGTGACCTCACTGCTAGTCGTAGCAATACAAACAGACATGGTATAGACAAAATTAACATCACACCAAACATGAGTACAAACTGAATAATAATGTTCTACGCGTTGCTACGAGATCGCGGGATCGAGAACTACTACGATCGGAGTCATAGTTAAGAAGTTATGATCTTATAGAGGATCTATGTGATTAAAATATTAAACTATATTATAAATTGGTTAGTAAAATTCATATGAGAGGTTATTCTATAAATAATTATCTCAACTTTAATCTAAGTTATAAATTGACCATAGATTATATTCTAGTAGATTATAATGATAAGTAGTTTAACGAGACTAATCAACGTAAGTTAAATAAAGATCTAATTATAAAAGAACAAGACATGGTATAATAAATGTTGTTATTGCATAGTAAATATTTATACGAGGCTAACGCGACTTGAATGGATCAAATCGGAGTTAAAATGGATAAATTATGAATTTCCGAAGTTATTAGGTACTTAGAATAGATTAATTCAAATTAACAATTTTAATTCAAGTTTTACGGCTAAACAGTGTTACTAGTTGATAGACAATATTAAAACAAAAATAATGTCTCTAGAATGAATCAATTTAGAGCTAAAATGAAGTTAATATGATTTATCTAAGTTTATGGAATTATTTTTGTATTAAAACCCAATTTGTATAATCATTTCCCCATTTTTATAATCAGTCTGGACTGTGCGCCAAAATCCGAGAAGTGCAGGGGCCACGGTGTAAATGTTTCCAAGACACAGTTCACCCTGCGCAGGACTGCGAGTTTATTCCTAAAATCCTGTGGGGTTCTTATGTGAAATAGCACGACCGAAGGGGTATGAGTGATCATGCGTCGTTGGATCCAAAACCTAGGGCTCAGATTAGATCTAGCCATCGGTGCTCTTACGTGCTTCCTAGGACACGCAGATCCTAATCCAACGGTCCCAATAGACCACGGTTCCTAACCCTCCGATCGGGAATCTACGACCGAGGTTTACCACGCGCGAAAGCGTACACAACGATCAGATCAAGGCCGTTCAGAAGACATCCAACGATCGCGCTTTTCTCCCCAGATCCACATGCAGGCGCAGCGGCGCCTTTCCTCTCGTGGTGGCGCACTCGCCGCCACGGCGACCGATGCCCAAATCACCGCCCCATTTCTGATCTGGGTGAAGCTACTCGATCCCGGAACCACGATGATCTGCGTGGGGCCCTAATCACTACGCTCGACTACCGCGAGCACTGTGCCCACGGATTCCTGCGCCCCGTGGCGGCACCGTGAAGTTCGGTGAGAAATTCCACTCCACCGACGACCCTACCCTTCTAATACACTGGTGCAACGTGTTGGGAGTATCAAGGCAAGGGATACGGCGGCAGATTACCTGTGAATCGATCAGAGGCGAGCCCTGACCACAAGGGCAGGTGACACAGCAGCAGCAACTGACCCCAGCAATGAATTCACACGCCGCTGACCGCCCACGAACGAAGTTGCGCAGTTGAACACGTTCTGTGCACGGCAACTTCGCCACCGAATCCGCGCTTCGAAGCTCAACGGTGACAGAGGAGTGGTCTCGACGGATGCGGCTCTCACTATCTCCCTTCCGATCGGCGATGGAGGCTTGGGCCTACGGCTATGTCGCAAAAACGGGCAACGAGTGGAGAGGAGGGGCGCAGCTTATGTGGGAGGGGGAGCCAGGTAGGATTCATCAACGGACCCCGAGATTCCCGGCGCGCTCCAGCCAGGAGCGGCGAAGTCGTTGAAGAAGACGATTGACGCGCGGGTGAGCGACCGACGGGGCGGTCCCACAGGTAAGTGATCCGCAGCGAGGGGATAAGGCAAATCTGCGGGGTCCACATGCCAGTGGCAACACAGCGCGCAGATGACCACTCCGAGTGGGCCACGAGGGATAGGAATGTAAGTGGGCTGAGGAGAGGGGAGAGAAAAAAGGTAGTGGGCCTGGGCCGAATCCGTTTTAGTGTATTCTTTTCTTTTTTTTCTTTTTCCTGATTTCATTTGTCTCTTTATTTTTAAATCCCAAATTTGAATTCAAATAGTGTTCTGAACTTGTACTCAAATTAAATGTACAAAATAAACATACTAGTATGGAAGGATTGTATTTATTTATACATTTATTTTATCTCATTTATTTAGTGTTTTCTTCCCTTTCCTCAAACCCTAGAGTTCCCTTTTCTATTTCAAAGTTCTCACTCCAAATTTAATTTTAAATTCAAACACATGGTTTGAACTTCAACTTTTCAAGTGTCAAAATAATTCATAATATAAATCTACTGTTTACAATACTATTTTCTATTCTCTTTTGATTTACAAATTTAAAAATTCAAATCCAAGATAAAGTTTAGGGATTCATACTCAAAATCAATTATGAAGCAAATATATATACATATATATTTATTTTAATTGACTTATTTCACTACACGATGGTTCACTTACAGCGACCTACGGTTGGTTGCTAAAACGGCCTTCAGCGACCTACGGTTGGTCGCTAAAAACTTTTAGCGACCCATAAGGATGGTCGCTGTAAGTGCCGTCGCTAAAGGCTTTAGCGACCGACATCTTTTTAGCGACCGACCGTCCGTTGCTAATATTGTATATTTAGCGACCAACCGTGGGTTGCTGTACTATAGATTTAGCAACCAACTGTAAGTCGTCATACTATACATTTAGCAACCAACAGAAAGTCGCCCTTTTTACAGTTGTTATTAATAATAATATACATTTAATTAAGCACCACAAATCACATATTTTTACACACAAATCATAAAGACATACACAGTTAATCAGTATACCACAATCATAGATCCATCACATAAACACAAAAGCGCCACAATTATATATTCACAAAAGCAACACAATTATAATATCATTCACAACTAGATCATTTACAGATAGCTAGCTAGATCATTCACAAAAGCTCCAGAGATGATCAGTCACAAAAGCACCACAACTACATCACTAATGTTTCATATCACTCTAGCTATTGTTCAAAAGCCCACAACTACATCACTCTAGCTGCTCCAGAGCTGATCAGTCACAAAAGCATCTGTTCACTCTACTAGCTTTTGATGCTCTATTTTCACACCCATAGCAGAACCTTGCAACTAGCTCAAATGACTTGGCACCCCCAGGAATGTCATTTAGTTTGATGATGCATTCTTCTTGGTCAGAATTTTCTTCAATTGACCGTTCAAGAAAGACACTTTTTGAAAGTAAAGGGAACTGCAATGAAACAGACACTGTTATGGAGGAAATAATCAACATGTAAAAAGGTTAATTAAAGGCATACAAGGCAAGAAAGTGAAGCAAAAGCATTGGAACAGAAATAAAAGGTTATAACCATTTTCATATTCTTTCATAAATGCCAGTAGAAGAAGCTTTACACAGGAAACACCAAGTCAAACAAAGTATGATGAAAGTTTCATTCAAAGCAAGGAACTGTTTATTGTTGCAACACGATATGGACAGAGAACATTTGCTAGACGGGAACAAGCAACAAAAGGGATATAACCATTTTTGCTTTATTTCTTGCATACACCAGGAAAATACAGGAATCCAGAATATGACCAGGAAAAAAGGACAGTACCTTGTGAAGGTGGAAAGACATATCCCTAGCCTCAACGGTGACATCGCTAGGAAGTCCTGTTGTGCAGAACCTAAAAGGTTCACAAGCAGAAAAACAATCGAAATTCAGATAAATTTGTATATTCAGTAAGAACTGGAAAATGAGACTCCTTATGGTAAAAAACAATGATGGGTGGTCACCTAGTGGTTAATGTCAATTTCAAACTAATAGGTTTAAAGCACACATTAAGAAAGAAAAAACTCAACCATATGCAACAAGACATTTGGATAAACATTTCAAATGCCACAAGTCTTCATCACTCAAGAATCAAAAACTAATTATTCCTACTTAGCCAAACAAGAACAAAATCAAGTGCTCAATTGCAGATTTTCTGGACAGCACACAATAGTCAATTGTTTTGTTCATAACTCACAAAATATTCATCCAAAAATAGTGAACTAAGACTTTCTGGAAAGCCTAAGAAATCCTATACAACTTTGGTATTATCATCACCATGAGATTAGACACTTAAAAAGGTCAATCAGTATTAAATGATAATGCTGTCCAGATTTGGACGGAATTCGACTACTCACTTCAAAACTCCATAACTGGAGATCTAGGCATCCAAAACAGGTGATCCAAGAATTTCTAGAAAGCTTATAAAATTGTCTACAACTCATTTAAAAACATCTTAGGTTGTATGAAACACCCGACTAAATATGATCTTGGGAAGCATGACTAGATCATACCAAAGTTCCTAGTAGAAGCGACAGCACAAATCCAATCTTGAGATAAGATGCATGCTTCTACTCAGCTAGACATACCTTAAATATGGGTTCCACTTTTCCATGAAAAACTTTGCTAGATGTCCAGATCGAGGTGTAACACCCTGAATTTGGGGGTATAAAATTTCTTTGCTCATATTCACAAATTCAGGTGTTACTTCCCTTTTCTCATCCTTCCCCAATCTTCTCTTTCTCATTTCTATAGTAGGAAAGTGGTTATTTTATTTATAATTATAGTCTATTAGCTCAAACTCCAAGGGAGTATGAATTGTTGCATCATGTTGAACCCTAGATTTCACTTTTGTTTGGTGCATAATTCTCAAAAGGTCTAATTTGAATTTGTGGCTTATTTGAATTTGAATCAAATAGAGAAAATAAAAAGAAAAGAGAAAACAATTCCAAAATAAAAGAAAAAGGAAAAGCAGCCCGCTACCCCCGCCCCCCTCGGCCTTTCGGCCCACCAGGCCCATCCCCCGCGCGCGCCCTCCCGCTCCTCTCTCTCCCTGCGCCGCGGGCCCGGCCTGTCGGCGCGCCCGCCTTCCGCGCGCCCGCCTCCCGCTCTCTCTGCTCGCCCGACCCCACCCGTCGGCGCAGCCGTTTTCCCCGCCCCCGCGCCCGCTTTCTTCTCTCTCTCTGCCCGCGGGCCCGGCTTGTCAGCTCCCCTCGTCCTCGCGTAACTGCCGCCGAGCTGCGCCCGCCCGCCTTCTCCGCGCCCACGTCGCGCGTGGGGCTCGCCCCACCTCGCCCTTGGCCACTTGAGCCCCGAACCTCGCTCGCCATCTCCCCCTCCCTCATTTGCGCACCCGCAGACCCCTCACTAACCTTCCCCTCGCTGCGCGCACGCCAGAGCTCCATCGCCGCGAACCGCCGCCGCCCGAGCTCGTTTCTCGGCCGCCGTTGGAGCTCCGCCGTGTCCATTGCCACGGTGAGCTCCGCCCCGACGTCCGCAACCCGGAACGCGCTCCAATTTCCCCTCTCCCTCCCCGAATTCCTCCGCCCGCGCTCACCCACCGTCCTCCGTGCAGCCGCCGCCGTCGACCCGGGCTGTCGTCGCGTCTCCGTCGCCACCGAGAGGTCCCTGGGAGTCGCCTTGAGGTAAGGAACCTCCCCTGCCCTCTCCCTCCCCTTCTATTGCTCCCTGCTGCACTTAATTCCTCGCCGGAGTCGATTAGCGCCGCCGCCGAGCCACTCCACCGTGAACCGCCCCCTCCGGTGCCCCTGCCCTGACCCGGACCCCACCAAAAGACTCCCCGCGCCCTCCCCAACCTCCCCGGCCATTCAGACCGCCCCAAGGACCTGCAGGGCCCCCGCGCCCCTCGTCTCCGGCGAGCACCTCCGCCGCGGGGACGGGCGCCGCCGCCTCAGCTGGCTGGGGAAGGAGGCAGAAGCAGCCGCCCCAATCCCCGCCGTCCATCTCAGATCGGACGACCCCGTTTTAAATAGCCCGAATCCAATCGTAGCCGTCCGCCCAACGGCCCAGGGCCGCTTTCCCCCGCGCCCCGCCTCTCTGCCGCTGGGCCCCGCCTGTCAGCCCGCCCGTGCGCTTGCTCTGCCCGCCCGGTCCCGCCTGCCAGTCACCCGCGCCCGCGCTGCCCGCTGGCCCCGCCTGTCAGTCGCCGCGCCCGCGCCCGCGCTGCCCGCCCGGCCCCGCCTGTCAGCCGCCCAGGCCGCCGCGTGCCCGCGCGCCCGCCGCAGGATCTAATCCTGGCTGTCCATTTGAGATCCAACGGCTAAGAAGGCCCGATACCCCTTCGCCCGCGCGTTTTCTTAAAGAACCCCTCTGTTTTCTGGAAATTGCGCCCGCCGTCCCTGGTTTCTCGCAGTTAGGTCCTCGGACCTTTTATTTAATTCAAAATAGGTCCTTAGGGTATATTTTTAACCCCTAAACTTGTAAAATTCATAACTTTGTCATATGAACTCCAAATTAGGTGCTTCAAATTGCAAAATGTTCATAAAATTATTATCTATCTGTTTATGCAATGTTTCCCTGCTGTTTCCATGTCCCAATTAATGGTTAATCATTAGGATAGGATTAAGGTTATTGGAACCTTATTTGAGATAAATAAAAGATAGTAGACTTTAATAAAAGTTGGAGCACTTAAGTTTATGGACTTAAACACCTAAGTTTAGGAACTTAAAACCAGATAAGGATTTAATTCCCCCACTGACTTAAACCTGAGTAGTGGATAATGAATCCTTTTGTATAGTCCTCTACCCTAGACCTAGGGAATACCAGAGTGCCTATCCCTTTTCTATTATGAACTTGTGATCTCTCTGCTGCATATGTTTGGTATATTGTTTTTGTTTGTTATTTCCCAAGTGCATAGTGTGAATGATTACTTTACGTAGACAACGAGCAGTCTGTGTTTTCCGAGGAAGTTGCAGAGGAAGTTCCTGATCAGCAGTTTGGTGAAGGCAAGTGTCCTCTGACCCATTATGTCCTATTCATTTATAACTTACTACCCCGCATTACTTACTTGAAACCTAAGGATTGACTAGCTTTACACTTTACTTTATCCTTGATGACCTTATGGGCTATTATGGTTAGCATTCTGCTATTGCCTTAACTTAATCAATGAACATGATGTGAATATTTATGATACTGTTATCCTGATGATGTTGATGATCTTGTGATACTCTAGGGGGCTCAGGCTGTTTCCTGAGTACCTCTCCGTAAGGACCTGTTCGTTGAGAGACCACCAGGGATAACAGTGCAACCATGAGGGTGAAATGGGGCGCCCTTAGCTAATTAATTAGAGGAACTAGAGGTGTAGTTGCTTCGCCGTCGTGCCGTCAATGGGGTCCAGGCACAGTGCTTGCTCTGCCGAGGCTGAGTGCCGAGGTTCTTTCGTTTTGCTTTTTGTTAGTCACTCTCCTGCGGGGAGGGGTACTGTGTTTATCAAACTGGAGAAACCTAACGGGCAGCTATGATCTCTAGGGAATCTTTGTAAAAGCTACGTAGTGATACCCTGCCGGACCACCTAGGTAGTGGTCAATGGGGATTAGCTCTCCCCGGGCAGAAAGGGAATCACGACTCATGGGTAAAGTGTGCGGCCTCTGCAGAGGGTAGTGAAACTGATATATCAGCCGTGCTCACGGTTAAGAGCAGCCTTGGGATCCTCTTTGATTAGAGATACAGAAGGTTCGAGATACAAGGATTATGTTATGGTTTTGGTTCGAATATGATGATGCTGTTCCTCGATGAGGAAATGGTTCATGGGTTGGTTAATGCTAAAACCTGGCTTCTACTAATGATAAATACCTGACCAACTAAAAGCAACTGCTTGAGCCTAACCCCACATAAAGCTAGTCCACTTCAGCCAAACGGGACATTTGCTGAGTACGTTGATGTGTACTCATCCTTGCTTTACCACCAAACACCAGGTTGTCCGCATTGTAACCACTGCTCAGGAGAAGGCGAAGCCGTGGAAGGAGACTTCCAGGAGTTTCAGGACTACGACGAATTCTAGGTGTGGGTTGGCGGCAACCCCCAGTCAGCTGCCTGTGAAGGCCTTATCTTTACTGCGTTTCGCTAGCACTTTGATTTACCTGTTAACTTGATGACTATGTGGATGTCTATGACTCTGTGATGTAATAAGTTAATACTCTCTTAAGTTATTATTCGAGCAATGTGCATTGATGTTCATTTATGTAATCGCTGTGTACGTGAGTTCTGATCCTGGCACGTACATAGTTCGCACTTGGTTTGCCTTCCAAAACCGGGTGTGACATAAGTGGTATCAAAGCCGTGCTGACTGTAGGACCGCTGACCTAGAGTAGCACTGGTCGTACTAAGGACTATTGACCTCCCCCCTCACCTTGACCTCTGATGTTACTTCAAAAGTCGGTCACCTCGACCAACCCTATGTTTTACTACATATATATATACTATATTATACCTTGTTAAAATTTTTATCTTATTCTGTCTATGGTTTATCTACTTGTCATATTAGTTCTGCTCTTACTCTTATGCTTACGGTGTCTTTTGTAGATGGCTCATCTCAGACACACTGCACGTAAGTCGGTGATTCCTTTCCTGCCGTCTCGACTTGCGGAGCGTCCTCTGCACCGCACCGTGTCCGGTCAGTCGAGTCACCTGGAGAGACTGCACCACCGCCTGCGTGAGGAGCAGGAACGCCGGCGGCAGCACAGAGAGCAGCAGGGCTCTTCCTCCTCATCCCAGCAAGAGGTGGAGTCCGTGAGGCCCCGTTCCTCTGTTGCCCAGCTGGAGGCGCCCCCTGCACCACCGCGGGACGCCCCGGCTGTTGGAGGAGCTACTGGAGGAGACCCCGACGACGACGACTCAGACCACAGCACGGAGTCTTCAGAGCCGCAGGAGGTGGAAGGATGGGTCGCCCGACCCATCACCCGTGACGCCGCTCGCGGTTGTCACTTCCACGACGCACTCGACACCTTGCTGCGCCAGGCTTTTGACCGGCACACCTGGTCGATCGAGTATCGTTGTGTAGTCTACCAGCACAGTCGCGGGAGGTACCCGGACCGCTGGGAGGCTACCTGCCTAGTTCGCCGTCCGGAGGATGACCTCCGGGGTGCGGAGGCCGTTTCGGAGCACTATTCCATCTCCGAGAGGGACACTGCAGAGGCGGCTATGCAGGATGCAGCACGACGTGCACTCTCCCAGTACTGTTCTTTGTTCGGTGGCGTGGCCGACGGTCTTACCCTTCGGTACTACCCCCGCCGCCCTACTGGCAGCACAGAGAGTGTGGTTGTCTCCCCTGTTGGTGAGGCTAACCCTAGGTTGAGCAGCGCAGTCAACCTAGTCGCAGTGCTTAACACTGAGCTGGATCACTCTCTGGACGAGCTGAGCAGGGCTGGAACGGAGATTGCGGAGTTGCGTGCTGAGCTGGCAGAGCGCCATCACCAGGAGGGTGGTTCTCCCGCTCCTGTTGGGACTCAGCACCCTTATCGCTCGCCGCCACGTGGTCACCACACTTATGGTTCCCCTGCCTGTAAGACCAGGATAGATCTGGATCCTTAGATCGTTAGCGTCGAAGTTTGTAATAATTCTTAAGTCAGATGTCTCAGTCTTAAATAGTTAGTTTAGTTTGCTTATCAGTTGTTTCCAATTAGCTTAGTTTGCTTATCAGTTGCTTGCATGCTTGTTATGATGAACTTGTGCTGGATTTGAATCTTTGTAATGACTGTTGCCAACCTGTGGGCTTCTCCCGCAGTTTGGCCTAGCTATAATGTTAGTAAAGTCAGTTATTTAGTTGGGAAGCCATTTACTTCTACTTTCCTTTCTATCTGAGAAGCTGTGTTGAATCATAATGAGGATCAGTGAAGCTCTTTGTTCACTCAGTGTCATGAAGAATTCTGTATTTCCTTTTCTTATGCTGGAGGGTTGTAAGATCAACGCTAATGTATGAATGTCTTCCACAGATGTCTGACAACAGGCGCCGATGCAACAGGCGTGCTCAGCAAGAGCAGCATGACCAGCAGGAGGAACAACAGAGGCAGCCTCCCCCGCCACCCCCGATGACAGTGGAGCAGATGTTCTTGATGCAGACTCAAGCAGTGCAGGCCATTGGGCAGACTCTGGCAGCCATGCAGCAGGCTCAACAGCAACCCCAACCCCAATTGCAAGTGCAGATGCCCCAGATGCCACGGGATAAACGTGGTGAGTTCATGAGAGGGCACCCTCCTACCTTCGCCCATTCTGCCGACCCCATGGATGCAGAAGACTGGCTGCGCGCAGTGGAGAGGGAACTGTGCACCGCTCAATGTAACGACAGGGAGAAGGTTCTGTATGGTCCCCGTCAGCTAAGGGGAGCAGCCCAGTCCTGGTGGGAGTCCTACCTCGCCACACATGCTGACCCCGAAGCCATCACCTGGGAAGAATTCAGCGAGAGTTTCCGCAGGTACCATGTGCCAGAGGGACTGATGATCGTGAAGAAGGAGGAGTTTCTGGCTCTGAAGCAGGGACCCCTGTCTGTTAGTGAATACAGAGACAAGTTTCTGCAGCTATCTCGTTATGCACCTGAGGATGTCAACACTGATGCTAAAAGGCAGTACCGGTTCATGAGGGGTTTGGTGGATCCCCTGCATTACCAGCTGATGAATCACACCTTCCCCACCTTCCAGCACCTGATCGATAGGGCAGTTATGACTGAGAAGAAGCGTAAGGATATGGAAGACCAGAAGCGCAAGATGAGTGGACCCCAGTCCGGAAGCATCAGCCGTCCACGTTTCTCAGGCAGTTCATCTCAGCAAGGCAGGCCCGGTCACCCACAGGGATATCAGAATCAGAACCAGTGTCCGCATCAGCAGCAGTTTCAGAGGCAGCATCAGCAGCAGCAGCAGCAGCAGTATCGTCAGCACAGCCAGCAAGGAGGTAATCAGTATCAGAAGCAGAACAACCAGGCACCTCGCCTTCCTGCCCCAGCAGCAAACCAGAGCAACCAAGCAGCCCCAGCACAAGGAGGAGGCAGAGGATGTTTCCACTGTGGAGAACAAGGCCACTGGGCGATGCAGTGCCCGAAGAAGATGGCGCAGCAGCAGACCAACCCCAATGCTCCAACAAGGCAAGGTGTACTGCAGCCGACAGCAGGCAATCGTAACCAAGCGTACAACCGTGGAAAGGTGAACCACTTGGAGGCCAAAGCAATCCAGGATGCACCAGATGTGGCAGTAGGTATGTTCTCAGTCGAATCTCATCCCACGAAAGTGCTATTTGATACTGGTGCAACTCATTCATTTGTCACTGCAACCTGGGTAGAATTGCATAACATCTCAGTAGAGGCAATGATGCCGCCCATGAGGATTAATTCAGTTGGTGGCAAGGTGCAAACAGATAAAATATGCTCAAATATAAGGGTGGAAATAAGGGGGATAGGGTTCCCCAGTGACTTAATAGTAATAGACACCCCTGGGATAGATGTCATTCTAGGGATGAATTGGTTAATGAGGTATGAAGCGAATATTAGCTGTGACAAGAGGACCGTAACATTGAAGTCCCCGTCAGGAGAAGAGGTAGTGGCCGAGCTAAGGATGCCTAAATCAGCGGAGGGTGTCTGTCACCAGATTTCAGTTGATAGTAAGGAGCCCAACCCGCTCGAGGCTATCAAGGTTGTGTCGGACTTCCCGGACGTATTTCCCGAGGAGCTAACGGGCATGCCACCCGAGAGAAAAGTTGAGTTTGCCATAGAGCTTATCCCTGGTACCGCCCCCATTTCCAAAAGAGCCTACCGAGTGTCTGGACCAGAATTGGTGGAACTCAAGAAGCAGATAGATGAGATGTTAGAGAAGGGTTACATCAGACCAAGTACCTCGCCTTGGGCAGCTCCGGTGTTGTTTGTAGAGAAGAAAGATGGTACCAAAAGGATGTGCATAGACTACAGAGCCTTGAACGAAGTCACTGTCAAGAACAAGTACCCCCTGCCAAGGATAGAAGATTTGTTCGACCAGCTCAGAGGTGCCAGCGTATTCTCGAAGATAGATCTGAGGTCAGGCTACCATCAACTCAGAATCCGACCCTCGGACATACCGAAGACGGCATTCATCACCAAGTACGGGTTATATGAATTCACAGTTATGTCCTTCGGTTTGACCAATGCGCCAGCTTTCTTTATGTACCTGATGAACAGTGTGTTCATGGATTATCTGGACAAGTTTGTGGTAGTGTTTATCGATGATATTCTTATATACTCTCAAAGTGAGGAAGATCATGTAGAGCATTTGAAGATGGTATTGCAAAGACTTCGAGAGCATCAGTTGTATGCCAAGCTGAGCAAATGCGAGTTCTGGATTCATGAAGTCTTGTTTCTGGGTCACATCATAAACCAAGATGGATTAGCAGTGGATCCAAAGAAAGTGGCAGATATCCTGAACTGGAAAGCACCAAAGGATGTTCGTGGGATCAAGAGCTTCATTGGAATGGCTGGGTATTACAGGCGTTTCATTGAAGGCTTTTCAAAGATTGCTAGACCAATGACAGCATTACAAGCGAAGAAAGTCGAGTTTAAGTGGACCCAAAAGTGTCAGGAAGCATTTGAAGAACTGAAAAATAGATTGACTACAGCTCCGGTGTTAGTCTTGCCTGATGTTCACAAGCCATTCTCAGTATATTGCGATGCTTCTTACACCGGATTGGGGTGTGTGCTAATGCAAGAAGGAAGAGTGGTAGCATATTCATCTCGGCAGCTGAAGATCCATGAGAAAAATTATCCCACACACGACCTGGAGTTGGCAGCAGTAGTTCATGCTTTGAAGACATGGAGACATTACTTGTATGGACAGAAGTGCGACATTTACACAGATCATAAAAGTCTGAAGTACATATTCACCCAGTCAGAGTTAAACATGAGACAGCGAAGATGGTTGGAATTGATCAAAGACTACGAGTTGGAGATACATTACCATCCGGGCAAAGCCAATGTGGTTGCAGATGCTCTGAGCAGGAAGAGTCAAGTCAATATGATGGCCACGTACCCGATGCCATATGAGTTAGCCAAGGAGTTCGACAGACTGAGTCTCGGTTTCCTGAACAGTACGCAAGGAGTAACAGTGGAATTAGAGCCCACCCTAGAGCGGGAGATCAAAGAAGGGCAGAAGGATGATGAAAACATCAACAAGATCCGGCAGCTAATCTTAGAAGGAAGAGGCAAAGACTTTCGAGAGGATGAAGAGGGAGTAATATGGTTCAAGGACCGATTGTGTGTCCCCGACCTCAAACCTATTCGGGAGCTGATCTTAAAGGAAGCTCATGAGACAGCCTACTCCATACACCCGGGAAGTGAAAAGATGTACCAGGATTTAAAAAGGAGGTTTTGGTGGTATGGCATGAAAAGAGAGATCGCAGAATATGTCGCCATCTGTGATAGCTGTCAAAGAACCAAAGCAGAGCATCAAAGGCCCGCCGGATTGTTGCAGCCATTGCGGATTCCTCAGTGGAAGTGGGATGAGATCGGGATGGATTTTATAGTTGGCCTACCTCGTACCCGGGCCGGTTATGATTCCATCTGGGTGGTTGTGGACCGCTTAACAAAGGTGGCCCATTTCATACCCGTGAAGACCACATATACCGGAGCAGCGTTAGCTGAGTTATACATGTCACGGATAGTCTGCCTTCACGGTGTGCCGAAGAAGATAGTGTCAGATCGAGGAACGCAGTTCACCTCTCATTTTTGGCAGCAGCTACAAGAAGCTTTGAGCACCCATTTGAACTTCAGCTCGGCTTATCATCCGCAGGCAGACGGTCAGACTGAAAGAACTAATCAGATCCTAGAAGATATGCTGAGAGCCTGTGCGTTGCAAGACAAGTCAGGATGGGACAAAAGGTTACCTTATGCAGAATTCTCCTATAACAATAGTTACCAGGCCAGCTTGAAGATGTCACCGTTTCAGGCACTCTATGGGCGGAGTTGTAGGACTCCGCTGCATTGGGACCAGCCTGGAGAGAGACAGGTGTTTGGCCCCGACATTTTGCTTGAAGCCGAAGAGAATATCAAAATGGTTCGGGAGAACCTGAAGATAGCCCAATCAAGGCAGCGAAGCTATGCGGACAGAAGGAGAAGAGAACTGAGTTTCGAAGTGGGGGATTTCGTCTATCTGAGGGTGTCACCTATCAGGGGAGTCAGAAGGTTCGGAGTTAAAGGCAAGTTAGCACCCCGGTACGTTGGGCCATATCAGATTCAAGCAAAGCGATGAGAAGTGGCTTACCAACTCAACTTACCAGAGAGTTTGTCGGCAGTGCACAATGTGTTCCACGTGTCACAATTGAAGAAGTGTCTGCGAGTACCAGAAGAACAGTTGCCAGTGGAGGGTTTGGAGGTCCAGGAGGATCTGACATACATAGAGAAGCCAACGCAGATTCTGGAGTTTGTAGACAGAGTCACCCGGAGGAATACCATCAGAATGTGCAAAGTCAGATGGGGTCACCACTCGGAGGAAGAAGCAACCTGGGAACGAGAAGATGATCTGAAAGCCAAATACCCTGAACTCTTTGCTGACCAACCCTGAATCTCGGGGCGAGATTCTTTTAAGGGGGATAGGTTTGTAACACCCTGAATTTGGGGGTATAAAATTTCTTTGCTCATATTCACAAATTCAGGTGTTACTTCCCTTTTCTCATCCTTCCCCAATCTTCTCTTTCTCATTTCTATAGTAGGAAAGTGGTTATTTTATTTATAATTATAGTCTATTAGCTCAAACTCCAAGGGAGTATGAATTGTTGCATCATGTTGAACCCTAGATTTCACTTTTGTTTGGTGCATAATTCTCAAAAGGTCTAATTTGAATTTGTGGCTTATTTGAATTTGAATCAAATAGAGAAAATAAAAAGAAAAGAGAAAACAATTCCAAAATAAAAGAAAAAGGAAAAGCAGCCCGCTACCCCCGCCCCCTCGGCCTTTCGGCCCACCAGGCCCATCCCGCGCGCGCGCCCTCCCGCTCCTCTCTCTCCCTGCGCCGCGGGCCCGGCCTGTCGGCGCGCCCGCCTTCCGCGCGCCCGCCTCTCGCTCTCTCTGCTCGCCCGACCCCACCCGTCGGCGCAGCCGTTTTCCCCGCCCCCGCGCCCGCTTTCTTCTCTCTCTCTACCCGCGGGCCCGGCTTGTCAGCTCCTTCGTCCTCGCGTAACTGCCGCCGAGCTGCGCGCGCCCGCCTTCTCCGCGCCCACGTCGCGCGTGGGGCTCGCCCCACCTCGCCCTTGGCCACTTGAGCCCCGAACCTCGCTCGCCATCTCCCCCTCCCTCATTTGCGCACCCGCAGACCCCTCCCTCACCTTCCCCTCGCTGCGCGCACGCCAGAGCTCCATCGCCGCGAACCGCCGCCGCCCGAGCTCGTTTCCCGGCCGCCGTTGGAGCTCCGCCGTGTCCATTGCCACGGTGAGCTCCGCCCCGACGTCCGCAACCCGGAACGCGCTCCAATTTCCCCTCTCCCTCCCCGAATTCCTCCGCCCGCGCTCACCCGCCGTCCTCCGTGCAGCCGCCGCCGTTGACCCGGGCTGTCGTCGCGTCTCCGTCGCCACCGAGAGGTCCCTGGGAGTCGCCTTGAGGTAAGGAACCTCCCCTGCCCTCTCCCTCCCCTTCTATTGCTCCCTGCTGCACTTAATTCCTCGCCGGAGTCGATTAGCGCCGCCGCCGAGCCACTCCACCGTGAACCGCCCCCCTCCGGTGCCCCTACCCCGACCCGGACCCCACCAAAAGACTCCCCGCGCCCTCCCCAACCTCCCCGGCCATTCAGACCGCCCCAAGGACCTGCAGGGCCCCCGCGCCCCTCGTCTCCGGCGAGCACCTCCGCCGCGGGGACGGGCGCCGCCGCCTCAGCTGGCTGGGGAAGGAGGCAGAAGCAGCCGCCCCAATCCCCGCCGTCCATCTCAGATCGGACGACCCCGTTTTAAATAGCCCGAATCCAATCGTAGCCGTCCGCCCAAGATCCAACGGCCCAGGGCCGCTTTCCCCCGCGCCCCGCCTCTCTGCCGCTGGGCCCCGCCTGTCAGCCCGCCCGCGCGCTCGCTCTGCCCGCCCGGTCCCGCCTGCCAGTCACCCGCGCCCGCGCTGCCCGCTGGCCCCGCCTGTCAGTCGCCGCGCCCGCGCCCGCGCTGCCCGCCCGGCCCCGCCTGTCAGCCGCCCAGGCCGCCACGCGCCCGCGCGCCCGCCGCAGGATCTAATCCTGGCTGTCCATTTGAGATCCAACGGCTAAGAAGGCCCGATACCCCTTCGCCCGCGCGTTTTCTTAAAGAACCCCTCTGTTTTCTGGAAATTGTGCCCGCCGTCCCTGGTTTCTCGCAGTTAGGTCCTCGGACCTTTTATTTAATTCAAAATAGGTCCTTAGGGTATATTTTTAACCCCTAAACTTGTAAAATTCATAACTTTGTCATATGAACTCCAAATTAGGTGCTTCAAATTGCAAAATGTTCATAAAATTATTATCTATCTGTTTATGCAATGTTTCCCTGCTGTTTCCATGTCCCAATTAATGGTTAATCATTAGGATAGGATTAAGGTTATTGGAACCTTATTTGAGATAAATAAAAGATAGTAGACTTCAATAAAAGTTGGAGCACTTAAGTTTATGGACTTAAACACCTAAGTTTAGGAACTTAAAACCAGATAAGGATTTAATTCCCCCACTGACTTAAACCTGAGTAGTGGATAATGAATCCTTTTGTATAGTCCTCTACCCTAGACCTAGGGAATACCAGAGTGCCTATCCCTTTTCTATTATGAACTTGTGATCTCTCTGCTGCATATGTTTGGTATATTGTTTTTGTTTGTTATTTCCCAAGTGCATAGTGTGAATGATTACTTTACGTAGACAACGAGCAGTCTGTGTTTTCCGAGGAAGTTGCAGAGGAAGTTCCTGATCAGCAGTTTGGTGAAGGCAAGTGTCCTCTGACCCATTATGTCCTATTCATTTATAACTTACTACCCCGCATTACTTACTTGAAACCTAAGGATTGACTAGCTTTACACTTTACTTTATCCTTGATGACCTTATGGGCTATTATGGTTAGCATTCTGCTATTGCCTTAACTTAATCAATGAACATGATGTGAATATTTATGATACTGTTATCCTGATGATGTTGATGATCTTGTGATACTCTAGGGGGCTCAGGCTGTTTCCTGAGTACCTCTCCGTAAGGACCTGTTCGTTGAGAGACCACCCGGGATAACAGTGCAACCATGAGGGTGAAATGGGGCGCCCTTAGCTAATTAATTAGAGGAACTAGAGGTGTAGTTGCTTCGCCGTCGTGCCGTCAATGGGGTCCAGGCACAGTGCTTGCTCTGCCGAGGCTGAGTGCCGAGGTTCTTTCGTTTTGCTTTTTGTTAGTCACTCTCCTGCGGGGAGGGGTACTGTGTTTATCAAACTGGAGAAACCTAACGGGCAGCTATGATCTCTAGGGAATCTTTGTAAAAGCTACGTAGTGATACCCTGCCGGACCACCTAGGTAGTGGTCAATGGGGATTAGCTCTCCCCGGGCAGAAAGGGAATCATGACTCATGGGTAAAGTGTGCGGCCTCTGCAGAGGGTAGTGAAACTGATATATCAGCCGTGCTCACGGTTAAGAGCAGCCTTGGGATCCTCTTTGATTAGAGATACAGAAGGTTCGAGATACAAGGATTATGTTATGGTTTTGGTTCGAATATGATGATGCTGTTCCTCGATGAGGAAATGGTTCATGGGTTGGTTAATGCTAAAACCTGGCTTCTACTAATGATAAATACCTGACCAACTAAAAGCAACTGCTTGAGCCTAACCCCACATAAAGCTAGTCCACTTCAGCCAAACGGGACATTTGCTGAGTACGTTGATGTGTACTCATCCTTGCTTTACCACCAAACACCAGGTTGTCCGCATTGTAACCACTGCTCAGGAGAAGGCGAAGCCGTGGAAGGAGACTTCCAGGAGTTTCAGGACTACGACGAATTCTAGGTGTGGGTTGGCGGCAACCCCCAGTCAGCTGCCTGTGAAGGCCTTATCTTTACTGCGTTTCGCTAGCACTTTGATTTACCTATTAACTTGATGACTATGTGGATGTCTATGACTCTGTGATGTAATAAGTTAATACTCTCTTAAGTTATTATTCGAGCAATGTGCATTGATGTTCATTTATGTAATCGCTGTGTACGTGAGTTCTGATCCTGGCACGTACATAGTTCGCACTTGGTTTGCCTTCCAAAACCGGGTGTGACACGAGGATTCAAGATGACAAGTATCTTTGGTGGAGACCGACATTTAACATAAGGATCAAACATGGCATCAAACTGAATGAGTTCTAGGGTCATCTTAAACAATAAAACAAATGCTAAAAGCATATGTAATCTAATCTGACTAAAATATTATAAGTTTTTAAATGACTGTTAGTAGATGTACATGCACCTGAATAGCCCCAAAAGTTTAGATTTCTAGGGTCATACAGTTTAAGAAGCCATGAAAAAAATCATACACATTACACAAACAATATAAGATACTGGTAGTGCTTGATGCATATCAACTATGGTCTGATTGTCCACTCTTGAAAGGAAAGACCAAGACTCAGAAAGTGATTTTGCTATGCTTCTAAGGATCTCTATGATTCTAACTAATAGATTGTGACTAACAAAAAGATCAATAGGTACAGCTACAAGACAGATGAGCTTGCTCCAATCACACAGCCAAAGTCTAAATTACAGTTGCTCGAGAACCACAAGCACAAAAATATCTTATTGTCGTTGTTTCACAGTAACATTGCAGAAACTTATAGGTCATGGCGTTAACTCTCTTGCCTGGATGCCTGATGCGATTTGCTCAGTCCATTCTGGAGGAAGCTGCAAAAGCAAAAGCCGACCGTGGCGTTAATTCTTGATGACAGACAGCCAGACCATTGCTGCTCTGACGGAGCATCCAATTCTTCTCTTCTTTTCGCGAAGCAGATCTGAATATCTGATGCAAAAAGCCTGAGAGAGCTCCGCAGGAGCATGCATGCGCGGTGTCTATTATCTCCAAAAATAAATCTCCAGAGGGACCAGCTGTGCTGACGAGATTTGTATCTCCGCGAGCAAGGATGGATCATGGATGCAAGTAAAATCTCCAAAACTAAATTTGTAATAAATCTGAATAATATTTATACCTTTAAATCATGAGACAGAGCAGCTGTGCCATGCGCGGATGAGATCCAAAGGGACCAGCTACGCTGACGAGATTCGGCCGGAATGGCGCCGTTGCCGCGGACGAGATCCAGAGGGACCAGCTGCGACGAGATTCGGCCGAGATGGCGCCGTTGCTGAGGCTGCCGAACAGGACGGCGCGGCACACCAGACCAGAGACGAAGAGGCAGAGACGGACCTTTCAAAGCAGAAGAACCAGAGGCCAGAGCCGGACAAACCTTGCACCAGAGGAATGGACGAAGGAGGAGGAGTGGAGGACGGATCACCACAGCCGCTGTAGCATCGAGGCCACCAGAGACCGAGGCAAGACGAGAGGGATAGGCGTCAGGCGATAGGGTTTGCCATTTGCGAGACTACGACTGGCTGTGAGAGGAAAATGACGGCCGGGTGTTTGTTTTTGGACCGGGTCACGCGAATTGGGCCGGCGCGGCAGTGCGGCCTGCGGGAGTGCGAGTGGGCCTGCCTAGTGAATTTGGCTTGTCAAATACGCGGGCCGTCGTCGTGCCGACCCATATATCGGGCCGGGCCGGATCAAAGCACGCGGGCCGCCGTAACTGCTCATACTCGGGCCGCTAAACGGGCCGTGCCGGCCCGGGCCCGTAACCAACCGTGTCGGGCCGTGTTTGGACCGGGCTAAATTCGTGCCGTGCCACGGGCCAAACAGGTGGCCCACACTGTTTGGACATCTATAGCTGCAGCACCAGAGAGAGGGCGTGAGAGAGATGAGAGGGGCGGCGGTGGGAAGATGCCAGGGAGAGGGTGGAGACAGGGATGGCGTGGGAGGGAGAGTTAGGTAGATGGGCTCCTAGTGGGCCTTAGGGTTAGGGAGGGTTTTCTTTTTTATTTATTTCGAAATGTATTTTTAAATTACTCAAAAATTCATAAAAAATTTACCAAATAAGTAATAAACATTTGAATAAATTATTATAAATGCAAATAAATAATAAACATTTGAAACGACTTTCAACTCGAATCTAATATCATATAAGCACAAAGAACACAATTGCATACTATAGTCATGTCCATACATAAACAAAACCATGAAATAAACATACAAGCAATATTAAAAAGAAATAAATCACCACGCAATTTAGCGATCAATGTTTACTTGTTTTAATTAATTTTTAGTCACTAACATCTACAGGTACGTTCAGGCTATAAGATTTGATAGTGATCCTTGCTCTATAGCGACCCACCGCTAGTCCCCCGACGACATCTATAGCGACCAACCATAAGTTGTTACATTTCTAGACTTTTAGCAACCAACCGATCGTTGCTACAAAAGGATTTAGCGACTGACCGTCGGTCCCTAACCTTTAGCAACCAACAGTTGGTACCTAATAAGGGTCGCTAAAGATCAACCGTCGTGTAGTGTTTGTTCGGTAGATGTTTGAAATATGAAAAACACTCATATTGTTTTCTTTCTTTTTAGAAAAATAGTATTTTAAATGTGGGATAAGAAGTAAAAGTTACTTCAATAATAAATATTCATGTAAATAAATGCTTATGGTGCATCATTTAATGATATGCATAATCATTTAGTTGAATAGAGAACATTGATATTTCTTCTTTTCTAAAATGGTTCTTGGTTTTCTAAAATTCAGTTCTCAATTCACAACTCTCAAGTATAATTTGAGATATCAGAATTTACTATTTCATTCCTTCATGTATTTATTTTATTATTATTAATTTTTAATTTTTTTATATAGAGATTTTGGTCATTACAAATCCTACCCCCCTTAACAGAAATCTTGTCCTCGAGATTTGTAAGGAAAGGGTATATAACCAAGTTATCTCAAAACATATGCACAAACAAAAATCTCAGCATGATGCACAATTTATTAGCAGCACATGGGGTCAATAGACCCTATTATTCCTCCTAAAATAGTATCATACCATCTACTAACTAAAGCAACATTTAGATCTTACAAATAGTAGTAATTTATATTTATGTTTATGTAGCTTGGTGGAGCTGGTGGTGGTGGAGGAGGTTGTTGTTGTCGTTGTTGTCTTTCCAACCGTGCTTGCCTTATTTCTTGACGTATCTCCAGCCGAATCTGACGCATTTCTTCGCATTCTTGTCTTATCTTATTTTGAATTTCGGTCACCAGGTCTGTCAATTGTTGTATTACCCTTTGGGCGGCAACCACTTGATCGATTTCAATCGGTGGAGAATTTGGAGGATTCATTTCTGTTTGCTGTTGCCTGATAATCTTTCCTTCCTGATATTGGCCATCAAAGTTAGAAGCATAAGGCAAACTATTGCAAGGGAATTTATTTGATAAGCGGAATGAATAAGCTAGTAGCTGGTTATGATCTGAAGATTCTTTAGTAGGGCTTAATCTTTGTTTTATATCAAGATTGGGATAACTAGTCGTATAAAGTGAATGTCCAAAGATATGATAGAATCTATCAAGATGAGATAGATATGGGTGAGATAGACTATATGATGCAGGTCAAAATTTTGTTTGATGTTAGGTGGGGACAGATAGACATTCCATCATGACTCTATTGGCTGGGTTAGCTCTTCTGCTCATGGTTGAGTTGGTCTAATGTGCTAAGTTAAGTTAACACTTGGCTAGTAGGGTTTAATCTCTTCTACCAGTATTGCTAATCTTGTTTAAGTAGACCACAGTGGATTCTATAATCCCATTTAAGAATACCATTTAGTTGAGCATATCCTGCTGACTTTATTTTTATGGAAGTCTAGTATTTGTTTTTTATCTCAGTGGAACTTCCAATTAGTATATATTTTTATGCACCTAAAATTCTTCATGCATTACCAGGTGTGGCATAGAATCAAGGGTACTTCAAATTTTGGCCATTAGGTGGGTGTAGAGAAGTTTTGGGGGTAAAGAAGAGTTAGGTAAGGGAGTCTTTTTATTCCGGGTGGTGGATCTTGATTTATCTGAAGATCTGTTTCTACTTGTATCTTTCATTGTCGAGGTTAATCTTGGATCTAATTTAAGAACCATCGGTTGTGGTGTTGGATGCCTTTATCTATGTTGGGATAACCATTACGGTTACATGGGGTAGGGTACATAGATTGAACATAGTTTTACTTTGCTTGTAAGATAAATGGGTTGGGCAACCTATAACATGGGCTAGGTTGTGGTTTCTCGGACAAGTTGGTTTGAGACACCAGTTTAGATTTAAAACTCATTTATCGGAATATGGTTTAGTTAATACTTGCAACATAGATTAGACCATATTAGATCAGGTAGGGTTTAGATTAGACTGGATATAACTAGATTAGACTAGTTAAGATCTACTAAATTTATTTTGGAATACATCATGTTTGTTACATTATTACGAGTTAAGCAAAGTGGTGGGATAAGTATGCTTGTTAGGTCAAGATGAGTCTCTAAGATCATGGTAGAATCTTTCGAGATTAGTTAGATCTATTAGGATAAGATGAGAATCCTTTTGAGATAAGATGGATCATTTAAGATAAGAGAGTCTTTAAGATAGGAGGGATCTCTATGAAATAGATACATTTTAATGGAGGATAATCTAAGTTGTTTAGTTATCTTATGATGCCTATTTATGCCTATACGCATATGCAGGTGTAATTGTGGACATTAATCAACAACTAATCACACTCAATCAAGAGATCCAGATCAGACAAATATCATAAGAACAAACACTCAAGCGTATGGATAACTATAAAAATAGTTTTGTTTTTGTTCCTAAGAGTAGGTCTCCTAGTCCTAAAGGTCACTTTAGGCACAGGATTTCAAAGTGTGAAATCCACATTTGTCTTTAGAAAGAAAAGGTAAGAATAATCAGAGTAAAGCGGAAATAGATGAGAAAAGATTAAGATGAGTTTTAGAAAAGAATCAGAGTAGTAAAGGTAAGGTTAATCAGAGTAGAACAGTAGAAGGTGAAACATGATCAAGATAAGTATAGAAAGAATCATAGTAAGGTAAGTAGGTAAGGGTTTTGTCCATTTCTATCTAGGTTTTGTGCTACAGTCAACATTCCTCTGATACCACTTATGTCACACTCGGATTTAAGGGACAAAGCCAGGTGAATCTCATACATGCGCCAAAGAAGACAACATATATAATAACAGAGTGTATAGAGATAAATGTCACAATATAATCAGAGTACTTATTACATAGCAGAAGTCTTACAAAATAAATTATAAATATAAAAGGATCTAAAATCCATCCTTGGCGCCAGAAAGTCAACTGGGAGACGCCACCTAGATCGAATCGAACTCCTCGTTGTGTGGCTCCTCTTGAACCACCTGTTCTTCTCCTGTGCGGGGTGTGAGACAGCAAGGGTGAGCTCACACATGTTCATCGCTCAATAAGTTGTGGGGAATAATGTGGCATGAACTCACCAAAGGTGGGAGTTCATGTGATGTGTAAGGCTGATCAACAATAGGGGTTAAAGCTGAGCATTGCTTTTTTGAGAGCACCTAGAGGGGGGTGAATAGGTGATCCTGTAAAATTAAACACTAAATAGCAACAAACTTGATTATCAAGGTGTTAGTGAAATCAAGCGGCTAAGGAACGCGCTCGTGCGAACAAAGCAATCACAATAAGCAACACACGAGACACGCGATTTTTATCCCATGGTTCGGCCAAGTGACACTTGCCTACTTCCACGTTGTGGCGTTCTAATGGACGAGGGTTGCACTCAACCCCTTTCAAGCGATCCAAAGATCAACTTGAATACCACGGTCTTTTCTTTTAGTATCTTTTCCCGTTTGCGAGGAATCTCCACAATTTGGAGTCTCTCACCCTTACAATTGAGATCACAAAGAAAGCACAGAGTAAGGTTGGGGAGAGCAACACACACAAGACTCAAAATCATAGCACAACCACGCACACAAGTGAGAAGGTGAGCACTCAAACACAGCGTGAGGAGTTTATAACTCAAATAGTGCTCAAATCTCAATAACAATGATCCGATTGCGTGAAAGCGAAGTCTAGAAGTCTTAGGATGTTTAGAGTGTGCTTGATATTCTCCTCCATGCGGCTGGGGTCCCTTTTATAGCCCCAAGGCAGCTAGGAGCTGTTGGAGACCAACTTGGAAGGCTAATCTTGCCTTTTGTTGAGTGGCGCACCGGATCGTCCTGTAGACAGTCCGATGCACGATCTCCTTCCAAAATAGGCATATCCGACCGTTGCCCCTCAGGGCCCGTTGGCGCACCGGACACTGTCTAGTGCACACCGGACAGTCCGGTGCACCCTGCCGATCGTTGGAGCTGCCACGCGTCGCCCGCAGATTTCACGGCTGACCGTTGGCGCTGGCGACCGTTGGCTCACCGGACAGTCCGGTGCACCACCGGACAGTCCGGTGAATTTTAGCCGTACGCCACCGTCGAATCCTGAGAGCGGCAAGTTCACGTGGACCAGCCTGGCGCACCGGACACTGTCCGGTGCACCATCGGACAGTACGGTGTGCTAGGCCGAACTGGAGTTTGGCTGCACACAACCAAGTCTTTTGCAATTCGATTCTCTTTTCTTCAGCACTGTTTCTAGCACTTAGATAACCTCATTAGTATTCAAAAACAAATGTACTAAGTCTAGAAACATACATCATGCCTTGATTTGCACTTTTCAACCTTAGGCACATTAGGACTTAAAGAATATGTGTTGGGCACTTAATCACCAAAATACTTATAGAAATTGCCCAAGGCCATATTTCCCTTTCAATCTCCCCCTTTTTGGTGATTTATGCCAACACCTCAAAAAGCAACAAAAAAATGCAACATCAATTCAATTTGAAGATCCAATTGTTTTTTACTATAATTTGGCATATTTGGATCACTCTTTGCCACCACTTGGTTTGTTTTTGCAAATCAAATTCTTTTTCCTATCTCTAAGTCAAACACAAATCAAATTCTTTTTCCTATCTCTAAGTCAAACACACTTGTTTGGGCAAAACGAGAGATATTCCAAGAGAAAAATTGTTCAAGTACCAAAAACTCCCCCTTTTTCCCATAACCAAAATTCTCCCCCACAAGAGACCAAATTTTGCAATAAGAGTATTTTGGAAAAATCAAGAGTTCTAACTCTATTGTTTTCAAAATTCACAAGTGGTTGGTGAAAGGGAAATGTGTCCTTGGGCCATTTCTAGTATAGTTTTGGTGATTAAGTGCCCAACACGTATTGAGTGAGTAATCTTGTGCCAAATGATTAATGAAGTGCAAATCAACAAGAATGTATGATTCTAGACTCAGTACATTGGTTTTTGTGTACTAATATATTTGTATAAGTGCTGGAATCAGAGAAAAGAGAAGAAGAAAATATCTTGGCTGGAACAGCCAAGACTTAGCGCAGTCTGGTACACCGGACTGTCCGGTTGTGAACCGGACAGTGTTCGGTGGTGCACCGGACAGTGTCCGGTGTGCCAGGCCAGCCTCCGGTGAACAGGCTACTCTCGGGAACTAACGGCGGTGTACGGCTATAATTCACCGGACTGTTCGGTGAGCTGTCTGCGGCGAAGTCATCGCTCTCGAGAATCGTTCAACGGCGTACGACTAAAATTCACCGGATGGTCCGGTGAGGCACCAGACTATCCAGTGAGCCAACGGTCGGCCACGCAATCCGCGCGCGACGCGTGGGCGCGCCAACGGTCGGCAGGGAGCACCGGATTGTCCGGTGTGCACCGGACAGTGTCCGGTGCGCCAACAACTCCAATTCTGCAACGGTCGACTGTGCTATTTTTGGAAGGAGATCTGCACCGGACTATGAACAGTACCTGTCCGGTGGTGCACCGGACAGTCCGGTGCGCCACCCGATAGAAGGCAAGAATTGCCTTCCCAGATTGCTTTCAACGGCTCCTAGCTGCCTTGGGGCTATAAAAGGGACCACTAGGCGCATGGAGGAGTCATCCAAGCATTCTTTGATCATCTCTAAGCACCAAGACTCCATTCTCGCGCGTTCGATTCTTTGTGATAAGTGACTTGAGCTCTAGTTAGTAGAGAACTCCCCGCATTGTGTTGTGAGCTCAAGTTGTGGTTTGTGTGCGTGTTTGTGCTCGTGCTTTGAGTCTTGTGTGTGTTGCTCTCCCCTCCCTTACTTCCGTGCTTCTTTGTGATCATCATTTGTAAGGGCGAGAGGCTCCAAGTTGTGGAGATTCCTCGCGAACGGGATAGAGTAAAAGAAAGGAAAACACCATGGTATTCAAGTTGATCATTGGATCACTTGAAAGGGGTTGAGTGCAATCCTCGTCCATTGGGACGCCACAACGTGGAGTAGGCAAGTGTTACTTGGCCGAACCACGGGATAAATCATCGTGTCTCTGGTGCCTGTTTTGTCCTTAGCCACTTGTTTCTATTGAGCTAACACTTAACCAAGTTTTTGTGGCTACAAGTGTTTGATTTTTACAGGATCACCTATTCACCCCCTCTAGGTGCTCTCAATTGGTATCGGAGCCGTTCTCTTCACGCAAGGTACTAATCGCCCGAAGAGATGGATCCTAAGGGAAAGGGGATGGTGGTCAACGACAAGACAAAGGAGTCCATCGTCAATGAGCCAAGAGATGATAAGCCCTCAGACTCTGGCTCGAGTCATAAGAAAAAGGACGGGAAGAAGAAGAGGCGCATCAAGAAGATCGTCTACTACGACAGCGACGAGTCTTCTTCTTCCCAAAGAGACGACGACTACGACGAGAAAAAGAAAACGGTCAACTCAAACTTTTCTTTTGATTATTCTCGTATTCCATTTAACTCTAATGCTCATTTACTTTCAATTCCACTTGGGAAACCTCCGCACTTTGATGGAGAAGACTACCCATTTTGGAGTCACAAAATGCGTAGTCACCTATTCTCTCTCCATCCAAGCATTTGGGAGATTGTTGAAAACAGAATGCTTTTTGATAGTACTGACAACCCCGTTTTCATTAATGAGCAAATCCATAAAAATGCACAAGCTACCACTGTTTTGTTAGCATCCTTATGCAGGGACGAGTACAATAAGGTGAGCGGCTTGGACAACGCCAAGCAAATCTGGGACACCCTCAAGACCTCTTATGAGGGGAACGACGCCACCATGATCACCAAGATGGAGTTGGTGGAAGGCGAACTAGGGAGGTTCGCAATGATCAGGCGAGAGGAGCCAACACAAACGTACAACCGGCTCAAGGCCCTAGTCAACAAAATCAGGAGCTATGGAAGCACGAGATGGACCGATCACGACGTTGTCCAGCTTATGCTCAGGTCCTTCACTATTCTTGATCCTCATCTTGTGAATTCAATCCGTGAGAATCCTAGGTACACAAGGATGACGCCCGAGGAAATACTCGGAAAGTTTGTAAGCGGGCGTATGATGATCAAGGAGGCAAGATATATTGATGAGGCATTGAATGGCCCAATGCCTATCTACGAGCCTCAAACCGTTGCTCTCAAAGCAACAAACAGCAGGGAGGAGCTACCTAGCAAGGTGGCACAAGTTGAGGTGGCCGAGCTAAACGAGGATGAAATGGCCCTCATCATCAAGCGCTTCAAGACAGCGCTAAAAGGACGCAAGGAGCATCCCAACAAAAGCAAGACAAAGGGAAAACGCTCCTGCTTCAAGTGTGGTAAGACTAGGCACTTTATTGCTAACTGTCCCGATAATGATAGTGACCAGGGACAAGAAAAGAGCGGGAAGAGAGAGAAAAAGAAGTCCTACAAGAAGGCGAAGGGCGAGGCGCACCTTGGCAAGGAGTGGGATTCGGATTGCTCTTCGTCCGACTCCGACGACGAAGGACTCACCGCCTCAGCCTTCAACAAGTCGTCTCTCTTCCCCAACGAGTGCCATACTTGCCTAATGGCAAAAGAGAAAAAGGTAAACGCTCGAGATACCCCTACGTATGCTTCTTCAAGTGATGATGAATCTAGTGATGATGAAGTAGACTACACAAGTTTATTCAAAGGTTTAGATAGAACTAAAATTGATAAGATCAATGAATTGATTGATGCCTTAAATGAGAAGAATAGATTGTTAGAGAAGCAAGAAGATATTTTATATGAAGAGCATGACAAATTCATTAGTGTGCAAAAATCTCTTGATTTAGAAGTAAAAAGGAATGAGATGCTTTCCTCCGAATTATCTACTTGTCATGAAACTGTGTCTACCTTAAGAAGTATTAATGATGATTTAAATGCTAAGCTAGAAGTTGTTAATAAATCTAGTTCTTGTGTAGAGCATGTTGTTATCTGTAATAGATGTAAGGATTTTGATGTTGATGCATGTGTTGAGCACCTTACCTCCATTACAAAATTAAATGGTGAAGTGGCTAGTCTTAATGCCCATCTTAAGACTAGCAAAAATGACTTTGATAAACTAAAATTTGCAAGGGATGCCTACACTGTTGGTAGACACCCCTCTATTAAGGATGGGCTTGGCTTTCAAAGGGAAGTCAAGAACTTAACAAGTCAAAGGGCTTCCATTTCCGCCAAGGAGAAAAGGAAGGCCCCTATGGCTAATAGTACTCAACGGAATCATGCTTTCATCTATAGTGATAGAAGGTTTTCTAGAAATGCTCATAGGAATTATGCTTATGATTCACATGCCATGATTGCATCAAGTTCTTCTTTTATGCATGGTAGAAATGTGCCTAGGAAAAATGTTGCTCATGTGCCTAGGAAAGTTTGTAATGAACCTTCTACAATTTACCATGCTTGCAATACTTCTTTTGCAATTTGTCGTAAGAATAAGAAAGTGATTGCTAGGAAGTTGGGGGCCAAATGCAAAGGAGACAAGACTTGCATTTGGGTCCCAAAGACTATTATAACTAACCTTGTAGGACCCAACAAGAGTTGGGTACCTAAAACCCAAGCCTAATTTGCCTTGCAGGTTTATGCATCTAGGGGCTCAAGCTGGATTATCGACAGTGGATGCACAAACCACATGACGGGGGAGAAGAAGATGTTCACTTCCCACGTCAAGAACAAGGATTCCCAAGATACAATCATATTTGGAGATGGCAATCAAGGCAAGGTCAAAGGCTTAGGCAAGATAGCCATCTCCAATGAGCACTCTATCTCTAATGTATTTCTAGTAGAGTCGCAGGCTATAATCTGCTGTCTGTAAGTCAATTGTGCCACATGGGTTATAATTGTCTATTTACAAATGTAGATGTGTCTGTCTTTAGAAGGAGTGATGGTTCACTAGCTTTTAAGGGTGTACTAGATGACAAACTCTATTTAGTGGATTTTTCGAAAGAGGAGGCCGGTCTAGATGCATGCTTAATTGCTAAGACTAGCATGGGCTGGCTGTGGCATCGCCGTCTAGCACATGTTGGGATGAAGAACCTCCACAAACTTCTAAAGGGAGAACATGTGTTAGGACTAACAAATGTGTTTCTCGAAAAAGATAGACCTTGTGCAGCTTGTCAAGCAGGCAAACAGGTGGGAAGCGCTCATCACAGCAAGAACGTGATGACCACATCAAGACCTTTGGAGCTACTTCACATGGACCTCTTCGGACCCGTCGCCTACCTCAGCATAGGGGGAAGTAAGTATGGTCTTGTTGTTGTTGATGATTTTTCCCGCTTCACTTGGGTATTCTTTTTGCAGGATAAGTCAGAAACCCAAGGGACCCTCAAGCGCTTTCTAAGGCGAGCTCAAAATGAGTTTGAACTCAAAGTGAAAAAGATTAGAAGCAACAACGGGTCCAAGTTCAAGAACCTTCAAGTGGAGGAGTTTCTTGAGGAGGAAGGAATTAAGCACGAGTTCTCCGCTCCCTACACACCACAACAAACGGTGTGGTAGAGAGGAAGAACAGGACGCTTATAGACATGGCGAGGACGATGCTTGGAGAATTCAAGATGCCCGAGCGGTTTTGGTCGGAAGCTGTGAACATAGCTTGCCACGCCATAAACCGGGTCTACCTTCATCGCCTCCTCAAGAAGACGTCGTATGAACTCCTAACCGGTAACAAACCCAACGTTTCATATTTTCGTGTATTTGGGAGTAAATGTTACATTCTAGTGAAGAAAGGTAGGAATTCAAAATTTGCTCCCAAAGCTGTAGAAGGGTTTTTGTTAGGTTATGACTCAAATACAAAGGCGTATAGAGTCTTCAACAAATCATCGGGTTTGGTTGAAGTCTCTAGCGATGTTGTATTTGATGAAACTAATGGCTCTCCAAGAGAGCAAGTTGATCTTGATGAACGGACGCAATTCGCACCATGGTGATTGGAGATATGCGACCACAGGAACACCAAGTGCAAGATCATCCTTCTTCCTCAACAATGGTGCACCCCCCAACTCAAGATGATGAACATGTTTCTCAAAAGGAGGCGTGTGATCAAGGGGGAGCACAAGAAGATCAAGTTGTGGAGGAAGAAGCACCACGGGCCCCTCCAACTGAAGTTCGAGCGACGATTCAAAGGAATCATCCCGTCGACCAGATATTGGGTGATATAAGCAAGGGAGTAACCACTCGCTCTAGATTAGCTAATTTTTGTGAGCATTACTCTTTTGTCTCTTCTATTGAGCCTTTCAGGGTAGAAGAGGCCTTGCTAGATCTGGACTGGGTGTTGGCCATGCAGGAAGAGCTCAACAACTTCAAGCGAAATGAAGTTTGGACACTTGTGCCACGTCCCAAGCAAAACATTGTGGGAACCAAGTGGGTGTTCCACAACAAACATGACGAGCACGGGGTGGTGACAAGGAACAAGGCTCGACTTGTGGCAAAAGGTTATGCCCAAGTCGCAGGTTTGGACTTTGAGGAGACTTTTACTCCTGTGGCTAGGCTAGAGTCGATTCGCATTTTGTTAGCCTATGCCGCTCACCATTCTTTCAGGATGTTCCAAATGGACGTGAAGAGCGCTTTCCTCAACGGGCCAATCAAGGAGGAGGTGTACGTGGAGCAACCCCCTAGCTTTGAGGATGAACGGTACCCCGACCACGTGTGTAAGCTCTCTAAGGCGCTCTATGGACTTAAGCAAGCCCAAGAGCATGGTATGAATGCCTTAGAGACTTTCTAATTGCTAATGCTTTCAAGGTTGGGAAAGCCGATCCAACTCTTTTCACTAAGACTTGTGATGGTGACCTATTTGTATGCCAAATTTATGTCGATGACATAATATTTGGTTCTACTAACCAAAAGTCTTGTGAAGAGTTTAGCAGGGTGATGACATAGAAATTCGAGATGCCAATGATGGGTGAGTTGAACTACTTCCTTGGGTTTCAAGTGAAGCAACTCAAGGACGACACCTTCATCTCTCAAACAAAGTACACGCTAGACTTGCTCAAGCAGTTTGGGATGAAGGACACCAAGCCTGCAGAGACTCCAATGGGAACCGACGGACATGTCGACCTCAACAAAGGAGGTAAGTCCGTTGATCAAAAGGCATACCGGTCTATGATAGGGTCTTTACTTTATTTATGTGCTAGTAGACCGGATATTATGCTTAGCGTATGCATGTGTGCTAGATTTCAATCCGACCCAAGGGAGTGTCACCTTGTGGCCGTTAAGCGAATTCTTAGATATTTAGTTGCTATGCCTTGCTTCGGGATCTGGTATCCAAAGGGGTCTACCTTTGACTTGATTGGATACTCAAACTCTGACTATGCTGGATGTAAGGTTGATAGGAAGAGTACATCAGGGACGTGCCAATTCCTAGGAAGGTCCCTGGTGTCTTGGAGTTCTAAGAAACAAACTTCCGTTGCCCTATCTACCGCTGAGGCCGAGTATGTTGCCGCAGGACAGTGTTGCGCGCAACTACTTTGGATGAGGCAAACCCTCCGGGACTTTGGCTACAATCTGAGCAAAGTCCCACTCCTATGTGACAATGAGAGTGCAATCCGCATGGCAGACAATCCTGTTGAACACAGCCGCACAAAGCACATAGACATCCGGCATCACTTTTTGAGAGACCACCAGCAAAAGGGAGATATCGAAGTGTTTTATGTTAGCACCGAGAACCAGCTAGCCGATATCTTTACCAAGCCTTTAGATGAGAAGACCTTTTGCAGGATGCGTAGTGAGCTAAATGTCTTAGATTCGCGTAACCTGGATTGATCTAGAGCATACATGTGTTTTATGCCTTTGATCATGTTCCTTTATGCATGTTATTGCTTATTTATGGTGCTCAAGTTGTGCAAGGGATCCCCGAACCTCACAAGTCCATGTGTGAATGATGCACATATTTAGGGGGAGAAATGCTACAACTTGACCCTTTGAGACTAACCGTGTGCTTGAGTTTTCTTAATTTAGTCTCAAAGGTGGATTGAAAGGGAAAAGGTGAACTTGGACCATGCAAGACTTCGACTGCACTCCGATGAGAGGGTAATTTACTCCAAGTTCATCTCCATTCTCTTATTGCCTTTTTACTCTTAATTAACTGTTTTGGTGAGGCAATGGGGTTTAAGGGCCACTAATGATCCCATTTTGGTGCTTAATGCCAAAGGGGGAGAAATTAAGGCCAAAGCAAATGGATCAGCTACCACTTGAGAATTTTGAAAATAGTAGAGTTAGAACTTGTGTTTTGTCAAAATACTCTTATGTGCAAAATTTGGCCTCTTGTGGGGAGAATGCAGGATTATGGGAAAAAGGGGAGTTTTTGGCTCTTGATCAATTTTTCTCATGGAATACCTCTCTTTATGCCTAAACAAGTGTGTTTGACTTAGAGATAGGAAATTGAGTTTGATTTCAAAAACAAACCAAGTGGTGGCAAAGAATGATCCAAATATGCCAAATTTGAATAAAAAACAATTCTTATTCTCAATTGCTTTGATGTTACACTTCTTTTAGTTGCTTTTTGATGTGTTGGCATAAATCACCAAAAAGGGGAGATTGAAAGGGAAATGTGTCCTTGGGCCATTTCTAGTATAGTTTTGGTGATTAATGTGGCGGAACTGTCCGAATTATTCCAACTTAAGTGCCTAAGCCCTGCCTTAGAGGCTAGACCACACTTAAATGGGAATAACCCGTCAATCCCTCGGATCTAGTCCGACACGGCCACTGAGAGGATCAAGTACCACAATCTCACTTGATGGTGAGTCACAGAGCAAATACAATAAAGCATAAAACCATGCATGTGAGAGTATTAGATTATTACATCATCATCATCGGAGTTTTTGCAAAAGTAACCATCATTGTTCTAAGTGCAGCGGAAATAAACTACGGTAAATAAACGGAGAGATGGGGAAGCCTGTCCCATCACTCCTCATGCTCCTCCTCAGCCGAGGCAAGGTCCCACTCAACAGTCCAACCCGGTGGTAAGGTGGACGGCCAAGTCACTCCAGCAACCATGTCCTCCAGAGAACCTGTAAAATTATGCCACAAGCAAGGCTGAGTATACTAATACTCAGCTAGACTTACCCGGTGTGAGGAGTCTACTCCTCTACCTCTAGACATGCAGCTGTTTGGCTGTGGGGTTTGGTTGCCAAAAGCACTAGCTGAGTTTCTAAATCAAGTTTTTAACTTTGTCAAATTTAAGTGTGACTCTCTTAAGGCTAAATGTGTACTATCTACTCATACATAGTAGCAAACATTATTAGCAATCAACATCTTATATCAACTCATCATATTTCCACTTGTTACTCAATGTAACAGCATGGATCAAGCAGTCTCATTAGCTGCGAGAAGCAGACGATTCGAATCGAGTTTTTATCCTTGCAAGGTAAACCTAAACACACGACATGGCGAGGCACTCCGTCCCCGCACATATCAACCGTCCCCATCGATTCCCCGTCAGAAGATCAGGGCTCACCGCCTTGGCGTACAATGCCTCACTGACCCCGACTGGCCGTCGTGCAGTGACCGCACTTGTACCCACCATAACCGGAATGGGAGACCTCGTCTCAGGTCGCGTGAGGGGATATGTCCACTGCCAGGTTCACTCAGGTACTAGGCTTACCGATTTACCATATTTCTCGGCATGTGCTCAGTACGTTCAAACGCTTGACTCACGGTACCACACCTTAATCCTTATTCCAGTTCCCACCTCGTAGACAACCAATCCCCATGGATTGTTGTCCACAGACCAACACCATTATGATATAAAAATGGATACAACCAATTTCCTGATCTCGCGCGAGTGCTAGAAAAATCACTTGACTTCTACCGAGATCCTACTTAATAAAGCAGCTACTCGACTTAGCATACTAGTATTCATCACAATGGGGTTCCTGAGATCATGCAACTAGGGTTTCAAACAACTCCTACACTTAAGTGCACAAACAATCCTACAATCATTAAGTGTAGTAAAATAGTATAAATAACAGGTTATGCATAAAACCGGGGCTTGCCTTCCAAAGCAGTGGCAGGCAGGTCCTCTGGTGCAGGCTCTGGTGCTGGGTCTGGGGCTACCTCCTGAGCAGCTCCTTGCTCCGGCACGAGGACGTACTCTCCGTCAGCAAGATTACAGTCTATCGAATGCAATGAACATGTATGTTATAATTATGCAGGATTAATAACATTATGCAAAAAGAAAACTAAGTTAAGGAATAACTTAGGGTTTCTGGGTCATACGGGGCCTTTAGTGGTTTATGCTTATCACTCCTAGGTTTAGATTTTTGTTGAGGATAACATAGTGGATTTGCATGGTCCTTACACATTTCAGTGGGCAATGTTATAAGGGTTTTAGGATGACACTAATTACCAGTATTTATTTTCCTTTCTTTAATTTCTACTTATGGTTTCTAGTGTGGGTTTGAACTATGACAGTGGGTTAATAATTTCCAAAAATTCTGTAAAAATTGCAATGGGTTGCCATTGGCTATTCTAGCTGGTTTTAGGAATTTGAGGCTTAAACTATAAAGGCTATGCTTTAGACAAAAATAACAAGAGTGGTGTAAAATGGGCCACCTTACACTACACCTCACCATTAGAGTTGAGTTTCTTCCTAAGGGTCATTTTTGTTGGGATCTAACAGTAATACTAAACCTCTGTGCCAAAATCCATAGAAAGTTAACTGGTGATTATTTAGTTGTGATTTTCTAAAGTTTTATGCCAAAAAGGTGCTTATAACTAACTTGTCATTTGAAAAATATCAAACAACAGATTTTGTATTTTTCCTATGTTCATAATAACCAAACATTAGTTATCCTAAGGTTTGAGGGGTTTTTACCTTAGGGTTATTTTTGTAGGGTTTTTCCAAGTTTTCCTTGTTTTCTTAAATTAAAAGGAATCCTACTTATTTTATACTGAACTAGGATAGGATAGATTTTTCTGGTGAACTACATGGGATAAGTACCTTAACGAAAATAGGGGTGCCCTCTGGTTCATTTTTTAAATCACCTTTTCTATTTTTCTTAACCTTAAGCATATTATAAATTAAGGGGTAAAAACTGACTTAATGGAGTGGACAGAGAGGTTTAACATTTTTAAACAGGCCAGTAGGTAGATACAAACTTCTCCAAATTTTTCTACCCCTAGTCAAATAATATTTATATTTTTCCTCCTATTATTAAGTTTTTAGCAGTTTTCCTAATTAAATCAAAACTTCAGAAAATAATACAGGAACTATGGGTTTTACTATTTTTATCTCATAGTTCATATCTCCCAGAGCCTAGCAAAATTGGTTTGACAATTTGTGGATGATTATTCTTCAAGTTATGCATTTATTAAGTTATTTGCCATATTAAAAGAAACTAAATTCGAAAATGGAAAAGAAAACGGTTTTGCGCTGAGGCCCCTGGGTTTCAATCCCCTTCTTCTCTCACAAAATACTCCCCGGTCTACTATTGGCGTGGGTCACTGACATCGCACAAAACCCCCTGGGCCTAACCGAAATCTAACCCGCGCTCCCTGGCTGACTTAAACAGTACCCGCGGCATAGATTACGGCGGCGAGGCTCACTGGCGGCAGTAGAGCTCCGGCGGGGTGGTCGGTGACGTCCGGGAGGTCACGACGGTCACGTTGGTGTGCGAGTCGGCGTCGGAGGTGGTCGGAGCTACCCTGGCCACGAGCACAGGCGGCGGGGGTCGTCGGCGGCTCCTGTTCCGGCCAAATCACGACGGTATAGTTCAATTAGGGTGCACGAGGAGCTCCACGGGGCGATGTAGAGGCCATGCGCGCAACAAATTGGGAAATGGTGCAGAGGCTTACCCGGTCCACGTGCGCCGGTGGGTCTTTGAACTCCGGCGAGCACGATTGCGCTATTCCGGTGATGCGGGTCCTCGGCTCAAGCTTGAGTAAGCTTCACGGCCTCACCAGGAAGCTATCTGAGGGCTTAGATCGAACGGAGGAGGACGGGAAAGGGGCTGGCCACGGTGGTTGCTCTCGGGCGGCACTAGCGGGTCGCGGGGAGGTCACCGGAGCTAAGGGCTAGCTCGGGAAGGTCTGGCGAGGTACAGAGGAGGCAACGGGGGAAACAGCCGAGCACTGGGGGTGGGTTTTATAGCCGTGGCGCGGGTGTGGTCACGGGCGGTCGCGGGCGCGCGGGGGTTCGCGCGCGGGCGTGCTCTGAGCGCGCCCCCGGATGTCAGCCCGCGTCGAACACGTGGAAGCTTGCTTCTGCCATGGTTCAACAGCGGATTTGAGCACCAAAGCGTGCGTATCTTGGCAAAGTCACTGTGTACGGTCGCTTCCCTGCTCCATATCCTACCTTTTTGCTGTGAGTTCCAAGTCGAGATATGGTCGGGGTAGGGAGATAGAGGGGGAAGAAGTTAGCTGTGTCAGCTAGGTCCAAGCCGAGACAAAAATGGTGTCAAGTCGTGTCTAGCGCCCTAGGGTAGGTGTCATCTCTTTCCAGGGTATTCTAGGGTTAATTTGGCGCCACTTTGTCAATTGGGTCGAAGGGTTTTGAAATTTGGATTAAGGTGAACATGTGGAATCTTTGTTCAAGGGTTAGTTTCTATACTTAGGCAAAATCTGAATTCTCCCTTGTGCTGAACCTTAGGTGAACTTTTTAGGACTTTTCTGAAAACTTTTTGGGGGTACTTCCTTACTATTAATTGTAGGTTATGAAGTATATTACAACTTTTATATTTGGCCCAAGCCATGATCATAAGGTTTACATGCCCTTTTGATCCTAGCTTCAATTAGGGTTCCTATTGCCCAAGAGGGGTTTGCTTTAGGGTTTTGGGAAATTCCCCACTTAGATGTGCATGACAAGCTAGGGCATGATATCCAAAATGGTTTGCACTTGATTAGGACCTTGAATTCCATGTTTGATGTACTTTGCCCAAATAAATCCTCATGTGATAATAGGTTAAAAGGGGTAGCCCTGGGTGGACTCCCTGAGTAACACCTGGGGTGTTACAGCCCTCCCCCCTTAAAGGAATCTCGTCCCGAGATTTTAGGTAGAGTCCCTTGGAGGGGTGCTTGAAGGTGTGTTGGTGCTACTCTTTCTTTATACTCAAGTTTCTCTTGTTAACTGCTCTTCAAATGTCATTCTCTTTGCAACTTCAGAAGGAAGCCCTTTTTAAGTTAGATCCACCACTTAGACTATCCTTGTTATCTAAGTTTTTCTTGTAATTGAATTCAGAGGGCAGGTGGGGGTGGGGTTTTGGGGTTACGTACCGACTCCTTTGGGCAGAAAGTCGGGGAAGCGAGAGCGTAGAAAATCCTCAGTCTCCCATGTAGCCTCTTCTGCTGAATGGTGACTCCACTGAACCTTATACATTCTGATTGACCTTGCCCGTGTTGATCTCTCCTTCTGATCCAATACCTCGACAGGGTACTCTTGATAGGACAGGTCTGGTTCTATCTCAATGTCTAGTTCCGGTAGCACCTCAGTGGGTAGGCGAACACATTTCCGCAGCTGAGATACATGGAACACATCATGAACAGCTAACATGCTGGGTGGCAACTTCAATTGATATGCTACAGGTCCACAAGTCTCCTTGATCTCGTAGGGTCCAATGTAACGAGGAGCTAACTTGCCCTTGATCCCAAATCTCTGGACACCCTTGGTGGGTGACACCTTAAGATAAACATGGTCTCCCACTGCAAACTGTAGAGGTTTCCGCCTCTTATCATGATAGCTCTTTTGCCTGGCCTGAGTAGCTTCTAAGTTCTTTTTGATGACTCTGACTTTTTCTTCTGCCTCAAGTACTAAATCTGGCCCAAATATTTCCCTTTCTCCTGCTTGAGACCAATTTAGTGGGGTCCTACACCTTCTCCCATATAATGCCTCAAAAGGTGCCATCTTCAGACTGGACTGATAGCTGTTATTGTAAGAAAACTCTGCCAAGGAAAGACACTTGTCCCAATCCTTTCCGTTGTGTAGAGCACATGCCCGCAACATGTCTTCCAGAATTTGATTCACCCTTTCTGTCTGGCCATCTGTTTGGGGGTGGTATGCTGAGCTTCGGATGACATGGGTCCCAAGTGATTCTTGCAATTGTTCCCAAAATCGTGCCACGAATGGTGCTCCTCTGTCCGAGACTATAGTCCTTGGTATCCCATGCAGACGAACTATCTGGTCAATGTAGATCTCTGCATACTTCTCTGTCCTGTGGGTGGTATGTACTGGCAAGAAATGGGCAGTCTTGGTCAATCTGTCCACAATAACCCAAATTGAATCATGGTGCCTGGAGGTGTTTGGCAACCCCACGATAAAGTCCATGCAAATGTCCTCCCATTTCCAAGATGGTATGGGAAGAGGTTGCAAAGGGCCTGCTGTCTTCAAATGACTGGCTTTGATTCTCTGGCAGGTGTCACACTCGGATATATACTTGGCAATTTCCCTCTTCATTCTGGTCCACCAATATAAAGATCTGATATCATGGTACATCTTGTTGCTACCAGGGTGCATGGAAAATTTGGAAAGGTGAGCTTCATCCAGTATCTTCTTTCTGAGTTCAGGGTCCTTGGGAACAACCAATCGGTCTCCAAACCATAAAATTCCCTTGCTGTCCTGACGGAAGCACTTGTATTTTTCTGCCTTCTGCTTGAGCATGTCTTTGATAACCTACACACCTTTATCCTCAATCTGTGCCTGGACTATTTGCTCTTGCAGTGTGGGCTCCACCGAGATATAACTTAATTCACCGGAGGGAACAACTTCCAAGTTCAACTTACATAGCTCATCACACAGGGTGGTGACTCTTGCATCCATGTTCATACAATTGCACTGGGCCTTTCTGCTCAAGGCATCTGCCACAACATTGGCCTTGCCCGGATGGTAATGTACTTCCAAATCATAATCCTTGATTAACTCTAACCATCTCCTTTGTCTCATGTTCAGATCTGCCTGGGTGAAGATGTATTTGAGACTCTTGTGATCCGTGTAGATGTTACAGTGAGCTCCCATCAGGTAGTGTCTCCATATCTTGAGAGCATGAACCACAGCTGCCAACTCCAGATCATGGGTAGGGTAGTTCTGCTCATGGGGTCTAAGTGCTCGGGAGGCATAAGCAATTACTCTGTTCTCTTGCATCAAGACACATCCCAAACCTGTACCAGAAGCATCACAATAAACTTCAAAGGGCTTGGTGCTATCGGGTTGAGCCAGCACTGGGGCTGTTGTCAAATGTTGCCTCAGTGTATGAAAAGCATCTTCGCACTTTTGGCTCCAAGTAAACTTGGCTCCCTTCTTCAATAACTCAGTCATTGGCTTGGCAATTCTGGAGAAATCCGGGATAAATCGTTGGTAGTACCCTGCCAATCCCAGAAAACTCCTAATCTGTCTCACTGTAGTTGGAGGTTTCCAGTCCATCACTTCTTGCACTTTCTCAGGGTCAACTGATATCCCATCCTGAGAGATTGTGTGACCCAAGAATTTTATTTCCTTCAGCCAGAATTCACATTTAGACAATTTAGCATAAAGATGATGATCGCGCAGTCGCTGAAGCACGATATGCAGATGCTCAGCATGCTCGTCTTCATTCTTGGAATAGACCAGAATATCATCAATGAAAACGACCACGAACTTGTCCAGCTCCGGCATGAATACTGAGTTCATCAGGTACATGAAATAAGTCGGGGCATTGGTTAGCCCGAAAGACATCACCAAAAACTCATACAGCCCATATCTGGTAGAGAAGGCCGTCTTGGGAATGTCGCTGGCACGGATCTTGATCTGATGGTAACCTGAGCGAAGGTCTATCTTGGAGAATACCTTGGCTCCTACCAACTGATCAAACAGAACATCAATGCGGGGTAACGGGTATTTGTTCTTGATAGTCACCGCATTGAGAGGGCGGTAATCAACGCACATCCTCAAACTCTCGTCCTTTTTCTTCACGAATAATGCAGGACATCCCCAAGGTGAAGTACTTGGGCGAATGAACCCCTTGTCCAACAATTCTTGTAGTTGCTTCTTCAGTTCTGCCAGTTCCGCGGGAGGCATCCTATAGGGTCTCTTGGAGATAGGAGTAGTCCCGGGTTGCAATTCAATTGCAAACTCAATGTCTCGGTCAGGTGGCATTCCTGGCAATTCATCCGGAAAAACATCGGGGTAGTCACAGACTACTGGGATCCTTTCTACTGGGGATTCTGTCATGATAAAGGCACAAGAACTGGTACAACCCTGAGCGGGCAAAAATAATGTGGTTTCACCACAGGTTGGTGAGTGCACTTCGATGGCCCTAGCTGCAATGTCAATCACTGTCTGATGTTTGGTCAACCAATCAGTTCCCAATATGATATCCACACTATCCAATCCCAAAAATAAGAAGGTTGGTTTTAATTATCAGACTACCAAACTTTATGGGCACATTCTTGCTGATTTGATTGGTGGCAATCCTGCCTCCTGGTGTTGAAATGGTGATACCTCCGTGGGTGTGATGAAAAGGCAATTGACACTTGGCACTAAATTTGGCACTAATAAAGCTATGCGATGCACCGGAATCAAAAAGAGTGATAGCAGGATAATTTAAAACTGTAAAGATACCAGTCATGACGGGTGCTCCCTCTGGAATATCAGCCATGGTGGTGAAGTTTAGCCTGCCCTGCTTCACTTGCACCTTCTGCCTCTTGCCCTGGCTCGGATTGACATTCTGCCCCTGCCTCTGCTGGTTCCTGGGGGCAATTCTTGGCATAATGTCCGGTGCTGCCACACGTGAAACACCTGTTGTCATTTGCCTGGCGGTACTGCTGCTGCTGATTGCTCCTCTGAGCTGGAAACTAGGTGCGGTTGGGTGCCTGCTGCTGCTGCTGCGGTGGTCGGATCACCCATCTCCCTTGCTGCTGCTGGGGTCCCCTGCTCGGAGTGTCGGACACAATCCTAAAGCGCTGTGGCTGAGCTGAGGGTCCTGCCACAGGGGTCTTCCTCTTCTTCTCTGCCTGTCGAGCTGTAATGCAGTCCTCCTGGGAGATAGCCATGTTGACCAACTCATTGTAGCTGTTGGCCCTGACAGTGTTAAGATGATCACGGAGCTTAGTGCTGAGCCCCCTCCTGAACCTGTCTCTCTTCTTCTCGTCCGTGTCTGCATGGTACCCGGCATACTGGCACAGATCATTAAAGGCCTGAGCATACTGCAACACTGTCCTGTTGCCTTGAGTAAGTGCCAAGAACTCGTTGAGCTTACGGTCCATAATGCCAGCTGGTATATGATGTCCCCTGAAAGCTGCCTTGAACTCTCTCCACTCCACCTCTCGATCCTCTGGCTGCATGGCAAGAAAATGGTCCCACCAAGTCCTTGCGGGTCCGCGAAGCTGCTGGGTGGCGAACCTGACTTTAGTGATCTCTGAACAAGCTCCATGGAGTAGCGGGAATTTGGATTCCACCACTCGAAACCACACATCTGCATCAAGTGGGTCCTCTGCCCTGGTGAAGCTGAGTACTGAGGAACTCCTGGTAAGTGGCCACTGCGGGGTGACGCTGATGATCTCCACCACCATAGTGCTGAGGTGGTGGCTGACGCTGAGCTAGCTGCCTCAAGATCTCATTCTGCTGAGCCATTAGCTCCTGCAGAGTGGGAGGCGGTGGTGGCGGTGGAGGAACGCGCTCATTCTGGCCACGACGCTGTCTCCCGGCTATCTGAAAAACCACATAAATACTTAACACCATATCTCCAATTTCAAGATTTAATCACGACGAAATGAGTCACAGCAAAACGATAGACTCCATTTTCACAAAAGATTTATAAAGGCATAACTTTTTCCTTCCAAATTTAAAACTGATAACAGCATCCATCCAGCATGTTTCCAAAAGAGTTTATCATGATTACATCATTGTCCCAAAAAGACTCAACTCTATCCAGCCTAGTACCCCAAGGGTGCAAAAGCTAAGCTAGCTGCGAGGAGTCCCACATTACCGATCTCTATTCCTACTCTGGCAACTAATGAGCGAAAGAGGCGACACTCGACTCGGGGGAAGATGGCCTCCCTGAGCCAGCAGTATCCACGCTGGAAGCAGGCTCCTCCCCTCCCTCAATGTCGACGTCCTCGTCAGCCTCCCCATCATGAATCTCCTGATGATGCATATCTAGGTGCTCATTAGCCTCCGCGAGCTGCTGCTGGGTGTTGAGAAGCTGGTCTTCGAGAACCTCGATGGTGTTCTCCCTCGTTCCCACCAATTCCTCCAACTCATGGATCTCATCCGACAGCTGCTCCACTTGCAAATCTTTTTCTACCAGCTCTTGGGACAAGTCAACCACGAGCTCCTCCCTGTTGTCCAGGGTGATCTTGGTTGCCTCCAATAATGCCATTAGATGAGACATTGCCTCTCCACGCATGACTTGCAAACGATACAGGGCGTTCATGCATCGCACTGACAAGTGAGCCGTGTGGCCTAGGTAGAGAGCCCAGATGTCCTTGGCATGCTCTACCCGATCCTTCCACATCGAGTCGTCCTCCTTTTCTGCGGGGAACAAACCAATGGGGTGGGTAGAGAGCTCCAAGGGATGGAACCCACAAAAAGTCGTCAACCCGTGCAGAGCGATCGCCTCGATCGTGTCCTCCGCCCGGTATCCGAAAGACTCAGAGTCCAGCGAGCGCCATCTTGGCTACAGGGGATGAGGCTCCAAGGTCATCCTCACCCTACAGCGGGGCACCCGGTGCTTCTCGAACTGCTGCACCGCGTACTGAGGAGGTGTCATGTACCCGGCTCCCTGAAGTACCTCCCACAAAATACGGGGGAAGCCCTCTCGTGCAAGCCCGTCAGTGTGGGTTAGTGCATTTCCGTCCTCTGAGGATCCGTGGGAAGTCATCTGTGTACGGTTGAGCGTAAGTAAAAGAAAAAGAATTATAAAAGAAACAAGAGAAATAAAACTCATCCTTTCTTAAATTTAAAGGGTAATGGAGACTTAGTTGGTTATCACCTTGTTTTTAAGTCTTTACTCAAATATCCATTTGTTTAATTAAAAATGCATGCATGCTCGTCCTGAACGACCTCACAACAAGATAAAAGGAGTAGGGAAGAACTCCCATCCTGTAAAAGTGGCCTGTAGGGCCTAATCACTTAGCCACCTAGCTACCCTTCTACCATCCTAAGGCTTCACGTCCTAGGTCTATCCTGTTCGTCCTACTATCTATCCAACATTGTTTCTATCAAATTTTATTTTGGAAAAATGATGGTATCTATTTTTTTATTGATCCCTCTGTGGTGGTACAAGCTCAGATACCAGCTGTGGCGGAACTGCCCGAATTATTCCAACTTAAGTGCCTAAGCCCTGCCTTAGAGGCTAGACCACACTTAAATGGGAATAACCCGTCAATCCCTCGGATCTAGTCCGACACGGCCACTGAGAGGATCAAGTACCACAATCTCACTCGATGGTGAGTCACAGAGCAAATACAATAAAGCATAAAACCATGCATGTGAGAGTATTAGATTATTACATCATCATCATCGGAGTTTTTGCAAAAGTAACCATCATTGTTCTAAGTGCAGCGGAAATAAACTACGGTAAATAAACGGAGAGACGGGGAAGCCTGTCCCATCACTCCTCATGCTCCTCCTCAGCCGAGGCAGAGTCCCACTCAACAGTCCAACCCGGTGGTAAGGTGGACGGCCAAGTCACTCCAGCAACCATGTCCTCTAGAGAACCTGTAAAATTATGCCACAAGCAAGGCTGAGTATACTAATACTCAGCTAGACTTACCCGGTGTGAGGAGTCTACTCCTCTACCTCTAGACATGCAGCTGTTTGGCTGTGGGGTTTGGTTGCCAAAAGCACTAGCTGAGTTTCTAAATCAAGTTTTTAACTTTGTCAAATTTAAGTGTGACTCTCTTAAGGCTAAATGTGTACTATCTACTCATACATAGTAGCAAACATTATTAGCAATCAACATCTTATATCAACTCATCATATTTCCACTTGTTACTCAATGTAGCAGCATGGATCAAGCAGTCTCATTAGCTGCGAGAAGCAGACGATTCGAATCGAGTTTTTATCCTTGCAAGGTAAACCTAAACACACGACATGGCGAGGCACTCCGTCCCCGCACATATCAACCGTCCCCATCGATTCCCCGTCAGCAGATCAGGGCTCACCGCCTTGGCGTACAATGCCTCACTGACCCCGACTGGCCGTCGTGCAGTGACCGCACTTGTACCCACCATAACCGGAATGGGAGACCTCGTCTCAGGTCGCGTGAGGGGATATGTCCACTGCCAGGTTCACTCAGGTACTAGGCTTACCGATTTACCATATTTCTCGGCATGTGCTCAGTACGTTCAAACGCTTGACTCACGGTACCACACCTTAATCCTTATTCCAGTTCCCACCTCGTAGACAACCAATCCCTATGGATTGTTGTCCACAGACCAACACCATTATGATATAAAAATGGATACAACCAATTTCCTGATCTCGCGCGAGTGCTAGAAAAATCACTCGACTTCTACCGAGATCCTACTTAATAAAGCAGCTACTCGACTTAGCATACTAGTATTCATCACAATGGGGTTCCTGAGATCATGCAACTAGGGTTTCAAACAACTCCTACACTTAAGTGCACAAACAATCCTACAATCATAAAGTGTAGTAAAATAGTATAAATAACAGGTTATGCATAAAACCGGGGCTTGCCTTCCAAAGCAGTGGCAGGCAGGTCCTCTGGTGCAGGCTCTGGTGCTGGGTATGGGGCTACCTCCTGAGCAGCTCCTTGCTCCGGCACGAGGACGTACTCTCCGTCAGCAAGATTACAGTCTATCGAATGCAATGAACATGTATGTTATAATTATGCAGGATTAATAACATTATGCAAAAAGAAAACTAAGTTAAGGAATAACTTAGGGTTTCTGGGTCATACGGGGCCTTTAGTGGTTTATGCTTATCACTCCTAGGTTTAGATTTTTGTTGAGGATAACATAGTGGATTTGCATGGTCCTTACACATTTCAGTGGGCAATGTTATAAGGGTTTTAGGATGACACTAATTACCAGTATTTATTTTCCTTTCTTTAATTTCTACTTATGGTTTCTAGTGTGGGTTTGAACTATGACAGTGGGTTAATAATTTCCAAAAATTCTGTAAAAATTGCAGTGGGTTGCCATTGGCTATTCTAGCTGGTTTTAGGAATTTGAGGCTTAAACTATAAAGGCTATGCTTTAGACAAAAATAACAAGAGTGGTGTAAAATGGGCCACCTTACACTACACCTCACCATTAGAGTTGAGTTTCTTCCTAAGGGTCATTTTTGTTGGGATCTAACAGTAATACTAAACCTCTGTGCCAAAATCCATAGAAAGTTAACTGGTGATTATTTAGTTGTGATTTTCTAAAGTTTTATGCCAAAAAGGTGCTTATAACTAACTTGTCATTTGAAAAATATCAAACAACAGATTTTGTATTTTTCCTATGTTCATAATAACCAAACATTAGTTATCCTAAGGTTTGAGGGGTTTTTACCTTAGGGTTATTTTTGTAGGGTTTTTCCAAGTTTTCCTTGTTTTCTTAAATTAAAAGGAATCCTACTTATTTTATACTGAACCAGGATAGGATAGATTTTTCTGGTGAACTACATGGGATAAGTACCTTAACAAAAATAGGGGTGCCCTCTGGTTCATTTTTTAAATCACCTTTTCTATTTTTCTTAACCTTAAGCATATTATAAATTAAGGGGTAAAAACTGACTTAATGGAGTGGACAGAGAGGTTTAACATTTTTAAACAGGCCAGTAGGTAGATACAAACTTCTCCAAATTTTTCTACCCCTAGTCAAATAATATTTATATTTTTCCTCCTATTATTAAGTTTTTAGCAGTTTTCCTAATTAAATCAAAACTTCAGAAAATAATACAGGAACTATGGGTTTTACTATTTTTATCTGATAGTTCATATCTCCTGGAGCCTAGCAAAATTGGTTTGACAATTTGTGGATGATTATTCTTCAAGTTATGCATTTATTAAGTTATCTGCCATATTAAAAGAAACTAAATTCGAAAATGGAAAAGAAAACGGTTTTGCGCTGAGGCCCCTGGGTTTCAATCCCCTTCTTCTCTCACAAAATAGTCCCCGGTCTACTATTGGCGTGGGTCACTGACATCGCACAAAACCCCCTGGGCCTAACCGAAATATAACCCGCGCTCCCTGGCTGACTTAAGCAGTACCCGCGGCATAGATTACGGCGGCGAGGCTCACCGGCGGCAGTAGAGCTCTGGCGGGGTGGTCGGTGACGTCCGGGAGGTCACGACGGTCACGTCGGTGTGCGAGTCGGCGTCGGAGGTGGTCGGAGCTACCCTGGCCACGAGCACAGGCGGCAGGGGTCGTCGGCGGCTCCTGTTCCGGCCAAATCACGACGGTATAGTTCAATTAGGGTGCACGAGGAGCTCCACAGGGCGATGTAGAGGCCATGCACGCAACGAATTGGGAAATGGTGCAGAGGCTTACCCGGTCCACGTGCGCCGGCGGGTCTTTGAACTCCGGTGAGCACGATTGCGCTATTCCGGTGACGCGGGTCCTCGGCTCAAGCTTGAGTAAGCTTCACAGCCTCACCAGGAAGCTATATGAGGGCTTGGATCGAATGGAGGAGGACGGGAAAGGGGCTGGCCACGGTGGTTGCTCTCGGGTGGCACTGGCGGGTTGCGGGGAGGTCACCGAAGCTAAGGGCTGGCTCGGGAAGGTCTGGCGAGGTACGGAGGAGGCAACGGGGGAAACAGCCGAGCACTGGGGGTGGGTTTTATAGCCGTGGCGCGGGCGTGGTCACGGGCGGTCGCGGGCGCGCGGGGTTCGCGCGCGGGCGTGCTCTGAGCGTGCCCCCAGATGTCAGCCCGCGTCGAACACGTGGAAGCTTGCTTCTGCCATGGTTCAACAGCAGATTTGAGCACCAAAGCGTGCGTATCTTGGCAAAGTCACTGTGTACGGTCGCTTCCCTGCTCCATATCCTACCTTTTTGCTGTGAGTTCCAAGTCGAGATATGGTCGGGGTAGGGAGATAGAGGGGGAAGAAGTTAGCTATGTCAGCTAGGTCCAAGCCGAGACAAAAATGGTGTCAAGTCGTGTCTAGCGCCCTAGGGTAGGTGTCATCTCTTTCTAGGGTATTCTAGGGTTAATTTGGCGCCACTTTGTCAATTGGGTCGAAGGGTTTTGAAATTTGGATTAAGGTGAACATGTGGAATCTTTGTTCAAGGGTTAGTTTCTATACTTAGGCAAAATCTGAATTCTCCCTTGTGCTGAACCTTAGGTGAACTTTTTAGGACTTTTCTGAAAACTTTTTGGGGGTACTTCCTTACTATTAATTGTAGGTTATGAAGTATATTACAACTTTTATATTTGGCCCAAGCCATGATCATAAGGTTTACATGCCCTTTTGATCCTAGCTTCAATTAGGGTTCCTATTGCCCAAGAGGGGTTTGCTTTAGGGTTTTGGGAAATTCCCCACTTAGATGTGCATGACAAGCTAGGGCATGATATCCAAAATGGTTTGCACTTGATTAGGACCTTGAATTCCAAGTTTGATGTACTTTGCCCAAATAAATCCTCATGTGATAATAGGTTAAAAGGGGTAGCCCTGGGTGGACTCCCTGAGTAACACCTGGGGTGTTACAATTAAGTGCCCAACACGTATTGAGTGAGTAATCTTGTGCCAAATGATTAATGAAGTGCAAATCAACAAGAAGGTATGATTCTAGACTCAGTACATTGGTTTTTGTGTACTAATATATTTGTCTAAGTGCTGGAATCAGAGAAAAGAGAATAAGAAAATATCTTGGCTGGAACAGCCAAGACTCAGCGCAGTCTGGCACACCGGACTATCCTCCAGTGAACAGGCCACTCTAGGGAACTGACGATGGTGTATGGCTATAATTCACCGGACTGTCCGGTGGTGCACCGGACTGTCCGGTGAGCCATCTGCGGCGAAGTCGTCGCTCTCGGGAATCGTTCAACAGCGTATGGCTAAAATTCATTGGACGGTCCGGTGAGGCACGAGACTGTCCAGTGAGCCAACGATCGACAGCGCTAACGGTCGGCCATGCAATCCGCGCGCGACGCGTGGGCGCGCCAACGGTCGGCAGGGAGCACCGGACTGTCCGATGTGCACTGGACAGTGTCCGGTGCGCCAACGGCTCCAATTCTGCAATGGTCGACTATGCTATTTTTGGAAGGAGATCTGCACCGGACTATGAACAGTACCTGTCCGGTGGTGCACCGGACTGTCCGGTGCACCACTCGACAAAAGGCAAGAATTGCCTTTCCAGATTGCTTCCAACGGCTCCTAGCTGCCTTGGGGCTATAAAAGGGACCCCTAGGCGCATGGAGGAGTCACCCAAGAATTCTTTGATCATCTCTAAGCACCAAGACTCCATTCTCGCGCATTCGATTCTTTGTGATAAGTGACTTGAGCTCTAGTTGAGTAGAGAACTCCCCGCATTGTGTTGTGAGCTCAAGTTGTGGTTTGTGTGCGTGTTTGTGCTCGTGCTTTGAGTCTTGTGTGTGTTGCTCTCCCCTCCCTTACTTCCGTGCTTCTTTGTGATCATCATTTGTAAGGGCGAGAGGCTCCAAGTTGTGGAGATTCCTCGCGAACGGGATAGAGTAAAAGAAAGGAAAACACCGTGGTATTCAAGTTGATCATTGGATCACTTGAAAGGGGTTGAGTGCAATCCTCGTCCATTGGGACGCCACAACGTGGAGTAGGCAAGTGTTACTTGGCCGAACCACGGGATAAATTATCGTGTCTCTTGTGCCTGTTTTCATCGTGACTATTGTGTTTCACAAGAGCTCGGTCCTTAGCCACTTGTTTCTATTGAGCTAACACTTAACCAAGTTTTTGTGGCTATAAGTGTTTGATTTTTACAGGATCACCTATTCACCCCCCCTCTAGGTGCTCTCAGTTGGCTGATCCATTTGCTTTGGCCTTAATTTCTCCCCCTTTGGCATTAAGCACCAAAACGGGACCATTTTCGGCCCTTTAACCCCATTGCCTCACCAAAAATGTCAATTAAGAGCAAAAAGGCAAATAGAGCATAAGAATGAACTTGGAATTAAATACACTAATACCGGAGGGCAGTGGAAGACTTTGCATCGTCCAAGTCCATTTTCCCTTTCAATGCACCTTTGAGACTACATCAAGAGTACTCAAACAAACAAGTTAGTCTCAAAGGGTCAAGTTGTAGCACATCTCCCCCTTAATATGTGCATCATTCGCATATGGACTTGTGAGGTCTGGGGATCACTTGTACAACTGGAGCACCATAAATAACAATAATTGATTGAAATGCACAAAGTAACTTGATCAAAGGCATAGAACACATGTATGCTATAGATCAATCCAAGTTACGCGAATCTAAGACATTTAGCTCACTATGCAACCTGCAAAACCTTTTCTCATCTAAAGGCTTGGTGAAGATATCGGCTAGCTGGTTTTCGGTGTTAATATGATACACCTTGATATCTCCCTTTTGCTGGTGGTCTCTCAGGAAGTGATGCTGGATGTCTATGTGCTTAGTGTGGCTGTATTCAACAGGATTATCCGCCATGCGGATTGCACTCTCATTGTCACATAGGAGTGGGACTTTGCTCAGATTGTAGCCAAAGTCCTGGAGGGTTTGCCTCATCCAAAGTAGTTTCGCGCAACATTGTCCTGCGGCAACATACTCGGCCTCAGCGGTGGATAGGGCAACAGATGTCTATTTCTTAGAACTCCAAGACACCAGGGACCTTCCTAGAAATGGCATGTCCCTGATGTACTCTTCCTATCAACCTTGCACCCGGCATAATCGGAGTCTGAATATCCAATCAAGTCAAAGGTAGACCCCTTTGGATACCAGATCCCGAAGCAAGGCGTAGCAACTAAATATCTAAGAATTCGCTTAACGGCCACAAGGTGACATTCCTTAGGGTCGGATTGATATGTAGCACACATGCATAGACTAATCATAAGGTCCGGTCTACTAGCACATAAATAAAGAACCTATCATGGACCGGTATGCCTTTTGATCAACTGACTTACCTCCTTTGTTGAGATCAACATGTCCGTCAGTTCCCATCAGTGTCTTCGCGGGCTTGGCGTCCTTCATCCCAAACCTCTTGAGAAGATCCTGAGTGTACTTCATTTGGGAGATGAAGGTGTCGTCCTTGAGTTGCTTCACTTGGAATCCAAGGAAGTAGGTCAACTCGCCCATCATCGACATCTCGAACTTTTGTGTCATCACCCTGCTAAACTCCTCACAAGACTTTTGATTAGTAGAACCAAATATTATGTCATCGACATAAATTTGGTACACAAAGAGATCACCATTGCATGTCTTTGTGAAAAGAGTGGGGTCGGCTTTCCCAACCTTGAAAGCATTAGAAATTAAGAAATCTCTAAGGCATTCGTACCATGCTCTTGGGGCTTGCTTAAGTCCATAGAGTGCCTTAGAGAGCTTAAACACGTGGTCGGGATACTTGTCATCCTCAAAGCCAGGGGGTTGTTCCACGTATACCTCCTCATTGATTGGCCCGTTGAGGAAAGCGCTCTTTACATCCATTTGAAACAACCTAAAAGAGTGTTGAGCGGCATAGGCTAATAAAATTCGAATAGACTCTAGCCTAGCCACAGGAGCAAAAGTTTCCTCGAAATCCAAACCTGCGACTTGGGCATAACCTTTTGCCACAAGTCGAGCCTTGTTTCTTGTCACCACCCCGTGCTCGTCTTGCTTGTTGCGGAACACCCACTTGGTTCCCACAACGTTTTGTTTCAAACGTGGCACCAGGCTCCAAACTTCATTTCTCTTGAAGTTGTTGAGCTCTTCCTGCATGGCCAACACCCAATCCGGATCCTGCAAGGCCTCTTCTACCCTGAAAGGCTCAATAGAAGAGACAAAAGAGTAATGCTCACAAAAGTTAGCTAATCTTGAGCGAGTAGTTACTCCCTTGCTGATGTCACCTAGAATCTGGTCGACGGGGTGATGTCGTTGGATCATTGCTCGGACTTGAGTTGGAGGGACCCATGGTGCTTCTTCCTCCATCACTTGATCTTCTTGTGCTCCCCATTGATCATGCCCTTCTTCTTGAGGAACCTGTTCATCATCTTGAGTTGGGGGTTGCACCATTATCGAGGAAGATGGTTGATCTTGTTCCTATAATTCCTGTGGTCGCACATCACTTATTGCCATCGTGTGTATTGCAGCCGTCGGAATTTCTTCTTCATCTACATCATCAAGATCAACTTGCTCTCTTGGAGAGCCATTAGTCTCATCAAATACAACATCGCTAGAGACTTCAACCAATCCCGAAGATTTGTTGAAGACCCTATACGCCTTTGTATTTGAGTCATACCCTAGTAAAAACCCTTGTACTGCCTTGGGAGCAAACTTAGAATGTCTACCTTTCTTCACTAGAATGTAGCATTTGCTCCCAAATACTCGAAAATAAGAAACGTTGGGTTTGTTACCGGTAAGGAGTTCATAGGAGGTCTTCTTGAGAAGGCGATGCAGATAGAGCCAGTTTATGGCGTGGCAAGCTGTGTTCACAGCTTCCGACCAAAACCGTTCGGGCGTCTTGAACTCTCCAAGCATCGTTCTTGCCATGTCGATAAGTGTCCTACTCTTCCTCTCTACCACACCGTTTTGCTGTGGTGTGTAGGGAGCGGAGAACTCGTGCTTGATGCCTTCCTCCTCAAGATACTCCTCCACTTGCAGATTCTTGAACTTGGACCCGTTGTCGCTTCTTATCTTTTTCACCTTGAGCTCAAATTCATTTTGAGCCCTCCTTAAAAAGCGCTTTAGGGTCCCTTGGGTTTCTGATTTGTCCTGCAAAAAGAACACCCAAGTGAAGCGGGAAAAATCATCAACAATAACAAGACCATACTTACTTCCCCTGATGCTAAGGTAGGCAATGGGTCCAAAAAGATCCATGTGAAGAAGCTCCAGTGGTCTTGATATTTTCATCACATTCTTGCTGTGATGAGTGCTTCCCACCTATTTTCCTGCCTGACTTGCTGCACAAGGTCTGTCTTTCTCAAAACAGACATCTGTTAGTCCTAACACATGATCTCCCTTTAGAAGCTTATGAAGGTTCTTCATCCCAACATGTGCTAGACGGTGATGCCACAGCCAGCCCATACTAGTCTTAGCTATTAAGCATGCATCTAGATCAGCATCCTCTTTCGAAAAATCAACTAAGTAGAGTTTGCCGTCTAATACACCCTTAAAAGCTAATGAACCATCACTCCTTCTAAAGACAGATACATCAACGTTTGTAAAAAGACAATTGTAACCCATGTGACACAATTGACTTACAGACAGAAGGTTGTACCCAAGCGACTCTACTAGGAATACATTCGATATGGAGTGCTCGTTCGTGATGGCTATCTTGCCCAAGCCTTTGACCTTGCCTTGGTTCCCATCTCCAAAAACAATCGTATCTTGGGAATCCTTGTTCTTGACGTAGGAGGTGAACATCTTCTTCTCCCCCGTCATGTGGTTTGTGCATCCGCTGTCGATTATGCAGCTAGAGCCCCCGGATGCATAAACCTGCAAGGAATTTAAGCTTGGGTTTTAGGTACCCAACTCTTGTTGGGTCCTACAAGGTTAGTCACAATAATTTTTGGAACCCATATGCAAGTTTTGTCTCCCTTGCATTTGGATCCCAATTTCCTAGCCACTACTTTTGCATTTTTGCATGAAAGAACAAAAGAAGTGTTGCAAGCATTGAAAACAGTAGTAGATTCATTGCACATTTTCCTAGGCACATGATGCACAACATGATTTCTCCTAGGCCTAGTTCTACCATGAACAAAGGTAGAAATAGAGGCAAACATAGCATGCGAATTAAAAGCATCATGATCATAACTCCTATTATAATGAGCACGATTAGCAATTTTCCTATCATAAATAAAGGCATGGTTCCTTTGAGGATTACTAACCATAGGGGCCTTCCCTTTCTCCTTGTTGGGATTTGGGAATGGGAGCCCTTTAGCTTGTTAAGTTCTTGGCTTCCTTTCGAAAACCAAGCCCATCCTTAATTGAGGGGTGTCTACCAACAGTGTAGGCATCCCTAGCAAATTTTAATTTATCAAAATTAATTTTGCAAGTCTTAAGTTGAGCATTAAGACTTGCCACCTCATCATTTAATTTGGTAATAGAAATAAGGTGTTCATCACAAGCATCAACATCAAAATCCTTACATCTATTACAAATAACAACATGCTCTACACATGAACTAGTTTTGTTGACTTCCTCTAGCTTAGCATTTAGTTCATCATTTAAACTCTTTAAACTAGAGACAGATTCATGGCAAACAGACAATTCAGAGGATAACATTTCATTTCTCTTAATTTCTAAGGCAAGGGATTTTTGCACACTAACAAATTTGTCACGTTCCTCATATAAAATATTATCTTGCTTTTCTAACAATCTATCCTTTTCATTTAGAGCATCAATTAATTCATTAATTTTTTCTACCTTAGCTCTATCTAAACCTTTAAATAAACTAGAGTAATCTACTTCATCATCGGAGGATTCTTCATCACTAGATGAAGTGTACTTAGGTGTGTCCCGAACACGTACCTTTTTCTCCTTGGCCATAAGACATGTATGGCGTTCATTGGGGAAGAGTGAGGATTTGTTGAAGGCCGAAGCAGCGAGTCCTTCGTCGTCGGAGTCGGAAGAGGAGCAGTCTGGGTCCCATTCCTTTCTAAGGTGTGCCTCTCCCTTTGCCTTCCTGTAGTTCTTCTTTTTCTCCTTCTTCCCGCTCTTTTCTTGTCCCTAGTCACTATCATTATCGGGACAATTTGCAATAAAGTGACCAGTCTTACCGCATTTGAAGCAGGAGCGTTTTCCCCTTGTTTTATTCCTGTTGGGGTACTCCTTGCATCCTTTGAGTGCGGTCTTGAAGCGCTTGATGATAAGTGCCATCTCATCTTCATTAAGTCCGGCAGCCTCCACTTGAGCTACCTTGCTTGGTAGCGCCTCCTTGCTGCTTGTTGCTTTGAGAGCAATGGGCTGTGACTCGTAGATAGGTAGTGGACCGTTCAATGCGTCATCCACGTATCGTGCCTTCTTTACCATCATGCGCCCGCTCATGAATTTTCTGAGTATCTCCTCGGGCGTCATCTTTGTGTACCTAGGGTTTTCACGGATAAGATTCACAAGATGGGGGTCAATAAAGGACCTGAGCATGAGTCAGACGACGTCATGGTCCGTCCATCTTGTGCTTCCATAGCTTCAAATCTTGTTGACCAGGGTCTTGAGCCTGTTGTAGGTTTGTGTTGGCTCTTCTCCCCTGATCATGGCGAATCTCCCTAGCTCGCCTTCCACCAGTTCCATTTTGGTGATCATTGTAGCATCATTTCCCTCATGTGAGATCTTGAGGGTGTCCCATATTTGCTCGGCGTTGTCCAAGCCACTCACTTTATTGTATTCATCCCTGCAAAGCGAAGCTAACAAGATAGTAGTAGCTTGGGCATTCTTATGAATTTGTTCATTAATGAATATAGGATTATCCGTACTATCAAAATGCATCCCATTTTCACAATTTCCCAGATGCTAGGATGGAGAGAAAACAGATGACTACGCATTTTATGACTCCAAAATGAGTAATCCTCTCCATCAAAGTGTGGGGGTTTTCCAAGAGGAATAGAAAGCAAATGGGCATTTGAGTTGTATGGAATACAGGAATAATGAAAGGAATAGTTTTGATTAACCGTCTTTTTCTTTGACAAGGAGTCGTCGCCGTCGTCCCTTGGTGAAGAGGAAGATGCATCGCTGTCGTAGTATATGATCTTCTTGATGCACCTCTTCTTCTTCCCGTCCCTCTTCTTGTGACTTGAGCCTGAGTCGGTGGGCTTGTCGTTCCTTGGCTCGTTGAAGAGGGACTCCTTCTCCAAGTCGTTGACCATCATCCCCTTTCCCTTAGGATCCATCTCTTCGGGCGGTTAGTCCCTTGAATGAAGAGTACAGCTCCGATGCCAATTGAGAGCACCTAGAGGGGGGGGGTGAATAGGTGATCCTGTAAAATTAAACACTAAATAGCAACAAACTTGATTATCGAGGTGTTAGTGAAATCAAGCGGCTAAGGAACATGCTCGTGTGAACAAAGCAATCACAATAAGCAACACACGAGACACACGATTTCTATCCCGTGGTTCGGCCAAGTGACACTTGCCTACTTCCACGTTGTGGCGTCCCAATGGACGAGGGTTGCACTCAACCCCTTTCAAGCATTCCAAAGATCAACTTGAATACCACTGTCTTTTCTTTTAGTATCTTTTCCCGTTTGCGAGGAATCTCCAAAATTTGGAGTCTCTCGCCCTTACAATTGAGATCACAAAGAAAGCACAGAGTAAGGTTGGGGAGAGCAACACACACAAGACTCAAAATCACAGTACAACCACGCACACAAGTGAGAAGGTGAGCACTCAAACACAACGTGAGGAGTTTACAACTCAAATAGTGCTCAAATCTCAAGAACGATGATCCGATTGCGTGAAAGCGAAGTCTAGAAGTCTTAGGATGCTTAGAGTGTGCTTGATGTTCTCCTCCATACGCCTGGGGTCCCTTTTATAGCCCCAAGGCAGCTAGGAACCGTTGGAGACCAACTTGGAAGGCTAATCTTGCCTTCTGTCGAGTGGCGCACCAGACAGTCCTATAGACAGTCCGGTGCACGATCTCCTTCCAAAATAGGCATATCCGACCATTGCCCCTCGGGGTCCGTTGGCGCACCGGACAGTACGATGCACCCTGACGACCGTTGGAGCTGCCACGCGTCACCCGCAGATTTCGTGGCTGACCATTGGCACTGGCAACCATTGGCTCACCGGACAGTCTGGTGCACCACCGGACAGTCCGGTGAATTTTAGCCGTACACCGCCGTCGAATCCCGAGAGCGGCAAGTTCACACGGACCAGCCTGGTGCACCGAACACTGTCCGGTGCACCACTGGACAGTCCGGTGTGCCAGGCCGAACTGGAGTTTGGCTGCACACAGCCAAGTCTTTTGCAATTTGATTCTCTTTTCTTCAGCACTGTTTCTAGCACTTAGATAACCTCATTAGTATTCAAAAACAAATGTACTAAGTCTAGAAACATACCTCATGCCTTGATTTGCATTTTTCACTCTTTGGCACATTAGGACTTAAAGAATATGTGTTGGGCACTTAATCACCAAAATACTTATAGAAATTGCCCAAGGGCATATTTCCCTTTCACTTTTAATAAGTTGGTCAAATTTTATTAACAATTACTAAATGTAAGTAAATACCAAAAAATAATAGAACAAAATTAATACATAATCTCATGCAATGCAAATGACAAATTGAATTTAAGTTCCATAATTTAATCGTGCGAGAGTCCTGAGCTGCTCTTGACCGTGAGCTCGGCTAGTATACTAGTTTTACACTCTGCAGAGGTTGTACCCTATACCCGCAAGTCGTGTTTCCCATATCGCCAGGGTTTGCAAGGCCCTTAGACACTACCAAGGTGAATGGCTAGGGGTCCACTACGAGGCCTTTACAAAGTTCCACTAGCTTCTGAAAACCCGCTACAGTTTATGAGAAGAGCACTTGTAAGAATCCCTCGTCTGACCACCATCGCAGCAAAATCAACTCGAGAACCTCCTTGCATACAACTCCCCTATTGCCCTTGCCCCTTTCGGGTAAGGTAGTCTTCCACTAGCTTTCCTAATTAGTTAGCCAAGGGGTCCCATTCCTCTCTTATGGTGGCACGTGTTTCTCAAGTTAAGCTCCATGTTCCAATTAAAGATAATAATGATCTTGTCATGAACATAAAAAAATAACAGAATAATTGGAACATGGATATAATGTAGTATGAATCCCAAAACCATATAAAGCAATAGCAAAAACTACCCATGTGATTCAGGGGTAAACAAGGTAGAAATGATAAACAGACTAGGGTGACCTATTGGGTCCCATCAAAATTAAACCTATGCATTGAATAATGATAATAAAGAACATTATTGGGTAACAAATGTGGATCAAGGGCACAACTTGCCTGGCACTTTAGATTCCAGGTACCAGGATGATTCTTTAGATCCTCGTGACCTCACTGCTAGTCGTAACAATACAAACAGACATGGTATAGACAAAATTAACATCACCCCAAACATGAGTACAAACTAAATAATAATGTTCTACACGTTGCTACGAGATTGTGGGATCGAGAACTACTACGATCAGAGTCATAGTTATGAAGTTATGATCTTATAGAGGATCTATGTGATTAAAATATTAAACTATATTATAAATTGGTTAGTATAATTCATATGAGAGGTTATTCTATAAATAATTATCTCAACTTTAATCTAAGTTATAAATTGACCATAGATTATATTCTAGTAGATTATAATGTTATGTAGTTTAACGAGACTAACCAACGTAAGTTAAATAAAGATATAATTATAAAAGAACAAGATATGGTTTAATAAATATTGTTATTGCATAGGAAATATTTATACGAGGCTAACGCGACTTAAATGGATCAAATCGGATTTAAAATGGATAAATTATGAATTTTCGAAGTTATTAGGTACTTAGAATAGATTAATTCAAATTAACAATTTTAATTCAAGTTTCATGGCTAAACAGTGTTACTAGTTGATAGACAGTATTAGAACAAAAATAATGTCTCTAGAATGAATCAATTTGGAGCTAAAATGAATTTAATATGATTTATCTAAGTTTATGGAATTATTTTTGTATTAAAACCCAATTTGTATAATCATTTCCCTATTTTTATAATCAGTCTGGACTGTGCGCTAAAATTCGAGAAGTGCAAGGGCCACAGTGTAAATGTTTCTAAGACACAGTTCGCCCTGCGCAGGACTGCGGGTTTATTCCTAAAATCCTGAGGGGTTCTTATGTGAAATAGCACGGCCGAAGGGGTATGAGTGATCATGCGTCGTTGGATCCAAAACCTAGGGCTCATATTAGCTCTAACCATCGGTGCTCTGACGTGCTACCCAGGACACGCGGATCCTAATCCAACGGTCCCAATAGACCATGGTTCCTAACCCTCCGATCGGGAATCTATGGTCGAGGTTTACCACGCGCGAAAGGGTACGCAACGATCAGATCAAGGTCGTTCAGAAGACATCCAACGTGCGCGCTTTTCTCCCCAGATCCACACGCAGGCGCGGCGGCGCTGTTCCGTTTGCGGTGGCGCACTCGCCGCCTCGGCGACCGACGCCCAAATCGCCGCCCCATTTCCTATCTGGGTGAAGCTACTCGATCCCGGAACCACGATGATCTGCATAGGGCCCTAATCACTACGCTCGACTACCGCGAGCACTGTTCCACGGATTCCCGCGCCCGCGGCGGCGCCGTGAAGTCCAGTGAGAAATTCCACTCCACCGATGACCCTACCCTTCTATTACACTGAGAAAGCGTCTTTCTGAGCTTTGAGGGTGAAGAAAGGGTAAAGCAACCAAAGACAAAAAGGTTTGGGAGTGTGGAAGGGGTCCTACTGAAAGTCGACTAGAGGGGGTGAATAGGAGAAACCTGAAATTTAGAAACTTTAAACACACACTATGCTCGAGGTTAGTGTTAGAGATAATTCGAAGTGCGGAAGATAGTTCTCCTTGCTAGGAGTTGCTCAATCAATGCAGATAACTTTGGGAGCCAACTCAAATCAATATGAGCAAGGGTACTTTTAGAGAGAAGAGAGGGGATAAACAAATCGAATGGAGATCAAGATAAATGAACATGACGATTTGTTTACCGAGGTTCGGTTCAAAAGAACCTAGTCCCCATTGAGGAGGCCACAAAGGCTGGGTCTATTCCAACCCTTTCTCTCTCTCAATTGGTCACTCAGACCAGTCGAGGTTTCTCCTTAATCACTTGGATCACTAAGACCCCGCAAGGATCACCACACACTTAGGTGTCTCTTGCTAGCTTTACAAAGCACTTAGAAGAATAAGAATGAGAAGGAGAAAGTAATCCAAGCAACAAGAGCAACAAAAGAACACAAATGATCCTCTCTCAAGTCTCTAAGCAATTGGGTTGATTTGGGAGCTCGGAGCGGATTGAATGCTTTGATTGTGTCTTTGGAGTGTTTGCCTTTGCTCTTGTATTGAATGAGAAGTGTAGAAGGCTTGGATGGCTTGAATAGAGGTGGCTGGGGGTATTTATAGCCTCCAACCACTTCCTAGCCGTTGGCTGTCGATGGCACACCGGACAGTCCGGTGGTGCACTGGACAGGGTACTATGCACTGTCCGGTGCCTGCCACATCAGCGGACCGTTGGGTTTTGTAGCTGTTGACCATTTAAGTCTTTTGTCCTCTTGCTGCACGAGACAGTCCGGTGGCACACTAGACATGTCTGGTGCGCTCTAACTTCGTGAAAGGGAAATGAGCTTAAAACATTCCTATAATCGATTTTGGTGTTTGGCGTCCATCACAAACCACGTGGACTAACTAGTTTTCTAAGATGACATTTATCTCAAGTGCATAAGGTTCAACATAAACCAAGAAAGAAGTTAAGTTGGGGACTCATGTAAAGCCCTAAAATTGGTATAAAAAATTAATAAATGCATATATTGATATAATAGTGTTTTAGGGATTTTTGAAACCTTTGGATATTATTGGAATTCACATGCTTTTGAATGTCCAATTGAATAGAATTAATCTAGCCAAATAACAAAATAAATAGATATAAGATTATGCACCTCATGATGGAGTTCTTGTATTTTTACCTGTGTACTCAAAACTTTGAGACAAGTTTAAGTTTGAAAAGTAGAATTTATAACACCCAAAATTTTATATTGAGATTTAGAAGAGATTCAAAAAAATCTAAAATCTATTTTAAAAACTCAAGTAAGAAATAATAGAATGACATATATTTTGTTTGTTTGAGCATATTATTCTTTCACGAGTTATCAATGGAGCCGTATTTGCCTAAATGAATAAAAGGACTAAAATATATAGGTATATACTCTACATTGTATGTTGAGATTCTCTTTGATTGTGCATTCTAATTAAACTTGGAATTCAAACTTCATTAGAATTCGATTTGAAATTCGAAATTTGAAAATAAAAAAAGAGCTAAACCCCCGCCTGGGCTGGCTTCTCCACTGCTTGGCCTAGACACGCGCGCACACAGCTTGCCTACCCATAAGCACTTGGGTGCCAACGGCTGGGCTAAATTACTCTCCTGCATGGCCCACGTGACATAAACCCAACCGCATAGCCACACTAGTTTTGCCTCAATTATTTATTCATCTTGCCGCAACATAAGTCATCCTGACATAAGCAATGATGTCATCTAGCTAGCTCTCACACGTATCGCTGGTATGGATCCGACTAGCATTTGTGCGCTCAGTCGTGTCGCTGTGAAACGGGCCCCCTGGCTAGTGCCCCAGTGAACCTATTCATGCCTGGTTTCGTTGATAGGTGGAGTCGCATATACAGGCTCTTTGTTTCCAGTTCGTTGAAGATCCCAGCGATCTTTGCGGTCGTTGCAAACACCCGCCGAGATATCTGCTGCTCGATTACTCTGGCTATTCCGTGTGCTCGCCCCCCCAGGCTATAAATCGGGCCCTCGCCACCCCCTCTAATCCATCTAGCAAGCCACGCCATGGCTAGGACTCCGAGCGCCACTAGAATATATAACCCGAAATCCTCTACTCTTTCGCCCAGGACTTTTCAATTGCTCACCCCGTTTCTTCATCCCCTCACCATCCTTCCTTTGATCTAGCGTTGATTTTTTTGCTCCACTTTCTTTGGGCGTCTACTGCCTTGTCTGGTGTAGAAAAAAACAATAGATTTTGTTCTGTTGTTCTGCTACGGGTTTTGTCCCCTCCTCTCTCACTCGGCGAGCTGTGTTGTTCACTTAGGATTCCACAGCTTGGTTTCAGATGCTTGATTAGGATGGATCGGTTTTTGGTTTGAGAAGCCCCCCTTCCGAGGCAATGAATTTGGTGTGGGTGGATGGCATCCTGTCAGGATGAGTTCTTGAAGCCGAGGTAAATCTTTGACTTGCCTAGTTTCCGATTCCAAATTCCAAGCTTCCACCGCTTCTTGATCCACCAAGCGCCATGGGCCTCTATTGCGGCAAGTCAACAACAGTCTGGGGGTCGGCGGTAGTAGAGGAACAACAAAGCTAGGGTGTTGGCCCGCCAGCGACGCCGGTGAAGGTGCCTCAGACGCCCAAGCAGCCCATGTTGTCCTTCTACTTACCAAGCCGCTCTCGCCCTCCAGCTACATGGGTCGCGCCGCCGCTCTACGTACATGCCGCCGTGCTCCAGCGTTGAGTGGAGAAGAACCACTGTAGCCATTGATCTCGTAGCAAATGGCCATGATCAAACTCCTTAAAAACTATTCAGTCGTCTGATCCTAACCGTAGTACAACAGATGGATGTCCAGGATTACAAGAAACATACCCTTTCGCCTTATTAAATCAGGGCCGTCGATCGGGAATCTGATGGCCAGGTTCACGTACCGCTTCACGATCTGTTTTGAGCCCTTGGATCTTGATCGGATGGATCTGAGCGCAGAATACCCCTTCGGCCGAGATCTTTCTAAAGAGCCCCTCGACTTATTCCAAATTAACCCGTTGTCCTATTCCTGTGAAAAGAAATTACAGTCGAGCCCTGATATTTATAAGATAAGCCCTGGACTTCCACAGTTTTGTGTCAACAGCAGTCATGGGAAATTCAAGATTTATATAGAAAAAGGATTTTTAATACAAAAATAAACATAGAAACTTGTGGAATTCATATTAAATTTATTCTAACTCCAAATTAATGTATTCTAGTTGCATTAGACTCATATTAATATTGTTTATCACCCAGTAACTTTATTTTGTTATGAAATTATAATTAAAAATTAATGCACTTAGTTCCTTTTAATCTAATGCTTAAAACTTCAGAAATCCATAACTTCTTCACTTTAATTCCGATTTGATCTGTTGAAATTGTGTTAACTTCATAATAATATTACCTACACAGTAACAATATTATTTGATCATGTCCCATAACGTTTATAAATAAGTACTATTTAACCTATGTTTTGGGTAGATTAATTTTTCTTAATATATATCCATGATTGTAACCAAACTAGGATATGCCCTTGCTCAGGTTGTAACTTAGAGTAAAGTTGAATCAGTTATATCTTTAATATACTCTCTCATACAATTTACATTAATCCACATAGAATTTAGTTTCTATTAGTCAATCACGTAAGTCTTTCGAAAATCATAACTCTTAATCTGTAACTCCGATCTTAGTGGTTCTCGAACCTACGATCTCGTAGCAACGCGTAGATTATTATTATGCAGTTTGTTCTCATGTTTGGTGTAATGTTAATTTTGCCTATACCATGTTTGTCTGTATTTCTACGACTAGCAGCGAGGTTACGAGTCACCTGAAGAGCAAGTTGGTACCTGGAATCTCAAGTCCCAGGCAAATTGTGCCCTTGATCACTTCTTTTTACCCACTCATGTTCTAATTAATCATAATGATCTTCATAGGTTAATTTTGATGGGACCTAATAGGTTACCCTAGTTTGTCTATCTTTATGCCTTGTTTACCACTGAACTTCTAGGTAGTACTTGCTAGTGCTTTATGTGGATTTGGGCATTGAGACACATATTATTCATACTTTTGTTATCAGTTTGTTAATTACTGTTCATGATAAGATCATTATGTTAATTGGATCATGGAGAACCACCCGGGAAAATAGTGCTACCACAAGGGTGGGATGGGACGCCCTTGGCTGACTAACTAGGAAAGCTAGTGGAGGACTACCTTACCCGAGAGGGGCAAGGGCAGTAGGGGAGTGGTCAGTGTAGGGAGGTCCTCGGGTTGATTTTGCTGCGATGGCGGTCAGACGAGGGATTCTTTCATTGGAGCTTCCTATAAACTGTAGCGGGTTTTCTGAAGCTAGTGGAACTTTGTAAAGGCCTCGTAGTGTTAACCTGCCTCGCCTCCTCGGTAGAGGTGTATGGGAAGTCGCGATCCCTTGGCAGATGGGTAACATGACTTATGGGTAAAGATGCGCAACCTCTGCAGAGTGTAAAACTGGTATACTAGCCGTGCTCACGATCATGAGCAGCTCAGACACTCACATGATTAATTTATGGAACTAAATTCAATATGTCATATGCATTGCATCGCAGGTGATGTTATTACTTTTGTTCTACTACTTAATTGGGTTGGTATTTACTTATACTTAGTAATTGCTAATAAAATTTTGACCAACTTTAAAAGCAATGCTCAGCTCTAACCATCCTCTTTGGTAAGCCTTACACTTCACATGAGCTCCCACCTTTGGCGAGTTCATGCACATTATTCCCCACAACTTGTTGAGCGATGAACGTATGTGAGCTCACTCTTGCTGTCTCACCCCCCTACAGGTCAAGAACAGGTACCATAGGATGAGGCGCATGGAGGATGCGGCGATGTGTTCGTGAGAGGTCTATGCCGTCGTCTCCTAGTCAACTTTGGGTTGCTGGACCGTTGTCTCCTTATAATGTAATTATTTATTTATTTTGTACAAAACTCCTATTATATAGTAAAGATGTGACATTCGATCCTGTGCCATGATTCATCATATGTGTGAGACTTGGCCCTAGCACACCTGGTGATTATGTTCGCACCCGGGTCTTGGTGCCCCCGAACCCGGGTGTGACAGAAGTGGTATCAGAGGAATGTTGACTATAAGACGAAACCTAGATAGAAATGGACAAACCCTTACCTTCTTACCTTACTCTGATTCTTTTCTAAACTTATCTTAATCATTTCTCATCTACTTCTGCTTTACTCTGATTATTCTTACCTTTTCTTTCTAAAGACAAATGTGGATTTCACACTTTGAAATCCTGTGCCTAAAGTGATGTAACGCCCTGAATTTGGGGTAGAACTTTTTCTTCTTTTCTCTCACCAAATTCGAGCGTTACTCTCTTTTCTCTTCCCCGTTTCGCTCCTTCCTCCCAATTTCAAACCAGTATAGTGACAAGTGTCTGTGTCGTGTATGAACAAAACCTAAGTTGTCATGGGTGTTGCATCATGCCGAAGCGCATTTCTTTGTTTGGTGTCGCGTGTTCGTCTCGTTCCGTCTCGGTTTTCGGTTCGCGATTGGAGTCTGTTTGATGGTCGTGCGTGTCGTGGGCTTTGATCCGCGAAGTAGCCCAACCCAGCCCAGCCCGGCCCGGTCCGGCCCAGCCCGGCCCGCGCGCCCCCGGCGCCCCACACCCCCCATGCTGTGACGAAACCTCCCAAGTCATTAGGCCCACCTACAGTTGTCCTTGTCCAACAGACATCAGACAACCATGTAGATGTTCCTGAATCACTTGACAAGTTCGGTATCTTCTTTCTTACCTTTCCAGGAACGTTTCACCCGTCTTGCAGACATTACAGAACATCGGAGATATAGAAATGCGGAAGTGATTACATAACTTACATTTATTTAGAAAGTAAGATCAAATTGCTTATTATAGACCAAAGTTATAAAACGAGTGCTGAGTAGTATTATTACAATACCAAGGGAGGCAAAAACTCCTCTAGATAAGTTTTTTCATAAAAGTTTCTTATGGAGGACCATGTCCTCCCGCAGCTTCACTCCTGTTTTTCTTCATTTGGAACCACCTTGGTACAAAAGCAACAAAAATTTGCTGCTTCCTCACCTAAAAACAACGAGGGAATAAACCCTGAGTATGGAATTACTCAGCAAGTCTTACCCGACTAAAGAAAAGACTCTCAAGGGTATGCTGGTTATAAGGGAATCAAGGTAAGGTATCTCAACGTCAAAGACTCTGTTTTGCATACATGCTTACTAAAAGTGGATCCTTAAAAATTCCAATTTTATTTTCAGGTTAGGTAAACTTACCTATATCTAGAGTTCTTTGCTAACCTAGTTCAAACACTTGTCCTGTACTAGCCAGTTTCTCAACAACCCTTCATCTTCATTGGATTGCTACGTGTAAGTCAGTGACCAAGTCTTCATAACCGCGAAGGTACGGCGATCCGAATCGATTATACTCAACTGAGGATCTCCAATCACACGACATATGTAGCACTTAACCCTTGCATATGTCAACCCGCCACCGAGGTTCTTAAGACCAGATCAGGTTCACGCAAACCGAGAGCACAGATACACCACCGTCTAGCCTCTCGCCACGGAGGGTACACGCTACTCTCGCCACCGCTCCACGCCCATTTCGTGTTATCTTAATCTGGTCTTAGTCTGCCCGAGGCAAGGCTTACCCATGACGAGGCATATGACCAGTTAAAGGGTCCTCGGTCATCAGGCCTACATCGAGACGGTCCTTAATCGACTCAGACGGAGACACTACACCGAGACTCTCTTTCTCGTGCAAGTCACCCGCCCGGTCTCAGCTTAATCATCAAACCCAAAAACTTGGTACCTGGCAGAGGTACATCTTTTCCGATGTTGAATCCATCACGGCCGTGATGGATTCATCATCAAGTTTTATTTTTAAAAAAATATCCCTCCCACTTTGCCAATCATCTTTTGTAAAACAAAACCTTTTGTTTTTACTAAATAAATACTAAGCATAGTAAAACTTTTTGTAAAAATAGGATTTCAAGGAAGGTAATCAAAGATCAAGGAAGTCAATGCAGGAATTGTTTAAGCATTCAACTCCTATCACCTAATGCATCAAACAAGTGAGAAAGATTTTAAAAACATCAAGGAAAGTGGCAAATGCACCGGGGCTTGCCTTCGTTAGTAGGTGAGTCAGGCTCAGGCCCGCAGATGTCAAAGTAGAGACAAGTCCCTGCCTGAGATTCCAAAGGTGGTGGTGCCTTCTCTTCAGTCACTTCGATTTCTTCTTCGTTTTCTAACATAATCTTATATATGTATATAAGAATGAATGCCATGTAATGCTCATGAGAGTGCAAAGATAATAAGAATTTATTATCTAACATCTTGAATACAATTTTCCTTCACGGAACTCTGAGAACTTAGGGTTTCCGGAGTCAGTAAAGGAGTTCATAGGGCAGGGGTGGGGTTTTGGGTTCTAAGTATCAAACATGGTCCAAATTCAACCAAGTTCTACCCAAGGCTTCTAAATAATATGTAGAACTCATATAAAAAGTTTGGGCATTTTTGGAATTACCATTTATCTTCTAAAAATCTAGAACTAATGCTTTAAACTACTTTAAATGCCTCAAAATTCCTTATTTATTTTAAAAATCATGAAACTATTTTTATTAAATACTATGGAAAATAAGAAGTCTAGGAAAATTGGTTTGACAATTTTAGGATTTTTCTACAATTTATAACAGATTTTCAAAGCTCTAATGAAAAAGAAAAAGAAAAAGATTGAATAGTGTTGGGCTGGTTTCAGCCCAAGCGGCCCAGGTCCACGCGGAATCGCGCGCGCCCGCGCTGCGCTGGCGTCTTTGCGGAAAGGTCCTCGGGTTCTTGGCTAACTAGAAACAGGTTTAGTTACTATTCTTATCAGTCACTGACAACTTGCACCGAGGTCCCTGAGGTTCTATTTCTCTACACCGACTGGCCCTCGACGGCGCTCCGCACGGAAAGCTTAACTCCGACGAGCTAGACCGGCCGGAGGGGGCCAAGACCGGCGCTCAGCTTCGGACTGAACCAAATCCATGACCTAGAGAGTATTCCCCTAACTTAATTGCACAAATGGTGACCTATTCTATTCTGCCCACGAGAACCGCGAAGGCTATGAGCATTTGATCACGTTCCCGATGATTGGTGGTCTCTCAGTTCGAATTGGTGGCTCGGCAAGCATCACAAAGCTATGAGAGTGCTCAAACGAGGGAGAGAGAGGGATGAACTGACCGGAATGGGGCTGGCCGCGGTGAGGTTAGTTTCACGGTGTATTTGAACCGGATTGGGGAGAATGCGAAATTGGAGCTCGCTGGTGATCGGCTGGGAGCAATACTGGGTGTGGGGGTGCGTGATGATGTTGCGAAGCTAGCTGCGGGCTCAATTTATAGCGCTCGCAAGCGGTGGCCGGTGAATCGAGCGAGACGTGTGGCGGCCAGAGAAAGAAGAAGGACACTGGCGCAGCGGCTGGGTGTCCAGCGCGTGGCAATTGTTTCGATGATCAACGGAGAGCAAGGGTGAGTCACGGTGATGCGGTAGACAGTCTGAGACACGCGGCGGGCAACGGCGAAGGCTTGACGGCGGTGAGAACCCTTATCCAAGGGCGGTGAGCAAGGGGAGAGGGATTGCGGCTAGCCGGAGTGGCTTCTAGGTCACCGGCGGCGAAGATCCCCTTACCCCGCAATGCTATCCATCCGCTCAGACACGAATCCCGACGCCGGTGACACGAATCACGGTGGAGGGAGTCGTCGGCGGTGAGATTTGCTGTATTGGCGTTCAAATCTGCAGAGTACACTGTACCATGGCGATTTCTCATCAGATGAACTGACAGAGCGACTTGGAGCATGATTTACTCTCAGATTCGTATGGCAACACATCCCAAGCTCTGTGTCACACCCGGGTTTCGGGGCACGAAGACCTAGGCGCGAACAATCACCAGGTGTGCTGGGACCAAGTCTCACACATATGATGAATCATGGCACATGATCAAATGTCACATATTTACTACATAACAGGAGTTCTATACAAAATAAATAAATAATTACATTATAAGGAGACAGCGGTCTAGCAACCCAAAGTTGACTGGGAGACGACGGCCTAGATCTCTCACGAACACATCACAGCATCCTCCAAGCGCCTCATCCTGTGGTACCTGTTCTTGACCTCTGGGGGGGTGTGAGACAGCAAGAGTGAGCTCACATACGTTCATTGCTCAACAAGTTGTGGGGAATAATGTGCATGAACTCGCCAAAGGTTGGAGGTCACGTGAAGTGTAAGGCTTACCAAAGAGGATGGTTAGAGCTGAGCATTGCTTTTAAAGTTGGTCAAAATTTTATTAGCAATTACTAAGTATAAGTAAATACCAAACCCAATTAAGAAGTAGAACAAAAGTAACAACATCACCTGCGATGCAATGCATATGACAAATTGAATTTAGTTCCATAAATTAATCATGTGAGGGTCCGAGCTGCTCATGACTGTGAGCACGGCTAGTATACCAGTTTTACACTCTGCAGAGGTTGCGCATCTTTACCCACAAGTCATGTTACCCATGTGCCAAGGGATCACGACTTCCCATACACCTCTACCGAGGAGGCGAGGCAGGGTAACACTACGAGGCCTTTACAAAGTTCCACTAGCTTCAGAAAACTCGCTACAGTTTATAGGAAGCTCCAATGCAGGGTTCTTGCCTGACCGCCATCGCAGCAAAATCAACCAAGGACCTCCCTACACTGACCACTCCCCTACTGCCCTTGCCCCTTCCGGGTAAGGTAGTCTTCCACTAGCTTTCCTAATTAATCAGCCAAGGGCGTCCCATTAAACCCTTGTGGTAGCACTGTTTTCCCGGGTGGTCGCTCCATGTTCCAATTAACATAATGATCTTACATGAACAATAATAATAAACAGATAATAAAAGTGTGATCATGAATAATGTATCTTCATACCCAAAACCACATAAAGCACTAGCAAGTACTACCCAAAAAGTTCAGTGGTAAACAAGGTATAAAGATAGACAAACTAGGGTAACCTATTGGGTCCCATCAAAATTAACCTATGCGGATCATTATGATTAATTAGAACATGAGTGGGTAAAAGAAGTGATCAAGGGCACAACTTGCCTGGCACTTGAGAATCCAGGTACCAACTTGCTCTTCAGGTGACACGTGTCCTCACTGCTAAACGTAGCAATACAGACAAACATGGTATAGGCAAAATTAACATCACACCAAACATAAGAATAAACTGTGTAATACTAATCTACGCACCGTTACGAGATCGTGGGTACGAAACCACTAGAATCGGAGTTACGGTTAAGGAGTTGTGATCTATGAGAGATTTATGTGGTTGAACACTAAATTATATTATAAATTGATTATTATGAGAAAATATACTCTAAATAATCATTTCAACTTTAATCTAGATTACACTTGACTAGAGATCATGTTTAGTCACCTTATAATCATAAATAGATTAATCTTTGATTGAAAGGGTAAATCTATTAACACAGATTAAACAAATATCTAACTATTAAATTATGCAATATGGTATAATTAATAATGACACTGTATACTAAATATTTATACGAAGCTAACGTAACTGGAACGAGTCAAATTGGATTTAAAACGGAGAAGTTACGGATTTCCTAAGGTTTTATGTACCTGATACGAGATTAATTAAAAAATAAATTTTAATACCATTTTCATGTTTAAAACAGTGTCACCATGTGATAAACAACATTATTACAAAATTATAGGAACTGGAATGGACTAAAAAGGAGTTAGTATGAATTTTCTATGAACAAAATGAGTTTCTGGAATTATTTATATACTAGAAATCATTTTCTATATTAATTACTTGATTTAAACAATCCCTGGGCTGCGGCCACAATTCCAGAGAAGCACAGGGTCTATTACGCAAATAGCACCAAGACTCAGGACTGGACCGCGGGTTGAATACCTAAACGGACAGGGGCTTATTTGTGAAATTGGCTCGGCGAAGGGGTATGGGCAATCCACAGCCGTCCAATTAGGAACGGATGCGCCAGATCAGATCGATCATTTGAATCCAACCGTTATGCAATACTGATCGCAGGATTAGAGATCAACGGCTTGATTTAATCTATGAAGGGGTACGCGATCTGGACCACCGGATCAGCGATCAAGGGCTTGGGTTTTAAATGACTGCGATCCAATCTGAGGCGTCCGCGGTTAGATCAACGGCCACCGCAACCCTACCCCAAAGCGGTACATAGGTTTAATCTAGACCAGTCACCTCGAGATCAACGGTCCGTGGCTCATCACATTATCGTCCAACCGGAGCCGTTGATCACAAGATCAACGCTCCACGCCTTCTCTTCCCCACTGACCCAAGCCGCGGCGCCGCCACCATGCCCACGCGGTGGAGAATGCGGGCGAGACACCCATTAGCCTCCCCGAGCACCATTGTCCAATTGAACGGAGTAACACGATGGGCACGTCATGGCGATCACTATGTATTTATTCTTACCTTGATTCGTGCAGCACAGAGCCCTGGCCATGGCACAAACAGGCAGTGAGGGTGGGTTCCCTGGGCGGCGGCAATCCTCCTGACTTGGCACGGCCCCGAGCGAGGACGATGATGACCGACAGCGGAGCCCCGCGGCGGCGGCAATATGGCTGGACGCGCACCTAAGGAGGCATGGTGTCGAGGCCACGGCGTCTACCCGCTTTCTCTTTCTCCCTCGGTCTCTTCTTCTATTTCCCAGCCATAAGGATGGCGAGGGGGGGTAGCGGCTCACGTTTTTATAGCGCCCCGCTAGTGAAGTCCGGACCCGCGATTCCTGGCGGCTCCACCGGCTAAGGAAACACAGGGTGTAGCCGAGCTCGGCGGAAATCCAGCGAGCGCGACCAGATTCCCGGAGTCTGTTGCGATACGGTGGGGAGGAAAGGTCTGACCATCCGGGCCTACCAGTCAGCGGCCAGCGACGATCGCGCGAGTGTGGGTGACGAGCGGCTGGCAGTGGGCCCGCATGGTCAGTCGCAGCGTGGCTAGCGCACGCGCTCGCAGATATGGAGTCGACTAGCACAGGCCGCGCGGTAGTGGACATGGGCCGGTGGTTAGACGATTTGGCCCACGAGGAAAGCTAGGAGCCGGGCCGATGAGAGAAGATCAGGCCCACGAGCAGGTAAGGTCCTTATTTTTTTATTCTTTTTCTATTCTCTTCTCAATTTCTAATTCCCATTTCAAATTCAAGTTTAAAACTCATAGTTCAAATTCAAATCTGAGCCACAGTAAAGTACTGGCCCGAATAATTATATTTACTTATTTATATTTTTCTTTATAATATATATTCTTTTCCTTTTTATTTATTTATGGAAGAAATAAATAGTCCATTTCAAATCCCCTTTTCTAAATTGAACATCTTTGGTTAAACCCTAATTTTGATTATTAACTTGCTCCCATTAACATGGTTAGTATTAAATGCACAACACAAAAGTCCAAAATGAGGCATAGATTATTTTATGTATTATTAATTAATTATTCTCTTTAAATAAGGATATTCTCTTGTTGGAATAAGTAGATGGTCACACATATAATGAGATATACTATTTTCACCTTATTTACAATTTGGGTCTTACAAATCCTACCCCCTTAAAAATAATCTCGTCCTCGAGATTTGTAAGAAAAGAGATACATAAGGATTGGTTTGTGATTCGGCTTTTAGTCTATAATAGGTTCAAGATCCAGAGTTTCATATATTTTTTTTAGACAATAGTGGGTGATTAGGAAGGCCTGTGTATATATGGGTATACCCACTTTATTATGCTGGATGAAAGATATCTTTAAAGCATATATAGTTTTGGATAAGAAGGAATGGGGTAAGAAAAGACTCCATCCAAGATTGTGGATCTTGACTCATCTTGGTGATCCCACTTGATCCGTGAAGACTTGAGTTGGTGCTCATCCTTTCTTGATGAAGTTGATCATCTTCGATCTTCGTTCTTGAAGTTGTTATCCGAATTAGGGGCATGTAGTTAAGATAAAGTAGTAGGTGGAGCAGCTAGTTTAGTAGGTGGCTATACGTTAAATGATATTAGTCATAATCTGGTTTGGTCGTTTTGCTTCTGAATGATTGGGATAGGTTATGTAACCTATTATGTAGGTCAGGTTGTTGGGTATGGCCGAGTTGATCTAAGTTACCGATTTAAGCTTAGGTGAATTAGGAGTATGGTCTTATTTTTTTGTACCAGCATTGAGTAACTATCTCTAGATTAGATCATAATAGATTAGATAGAATCTAGATTAGGTTGGTATGACTAGTTTGACTAGATAAGATCTAATTAATTTACATTAGATCATGGTTGTTAAACTAGGGTGGATAAGTATGCTTATTAGGATAAGATGGATCCATAAAGATAAGATAGATTCTTTTGAGATCAGTTAGATCTATTAGCATGACATAAAATCTTTTCAAGATAAGATGAATCCATTAAGGTAAGAGAGTCTTTTAAGATAAGATGGAGTTATTAGGCTAGATATATTTTAATTAGGATAATCTAGGTTGTTTAGTTATCTTATGAATTTTATTTATTTATATTTATGCCTATACATATATGTAGATGTAATTGTGGACATTACTCCACAACTCATCACACTCAATCAAAGATCCAAATCAGACAAGTATCATAAGAACAAACATTCAAGCATACAAATATGTACAAAATAGTTTTGTTTTTTTCCTAGGAGTAGGTTTCCTATTCCTAAAGGTCATCTTAGGGATAGGATTTCAAAGTGTGAAATCCACTTTTGTCTTTAGAAGGAAAATGTAAGAATAATCAGAGTGAAGCGGAAATAGATGAGGAAAGATCAAGATAAGCTTAGGAAAGAATCAGAGTAATGTAAGTAGATAATGGTTGTCCAGTTCTATCTAGGTTTTGTCCTACAATCAACATTCCTCTGATACCACTTCTGTCACACCCGGGTTTCAGGGCACCAAGACCCGGGCGCGAACAATCACCAGGTGTGCTGGGACCAAGTCTCACACATATGATGAATCATGGCACATGATCAAATGTCACATATTTACTACATAACAGGAGTTCTATACAAAATAAATAAATAATTACATTATAAGGAGACAGCGGTCTAGTAACCCAAAGTTGACTGGGAGACGACGGCCTAGATCTCTCACGAACACATCACAGCATCCTCCAAGCGCCTCATCCTGTGGTACCTGTTCTTGACCTGTGGGGGGTGTGAGACAGCAAGAGTGAGCTCACATACATTCATTGCTCAACAAGTTGTGGGGAATAATGTGCATGAACTCGCCAAAGGTTGGAGGTCACGTGAAGTGTAAGGCTTACCAAAGAGGATGGTTAGAGCTAAGCATTGCTTTTAAAGTTGGTCAAAATTTTATTAGCAATTACTAAGTATAAGTAAATACCAAACCCAATTAAGAAGTAGAACAAAAGTAACAACATCACCTGCGATGCAATGCATATGACAAATTGAATTTAGTTCCATAAATTAATCATGTGAGGGTCCGAGCTGCTCATGACCGTGAGCACGGCTAGTATACCAGTTTTACACTCTGCAGAGGTTGCGCATCTTTACCCACAAGTCATGTTACCCATGTGCCAAGGGATCGCGACTTCCCATACACCTCTACCGAGGAGGCGAGGCAGGGTAACACTACGAGGCCTTTACAAAGTTCCACTAGCTTCAGAAAACTCGCTACAGTTTATAGGAAGCTCCAATGCAGGGTTCTTGCCTGACCGCCATCGCAGCAAAATCAACCAAGGACCTCCCTACACTGACCACTCCCCTACTGCCCTTGCCCCTTCCGGGTAAGGTAGTCTTCCACTAGCTTTCCTAATTAATCAGCCAAGGGCGTCCCATTAAACCCTTGTGGTAGCACTGTTTTCCCGGGTGGTCGCTCCATGTTCCAATTAACATAATGATCTTACATGAACAATAATAATAAACAGATAATAAAAGTGTGATCATGAATAATGTATCTTCATACCCAAAACCACATAAAGCACTAGCAAGTACTACCCAAAAAGTTCAGTGGTAAACAAGGTATAAAGATAGACAAACTAGGGTAACCTATTGGGTCCCATCAAAATTAACCTATGCGGATCATTATGATTAATTAGAACATGAGTGGGTAAAAGAAGTGATCAAGGGCACAACTTGCCTGGCACTTGAGAATCCAGGTACCAACTTGCTCTTCAGGTGACACGTGTCCTCACTGCTAAACGTAGCAATACAGACAAACATGGTATAGGCAAAATTAACATCACACCAAACATAAGAATAAACTGTGTAATACTAATCTACGCACCGTTACGAGATCGTGGGTACGAAACCACTAGAATCGGAGTTACGGTTAAGGAGTTGTGATCTATGAGAGATTTATGTGGTTGAACACTAAATTATATTATAAATTGATTATTATGAGAAAATATACTCTAAATAATCATTTCAACTTTAATCTAGATTACACTTGACTAGAGATCATGTTTAGTCACCTTATAATCATAAATAGATTAATCTTTGATTGAAAGGGTAAATCTATTAACACAGATTAAACAAATATCTAACTATTAAATTATGCAATATGGTATAATTAATAATGACACTGTATACTAAATATTTATACGAAGCTAACGTAACTGGAACGAGTCAAATTGGATTTAAAACGGAGAAGTTACGGATTTCCTAAGGTTTTATGTACCTGATACGAGATTAATTAAAAAATAAATTTTAATACCATTTTCATGTTTAAAACAGTGTCACCATGTGATAAACAACATTATTACAAAATTATAGGAACTGGAATGGACTAAAAAGGAGTTAGTATGAATTTTCTATGAACAAAATGAGTTTCTGGAATTATTTATATACTAGAAATCATTTTCTATATTAATTACTTGATTTAAACAATCCCTGGGCTGCGGCCACAATTCCAGAGAAGCACAGGGTCTATTACGCAAATAGCACCAAGACTCAGGACTGGACCGCGGGTTGAATACCTAAACGGACAGGGGCTTATTTGTGAAACTGGCTCGGCGAAGGGGTATGGGCAATCCACAGCCGTCCGATTAGGAACGGATGCGCCAGATCAGATCGATCATTTGAATCCAACCGTTATGCAATACTGATCGCAGGATTAGAGATCAACGTCTTGATTTAATCTATGAAGGGGTACGCGATCTGGACCACCGGATCAGCGATCAAGGGCTTGGGTTTTAAATGACTGCGATCCAATCTGAGGCGTCCGCGGTTAGATCAACGGCCACCGCAACCCTACCCCGAAGCGGTACATAGGTTTAATCTAGACCAGTCACCTCGAGATCAACGGTCCGTGGCTCATCACATTATCGTCCAACCGGAGCCGTTGATCACAAGATCAACGCTCCACACCTTCTCTTCCCCACTGACCCAAGCCGCGGCGCCGCCACCATGCCCACGCGGTGGAGAATGCGGGCGAGACACCCATTAGCCTCCCCCGAGCACCATTGTCCAATTGAACGGAGTAACACGATGGGCACGTCATGGCGATCACTATGGATTTATTCTTACCTTGATTCGTGCAGCACAGAGCCCTGGCCATGGCACAAACAGGCAGTGAGGGTGGGTTCCCTGGGCGGCGGCAATCCTCCTGACTTGGCACGGCCCCGAGCGAGGACGATGATGACCGACAGCGGAGCCCCGCGGCGGCGGCAATATGGCTGGACGCGCACCGAAGGAGGCATGGTGTCGAGGCCACGGCGTCTACCCGCTTTCTCTTTCTCCCTCGGTCTCTTCTTCTATTTCCCAGCCATAAGGATGGCGAGGGGGGGTAGCGGCTCACGTTTTTATAGCGCCCCGCCAGTGAAGTCCGGACCCGCGATTCCTAGCGGCTCCACCGGCTAAGGAAACACAGGGTGTAGCCGAGCTCGGCGGAAATCCAGCGAGCGCGACCGGATTCCCAGAGTCTGTTGCGATACGGTGGGGAGGAAAGGTCTGACCATCCGGGCCTACCAGTCAGCGGCCAGCGACGATCGCGCGAGTGTGGGTGACGAGCGGCTGGCAGTGGGCCCGCATGGTCAGTCGCAGCGTGGCTAGCGCACGCGCTCGCAGATATGGAGTCGACTAGCACAGGCCGCGCGGTAGTGGGCATGGGCCGGTGGTTAGACGATTTGGCCCACGAGGAAAGCTAGGAGCCGGGCCGATGAGAGAAGATCAGGCCCATGAGCAGGTATGGTCCTTATTTTTTTATTCTTTTTCTATTCTCTTCTCAATTTCTAATTCCCATTTCAAATTCAAGTTTAAAACTCATAGTTCAAATTCAAATCTGAGCCACAGTAAAGTACTGGCCCGAATAATTATATTTACTTATTTATATTTTTCTTTATAATATATATTCTTTTCCTTTTTATTTATTTATGGAAGAAATAAATAGTCCATTTCAAATCCCCTTTTCTAAATTGAACATCTTTGGTTAAACCCTAATTTTGATTATTAACTTGCTCCCATTAACATGGTTAGTATTAAATGCACAACACAAAAGTCCAAAATGAGGCATAGATTATTTTATGTATTATTAATTAATTATTCTCTTTAAATAAGGATATTCTCTTGTTGGAATAAGTAGATGGTCACACATATAATGAGATATACTATTTTCACCTTATTTACAATTTGGGTCTTACACTCTACAGCAAAATTGTAGAGCTACAAACCAGCAATAATTCGACTATAGGGATTGAACTCATTTGAGCACTAGATCAAGGTTGAATTCACACCCAAAGATGGCTCTGTTACACTGGAAATCTGAATTTCAGAGTGGAACCAGCCTGACAGCCAGACTTTAGGCTTAATTATCTTCAATTTATTCTTAACAACTGAGCTCACATTCTTAAGCAAAGTTGTTCTCCTATGATTGGTCTACAACTTTGATGTGGTGCCCTAGGGAAAAAACCCTACATTTTGAAAGTTACAAGGCTCCAAAGTTGAGCCAACCATACTGAAGTTCAGACTTAGAATGAAATAGAGGTCAAGTGGTACTTTTTGCAAATTAGTCCCAAAACTTGGGTTTGGCTTGTAAATCTTTCCAAATGTGAACCATGTGACTTTATATGCTTTAACATAGTAGTTTTTACACTTTAGTCCAAATGTGCACAATTTTTGCACATAGGCCCCTAGGGTTTGGACTTAGGGTTTTCTAGGGTTCAAATGGGGTTTTTGGATATCCCAGGGGTATAAATGTGATTCAAGTTCATTTTTGGGAACATTTTATGACTATTCCCATAAAACTTTTAGGTTTTCTCAACTTGGGTTAGGTTTTACCCCTTTAATTTCTATTTAGGGTTAAGTTCCCTATCCAGGGTTCTATTTGCAAAATGCTATAACAATACAACTTGTTTGAAATTTTTACCTAGTGAATGCACTCTAGGTGTGTCAAACATATGCAATGCCAATGTTTATGATGCCATGCTCATGTTTTAGTTGCAGTAACACCAGGGGTGTTACACATGCGCCCCCTCCTCTCCACCCTCTCTCATTTGGATTTCCCGCGCAGCAACCTCCCTCTCCCTCTTCTACCTCTCTCTCCCCGTGGTGCCCTAGGTTTTGGAGACGGTGATCGTCGGAGTTGGATCCCGAGGTGAGCTCCCCTCCCCTCCCTTCTCCTCTCTCTCCCTCCCTCTCCCTCCTCTTCTCTTCCCCTGCGCGCGTGCCCCTGCCCTCCCTACTCGCCGGCGGCGCGGCCCCGCCCCCTCCCCTGCCCGCGGCGGCGCAGCCCCGCCCCCCTGCTTGCGCGGCGCGCACGGCTTCACCCCCTCCCCTGCCCGCGGCGGCGGCCCCGCCCCTCTCCCTGCCCGCGGCGGCGACCCCCCGTCCCCTCCCCTGCGCGCGGCGCGGCCCCCGCCCCCTGCTCGCGCGGCGGCGCCCCCGCCCTCCCCTGCTCGCGCGCTGCATGGCCCCCGCCTCCCCTGCTCGCGCGGCGCGGCCCCCCGGCACGGTGGCTCGGCCCCCGGCACGGCGTTTGCCCCCGGCGCGCGGTGGCTCGGCTTCCTGCGCGCGGCGTCCCGGCCCTCGGCGTGGCTCGCGTGGCCTTGGCGTGGCCTCGCGCTCCCCCGTTTACCCCTAACGCGTTCCCGCATGCGCAACCCCATGCGCGCGGTGTTTATTCTTGGTTTTTAGTTAGTTTCAAACTCCGTTAGTTAGCGTGCTGTGTCGCACGCTTCGTCGCGCGATGAATTTATCTAATTTCAGATTCTATGAATGTGTTGCGTTGTGCGCTTCGTCGCGCGACGATCCATATAATTTCAGGTTTTTTAATGTGTAACGTCACGTGTGTATTCACGCGACGTTCCACTTTAGACTCAGTTCAGTTGACGTATGCCGTCGTGCGTTTCGTCGCGCAAAGCTTAACGTCTCTTTATAATTAATGCAAAGTGTCTCGTTGTACGCTCAGTCGCGCGACGAGTCGTTGATTTCTTTATTCGATTTAGAGTGCTATGTCGCGCGTCTCGCCGTGCGACAATCCTTTTAATTTATCTTCATCTGCTTATAATGATTAGACATGAAACATGACTTTACTTTATGCTAAACGTAGTGTCTACATTAATTCCCTTCCATTGAGCGAGTAATTTAATTCATAATCATGTAACGTGATCGTTTCTCGACTGTCTTTTCCTCTTTCTCTCTTAACCGTAATTGCGAGCCCGCGTGGAATGTATGTTTACTTACTGCATTCTATTGTATGGTGTACTGTTCTTTTGTATTAAAAATGTGGATGTATGTATGTTTGCGCTCGCATAGAGAACGATCCGGTCGGAGAGCCCGAAGAACTCGCAGGAGAAGCCCCTGAGCAGCAGTCGGTTGGTGGAGGCAAGTGTCCCTTGACCTATCTCTGTCCTATACATACTTTAATTCACCTCCCGCATTACATATTTATACCTAAAGATTGACTAGCTTTTGTTGTCCATGTCCTTGTTTACCTATTTGGGTCGGATTATTATTGTTTAGCTTATTGCTATTGCTCAACACTAATCAATGAACATGATGAGAATTATCAATGATACACTGTTTTCCCCTCTTTTATTATGATGTTATACTTGTGACCTTCAAGGGGGCTCGAGCGGTTTCTCGAGTGCCTCTCCGTAAGGACCTGTTCATTGGATGACCGCCCGGGAAAACAGTGCAACCATGAGGGTGGAGTGGGACGCCCTTAGCTAAATAATTAGAGGAACCGGGGTGTAGTTCGCTTAGCCGTTGTGCCGTCAATGGGGCTCGGTGTATGCGGCTCGCTCTGCCAAGGTTGATTTGTCCCTTGGGGAGGAGTGCGGTACATTTAGGAAACTTAACAGGCGGCTACAGCCCCGGGGAATCTTTTTAAAGGCTACGTAGTGATACCCTGCTGGGTCACCTTGGTAGTGATCAATGGAGAGTCATGACCTCCGGGCAGAAAGGGAAATCACGGCTTGTGAGTAAAGTGCACAACCTCTGCAGAGTGTTTGAAAACTGATATATCAGCTGTGCTCATGGTTATGAGCGGCCAAGGGAGCTCCAGTGATTAGTGATACTCGTTTAGATATGTTCGGATTACAGGTGGCAACGAGGTTGATGGTTCTTGGTAATGACCCTGGTAATGGTAAGTGGTATTCTTTCCGTTTGGAAAGAGTACGTTTGGGTTAATAACGTGGGTTAATCCTAAAACTTGGCTTTCTCTACTAGTAATAATAATCTGACCAACTAAAAGCAACTGCTTGACTTACCCCCACATAAAGCTAGTCCACTACAGCCAAACAGGACACTTGCTGAGTATGTTGCTCTACACACCAACCCCCCCCCCTTCCCTAGGTTGTCCGCATTGCAACCACTGCTCAGGAGAAGATGAAGCCGTGGAAGGAGACTTCTAGGAGTTCCAAGACTACGACGAGTTCTAGGCGTGGGTTAGCGGCAACCCCCAGTCGGCTGCCTGTGAAGGCCGCGTTTATCTACGTTTCTTTTCCGCACTTTGATTTATTGTAAAGACTATGTAGATGTCTTGGACATCATGATGTAATCGACTATTATTTCCCTTTTTAATACTATTTGAACACTGTGTGATGATGTCCATGTTATGTAACTGCTGTGTACGTGAATTGCTGATCCTGGCACGTACATGGTTCGCATTCGGTTTGCCTTCTAAAACCGAGTGTGACATAGGTGGTATCAAAGCTAGGTTGACTGTAGGCCCGCTAACCTAGAGTAGAATGGTAGTTCTAAGGATTATAGACCTCTGTCCCTGCCTTGACTTTGATATCCCTTCAAAAGTTGGTCATACCGACCAAACCTATGTTCTACTATATATTATACCTTGCTGAAAATTGTGTTTTATTCTAATCCTTCATTCATTTATGGTTCATTACTTGCTGGTCATACTAGTTCTGTTCTCACTCTTATGCTTGCGGTGTCTTTTGTAGATGGCTCGTCTTAGGCACACCGCACGGAAGTCTGTCATCCCCTTCTTACCCTCCCGCCTTGCTGAGCGTCCGCTTCGCCGTCCCGTGGCCAGTCAGTCCAGCCACTTGGAGAAGCGGCACCACCGCCTGCATGAGGAGCAGGAGCGTCGACGACAGGAGCAGCAGGGCTCTTCTTTCTCGCTCTAGCAGGAGATAGAGTCTATGAGGAGCTGCTCCCCTGTGCTTCCCCTGGAGGCGCCCCCTGCACCACCACTGGACGCCCCAGCCCCTGGAGTAGCTGCTGGAGGAGACCCAGACGACGGAGGTGGCGACAGCAGCTCGAGCCACGACACCGACTTTTCTGCTGACCAAGAGCCGGAAGGATGGGTTGCTCGACCCATCACTCGCGACGCTGCTCGCGGGTGTCACTTCCACGATGCGCTCGACACCCTGCTACGTCGGGCACTTGACCAGCGTACTTGGTCCATCGAGTATCACTGTGTGGTCTACCAGCATAGTCGTGGGGTCTACCCGGACTGCTGGGGGGCGACCTGCTTGGTGCGCCGTCCGGAGAACAGTCTCCGGGGTGCGGAGGCCTTCTCGGAGCACTATTCCATCTCTGAGCGGGACTCAGCTGAGGCGGCCATGCAAGATGTCGCATGGCGTGCGCTTTTGCACTACTGCTCAGTGCTCGGTGGGGTAGCTGACGGTCTCAACCTGAAGTATTACCCCCGCCGTCCATCTGGCAGCACAGGAGGTGTGATTGTCTCACCTGTTGGTGAGGACAATACTAGGTTGAGCAGCACAGTCAACCTAGCCGCCGTGCTAAACACGGAGCTGGACCATGCATTAGACGAGCTGAGTAGGGCTCGTGCTGAGATCATCCAGCTACGGGCTGAGCGCGCGGAACGTCGTCACTTGGATGATGGTTCCCCCGCTCCCGTCGGGACTCAGCACCCGTACCGCTCACCTCGGCGTGGACACCAGTCTTATGGAAACCCCGACTGCAAGACCAAGATAAAATTAGAACCATAGATCGTTAGAGTCGGATCTTGTAATTTATACGAAATATATACATAGAAGCTACAGTCTTAGCATTAGTCTCGCTTTTAGTTAGTCTTAGTTAGACAGGGTAGTTTGCTATATCCTGTGCATTTATGTTTGTTATGATGAACTACGTTTGATCTGGATCTTTGTAATGACTGTCACCAGGATGTGGGTATCCCCTGCATTTTGGTTTATCTGTTATATATTAATGGAGTTAGCTATTTAGTTGGGAAGCCTTTTATTCCACTTTCCTCTTTATCTGAGAAGCTGTGTTGGTCTGTGTTGGAGATCAGTGAAGATGTTCATCTGCTCAGTGTTGTGGAGAATTCTATACTCTTCTCTTATGCTGCAAGATTTGCAAGATCAGTTCTGATGTGTGGTTGCATTCTGCAGATGTCAGAAAACAGGCGCAGAGGAGGAAGGCGTGCTCAGCAGGAGCAAGCCGCTCAGCAGGAAGAGGTACCTCAGCAACAGCAGCTGCCGCCCCCACCCTCGATGTCCATCGAGCAGATGTTCCTGATGCAGACTCAGGCAGTTCAAGCCATCGGTCAGACTCTGGCTGCTATTCAGCAGCAGCAGCAGCCACCACCTCAGCCTCAGATGCCTCAGATGCCCAGGGACAAGCGTGCTGAATTCATGAGAGGTCATCCCCCAATGTTTGCTCACTCTTCTGACCCCATGGATGCTGAAGACTGGCTGCACACTATGGAGCGAGAGTTGCATACCGCTCAGTGTGACGATAGGGAGAAAGTCCTATATGGTCCCCGTTTGTTGAGAGGAGCAGCTCAGTCCTGGTGGGAGTCTTATCTCACCACCCATGCCAACCCCGACACCATCACCTAGGAAGAGTTTAGAGGTAGCTTTTGTCAGTATCACGTTCCCGCAGGTCTGATGACAGTGAAGAAGGAGGAGTTCCTGGCCCTCAAGCAAGGGTCATCATCTGTCAGTGAGTACCGGGACAAGTTTCTGTAGTTGTCTCGCTATGCTCCTGAGGATGTCAACACCGACGCCAAGAGACAGTATCGTTTCCTAAGAGGCTTGGTTGACCCTCTGCAGTATCAACTGATGAATCATACATTCCCGACATTCCAGCACCTGATTGATAAAGCAATCATGACAGAGAGGATGCGTAAGGAGATGGAGGATCACAAGCGCAAGATCAGTGGACCCCAGCCTGGAAGCAGCAATCGCCCTCATTTCTCAGGCAATCAACCTCAGCAGTTCAGGCAGAGCCAGCGTCCACCTTAGCAGCAGCAGTAGTTCCAAAGGCAGTATCCTCAGCACTAGCAGCAGAATCGCCAAAACAATCAATCAGAAGGAGGTCAGTTCCAGAGGCAGAATCAGCAGGCACCTCGTCTTCCTGCCCCAGCAAATCAACCGAATAATCAAGCAGCACCAACTTAGGTTGGAAATAGAGCATGTTTCCACTGTGGAGAGCAAGGCCATTGGGTGATGCAATGTCCGAAGAAGGCAGCCCAGCAGCAATCAGGCCCCAATGCCCCAGCAAAGCAGAATGTGTCTCAGCCTGGAGCAGGCAACCGCTCTCAGCCACACTATAATCATGGGAGACTGAACCACTTGGAGGCTGAAGCAGTTCAGGAGACCCCTGGCATGATAGTAGGTATGTTCCCAGTCGACTCCCATATTGCAGAAGTGTTATTTGATACTGGAGCAACGCATTCATTCATTGCTGCATCATGGGTAGAAGCACATAATCTTCCAATTACTACCATGTCAACCCCCATTCAAATTGACTCAGCCGATGGTAGAATTCGAGCCGATAGCATTTGTTTGAATGGAAGTGTGGAAATAAGGGGGATAGCGTTTCCCGCTAATCTCATAGTAATGGGTACTCAAGGAATAGATGTCATCCTAGGGATGAATTGGTTAGATAAGTATCAGGCAGTTATCAGTTGTGATAAGAGGTCAATCAAGTTGGTGTCCCCACTAGGAGAGGAAGTGGTGACTGAGTTAGTTCTGCCTGAACCGAAGAAAGGAAGTTGTTATCAGATGGCTGTCGATAGCAGTGAAGCAGACCCAATTGAGAGTATCAAGGTTGTGTCTGAGTTTCTAGATGTGTTTCCAAAGGACTTGCCAGGTATGCCACCAGAGCGGAAAGTTGAATTTGCCAAAGAGCTTCTTCCTGGAACCGCCCCCATCTTTAAGAGAGCTTACAGAGTATTAGGACCAGAGTTAGTTGAACTTAAGAAGCAGATCGATGAGTTGTAAGAGAAAGGTTACATCCGGCCAAGCACCTCGCCTTGGGCCACCCCTGTCCTATTCGTGGAGAAGAAAGATGGCACCAGAAGGATGTGTATCGATTATCGAGCTCTGAATGAGGTCACCATCAAGAACAAGTACCCTTTGCCCAGAATAGAAGATCTGTTCGACCAGTTGAGAGGAGCCAGCGTGTTCTCCAAGATAGATCTGAGGTCAGGTTATCATCAGCTCAGGATTCGACCTTCAGACATTCCAAAGACGACATTCATTACCAAGTATGGGTTGTATGAGTTCACTGTGATGTCTTTCGGTCTAACAAATGCACCAACCTTCTTTATGAATCTGATGAACAGTGTATTCATGGATTATCTTGATAAGTTTGTGGTGGTATTCATTGTTGACATTCTGATTTACTCTCAAAGCGAAGAAGAGCATGCAAGTCATTTGAGGATGGTATTGCAGAGATTGCAAGAGCACCAACTGTATGCAAAGTTGAGCAAGTGTGAGTTCTGGATCAGTGAAGTTCTGTTCTTGGGTCACATAATCAACAAAGAAGGATTAGCTGTGGATCCGAAGAAAGTGGCAGACATTCTGAACTGGAAAGCGCCAACAAATGCTCGAGGAATCAAGAGCTTTATTGGAATGGCCGGATATTATCGGCGATTCATTGAAGGGTTTTCAAAGATTGCGAAACCAATGACAGCTTTGCTAGGCAACAAAGTTGAGTTCAAGTGGACCTAGAAATGCCAAGAGGCATTCGAAGCGCTGAAAGAGAAGTTGACTACAGCGCCTGTCTTAGTCTTGCCTGATGTGCACAAGCCCTTCTCGGTGTATTGTGATGCTTGTTACACGGGTTTGGGATGTGTGTTGATGCAAGAGGGAAGAGTTGTGGCTTACTCGTCCCGACAGGTGAAGGTTCATGAGCAGAATTATCCAATCCATGACCTAGAGTTGGCAGCAGTGGTTCACGCATTGAAGACATGGAGGCATTATCTGTATGGACAGAAATGTGATGTCTACACAGACCACAAGAGTCTGAAGTACATATTCACTCAGTCAAAGCTGAATATGAGGCAAAGAAGATGGTTAGAGTTGATCAAAGACTATGAGTTGGAGATTCACTACCATCTAGGCAAAGCGAATGTAGTGGCAGATGCTTTGAGCAGGAAGAGTGAAGTCAATCTGATGGTCGCTCGTCCGATGCCTTATGAGTTGGCCAAAGAGTTTGACAGGTTGAGTCTCGGATTTCTGAATAATTCGCGAGGAGTCACCATTGAGTTGGAACCTACCCTGGAGCGGGAAATCAAAGAAGCGCAGAAGAATGATGAGAAGATCAGTGAGATCCAGCGACTGATTCTGGAAGGCAGAGGCAAAGATTTTAGGGAAGATGCAGAAGGTGCGATATGGTTCAAAGACCGCTTATGTGTTCCTAATGTCCAATCTATTCGGGAGTTGATCCTCAAGGAAGCTCATGAGACAGCCTATTCGATTCACCACAGAAGTGAGAAGATGTACCAGGATCTGAAGAAGAAATTCTGGTGGTATGGAATGAAGAGGGAAATCGCAGAGCATGTGGCTATGTGTTATAGTTGTCGGCGGATCAAGGTGGAGCACCAGAGACCAGCTGGATTGTTGCAACCGTTGCAAATTCCTCAGTGGAAATGGGATGAAATCGGTATGGACTTCATAGTCGGGTTGCCTCGCACTCGAGCCGGCTACGATTCCATTTGGGTAGTGGTGGACCGCTTAACCAAGTCAGCCCACTTCATACCTGTCAAGACCAACTATAGCAGTGCAGTATTGGCAGAATTATACATGTCCCGAATCGTTTGTCTTCATGGTGTGCCAAAGAAGATAGTGTCAGACAGAGGAACGCAGTTCACCTCTCATTTCTGGCAGCAGCTGCATGAAGCTTTGGGCACACATCTGAATTTCAGTCCAGCTAATCATCCGCAGACAGATGGTCAGACTGAAAGAACCAATCAAATCCTTGAAGACATGTTGAGAGCATGTGCATTGCAAGATCAGTCCGGATGGGATAAAAAGCTACCTTATGCAGAATTTTCCTATAACAACAGTTACCAGGCCAGCTTGAAGATGTCACCATTTCAGGCGCTTTATGGGAGGAGTTGTAGAACTCCGTTGCAATGGGATCAACCTAGAGAAAAGCAAGTGTTTGGGCCAGACATTTTGCTTGAAGCTGAAGAGAACATCAAGATGGTTCGAGAAAATTTGAAGATAGTGCAATCAAGGCAGCGATGTTATGCAGACACAAGAAGAAGAGAGCTGAGTTTTGAGGTTGGTGACTTTGTCTATCTGAAAGTGTCACCGATCAGAGGAGTCAGAAGGTTCGGAGTGAAAGGCAAGCTAGCACCCCGCTACATCGGTCCGTATCAGATTCTCGCAAAGCGTGGAGAAGTGGCCTATCAGCTCAGTTTGCCAGAAGGATTGTCCGCAGTGCATGATGTCTTTCATGTGTCTCAGTTGAAGAAGTGTTTGCGTGTGCCAGAAGAGCAGTTGCCAGTGGAAGGTCTGGAGGTCCAGGAGGACTTGACCTACACAGAGAAACCAGCGCAAATCCTTGAGACGGCAGATAGAGTCACCCGAAGGAAGACCATCAGAATGTGCAAAGTCAGATGGAGTCATCACTCTAAGGAAGAAGCAACCTGGGAGCGCGAAGATGATCTGATGGCCAAATACCCTGAGCTCTTTGCTAGCCCACCCTGAATCTCGAGGGCGAGATTCTTTTAAGGGGGATAGGTTTGTAACGCCCTGAATTTGGGGTAGAACTTTTTCTTCTTTTCTCTCACCAAATTCGGGTGTTACTCTCTTTTCTCTTCCCCGTTTCGCTCCTTCCTCCCAATTTCAAACCAGTATAGTGACAGGTGTCCGTGTCGTGTATGAACAAAACCTAAGTTGTCATGGGTGTTGCATCATGCCAAAGCGCATTTCTTTGTTTGGTGTCGCGTGTTCGTCTCGTTCCGTCTCGGTTTTCGGTTCGCGATTGGAGTCTATTTGATGGTCGTGCGTGTCATGGCCTTTGATCCGCGAAGTAGCCCAACCCAGCCCAGCCCGGCCCGCGCGCCCCCGGCGCCCCACACCCCCCATGCGCCCCCTCCTCTCCTCCCTCTCTCATTTGGATTTCCCGCGCAGCAACCTCCCTCTCCCTCTTCCACCTCTCTCTCCTCGTGGTGCCCTAGGTTTTGGAGACGGTGATCGCCTGAGTTGGATCCTGAGGTGAGCTCCCCTCCACTCCCTTCTCCTCTCTCTCTCCCTCTCCCTCCTCTTCTCTTCCCCTGCGCACGCGCCCCTGCCCTCCCTACTTGCCGGCGACGCGGCCCCGCCCCCTCCCCTGCCCGCGGCGGCATGGCCCCGCCCCCTGCTCGCATGGCGCGCGCGGCTCCGCCCCCTCCCCTGCCCGCGACGGCGACCCCGCCCCCTCCCCTGCCCGCGGCGGTGGCCCCGCCCCTCTCCCTGCCCGCGGCGGTGACCCCCGATTCCCTCCCCTCCCCTGCGTGCGGCGCGGCCCCCACCCCCCTGCTCGCGCGGCAGCGCCCCTGCCCTCCCTTGCTCGCGCGCGGCGCCGCCCCTCGGCACGGCGCGGCCCAGTGCAGCCCCCGGCGCGGTGGCTCGGCCCCCGGCGTGGCGTTTGCCCCCGGCGCGCGGCGGCTTGGCCCCCTGCGCGCGGCGTCCCGACCCTCGGCGTGGCTCGCGTGGCCTTGGCGTGGCCTCGCGCTCCCCCGTTTACCCCTAACGCGTTCCCGCGTGCGGAACCCCACGCGCGCGGTGTTTATTCTTGGTTTTTAGTTAGTTTCAAACTCTGTTAGTTAGCGTGTTGTGTCGTGCGCTTCGTCGCGCGACGAATTTATCTAATTTCAGATTCTATGAATGTGTTGCGTCGTGCGCTTCGTCGCGCGATGATCCATTTTAATTTCAGGTTGTTTAATGTGTAACGTCGCGTGTGTATTCACGCGACGTTCCACTTTAGACTCAGTCCAGTTGACGTATGTCGTTGTGCGTTTCGTCGCGCGAAGCTTAATGTCTCTTTATAATTAATGCAAAGTGTCTCGTTGTGCGCTCGGTCGCGCGACGAGTCGTTGATTTCTTAATTCGATTTAGAGTGCTATGTCGCGCGTCTCGCCGCGCGACAATCCTTTTAATTTATCTTCATCTGCTTATAATGATTAGACATGAAACATGACTTTACTTTATGCTAAACGTAGTATCTACATTAATTCCCTTCCATTGAGCGAGTAATTTAATTCATAATCATGTAACGTGATCATTTCTCGACTGTCTTTTCCTCTCTCTCTTAACCGTAATTGCGAGCCCGCGTGGAATGTCTGTTTACTTACTGCATTCTATTGTATGGTGTACTGTTCTTTTGTATTAAAATGTGGATGTATGTATGTTTGCGCTCGCATAGAGAACGATCCGGTCGGAGAGCCCGAAGAACTCGCAGGAGAAGCCCCTGAGCAGCAGTCGGTTGGTGGAGGCAAGTGTCCCTTGACCTATCTCTGTCCTATACATACTTTAATTCACCTCCCGCATTACATATTTATACCTAAGGATTGACTAGCTTTTGTTGTCCATGTCCTTGTTTACCTATTTAGGTCGGATTATTATTGTTTAGCTTATTGCTATTGCTCAACACTAATCAATGAACATGATGAGAATTATAAATGATATGCTGTTTTCCCCTCTTTTATTATGATGTTATACTTGTGACCTTCAAGGGGGCTCGAGCAGTTTCTCGAGTGCCTCTCCGTAAGGACCTGTTCGTTGGATGACCGCCCGGGAAAATAGTGCAGCCATAAGGGTGGAGTGGGACGCCCTTAGCTGAATAATTAGAGGAACCGGGGTGTAGTTCGCTTAGCCGTTGTGCCGTCAATGGGGCTTGGTGTATGCGGCTCGCTCTGCCAAGGTTGATTTGTCCCTTGGGGAGGAGTGCGGTACATTTAGGAAACCTAACGGGCGGCTACAGCCCTGGGGAATCTTTTTAAAGGCTACATAGTGATACCCTGCTGGGTCACCTTGGTAGTGATCAATGGAGAGTCATGACCTCCGGGCAGAAAGGGAAATCACGGCTTGTGGGTAAAGTGCACAACCTCTGCAGAGTGTTTGAAAACTGATATATCAGCCGTGCTCGCGGTTATGAGCGACCAAGGGAGCTCCAGTGATTAGTGATACTCGTTCAGATATGTTCGGATTACAGGTGGCAACGAGGTTGATGGTTCTTGGTAATGACCCTGGTAATGGTAAGTGGTATTCTTTCCGTTTGGAAAGAGTACGTTTGGGTTAATAATGTGGGTTAATCCTAAAACTTGGCTTTCTCTACTAGTAATAATAATCTGACCAACTAAAAGCAACTGCTTGACTTACCCCCACATAAAGCTAGTCCACTACAGCCAAACAGGACACTTGCTGAGTATGTTGATGTGTACTCACCCTTGCTCTACACACCAACCCCCCCTTCCCCAGGTTGTCCGCATTGCAACCACTGCTCAGGAGAAGATGAAGCCGTGGAAGGAGACTTCCAGGAGTTCCAAGACTACGACGAGTTCTAGGCGTGGGTTAGCGGCAACCCCTAGTCGGCTGCCTGTGAAGGCCGCGTTTATCTACGTTTCTTTTCCGCACTTTGATTTATTGTAAAGACTATGTAGATGTCTTGGACATCATGATGTAATCGACTATTATTTCCCTTTTTAATACTATTTGAGCACTGTGTGATGATGTCCATGTTATGTAACTGCTGTGTACGTGAATTGCTGATCCTGGCACGTACATGGTTCGTATTCGGTTTGCCTTCTAAAACCGGGTGTGACAAGTGACTTTAGGAATAGGAGACCTACTCTTAGGAACAGAAAAACAAAACTATTTTTATAGGTATTTATACGCTTGAGTGTTTGTTCTTATGACACTTGTCTGATTCGGATCTTTGATTGAGTGTGATAGGTTGTGGAGTAATGTCCACAATTACATATACGTAAAGGCATAAAAATAAATAAATAAAATTTATGAGATAACTAAACAACTTATATTATCCTCCATTAAAATATATTTGTTATGTATAGGTCCCTCTTACCTTAAAAGATTCTCTCTTATCTTAATAGATCTAACTAATCTCAAAAGATTCTTTCTTATTCTTAAAGACTCATCTTGTCCTAATAAGCATATTTATCCCCACCACTTTGCTCATCTCATAATAGTGTAACAAACATGATCTATTCCAAAATAAATTTAGTAGATCCTATCTAGTCTAATCTGATTACCCCATCTAGTCTGATCAGATCTAATCTAATGGACAAGCATGTTAGATAATACGTGTCTCGTCAGTTGCGGAAACATGAATTGAACTACCCCACTCATGACTTAGAACTGGCAGCTGTTGTGCATGCGCTTAAGATTTGGAGACATTATATCATGGGAACCAAGTGCCAAGTGTACACGGATCATAAGAGTTTGAAATATATATTCACTCAGAAGGATATCAACCTTAGGCAACGCTGTTGGTTGGAGCTCATTAAGGATTATGATTTGGAGATTCACTATCACCCGAGCAAGGCGAATTTGGTTGCAGATGCATTGAGTCGGAAGGAGCATGTTCATTCCGCTATTGTTGCCTAGCTACCCGATGAGATTGTTGAGGATTTCAGGAGACTCAACCTGGGAATTGTCACACACACTGAAGGGGTCACCATTGAATTGGAATCTACCTTGGAGCAAGAAATTCGTAAAGGTCAGGTGGGTGATGCAAAAATTCAAGAGATTAAGGATCTGATTACGAAAGGTAGAGTTCTGGAATTCACAGAGGATGAGCAAGGCACTGTATGGTTCAAGGATCAGATATGCGTTCCGGAGATTGATAGCCTTCGTGAGACTATATTGAAAGAAGCCCATGATTCTGACTACTCTATCCACTACTCTATCCACCCTGGTAGCACTAAGATGTATCAAGATTTGAAGCAAAAGTACTGGTGGTATGGACTGAAAAGAGATGTTACTGCACATGTGGCTAAGTGTGATGTGTGTCAAAGAGTCAAGGCCGAACATCAAAGACCAGCTGGACTATTGCACCCATTGAAGATACTCGAGTGGAAATGGGAAGAAATTGGTATGGATTTCATTGTTGGACTACCCTGCACTCCGGCAGGATATGACTCAATTTGGGTAATTGTGGACAGATTGACAAAAGTGGCTCATTTCATACCGGTGAGGACTAATTACACGAGAGCCAAGCTAGTAGAATTGTATATGACTCGGATAGTTTGTCTACATGGAGTGCCTAAGAAGATCGTATCTGACCGAGGATCACAGTATACTTCTCGATTTTGGAAGAAGTTGCATGAGAGCTTGGATACATAGTTGAATTTTAGTTCAACCTACCATCCTCAAACTGATGGGCAGACAGAGAGGACTAACCAAGTACTGGAGGATATGTTAAGAGCTTGTGCTCTTAAACATGGTGGAAGTTGGGATAAAAGCTTACCATATGCGGAGTTCTCTTATAATAATAGCTACCAGGCCAGTCTGAAGATGTCACCGTTTGAGGCTCTATATGGCAGAAAATGCAGAACTCCACTGTATTGGGACCAGACTGGAGAAAGACAGTTCTTTGGGCCTGAACTTATATAAGAGGCAGAAGAACAAGTGCGAATGATACGAGAGAATTTGAGAATTGCACAATCAAGGCAGAAGAGCTATGCTGATACCCAGAGAAGACTACTGGAGTTTAAGGAGGGTGATCACGTGTATTTGAAGGTGTCACCAATCCGGGGTATGAGGAGATTTAAAGTTAAAGAAAAGTTGTCCCCTCGCTTCATTGGACCTTTCTTGATCTTAAAGCGAGTGGGAGAAGTTGCATATCAACTGGAGCTACCCGATCACCTGTCAGATGTACATGATGTCTTTCACGTGTCCCAACTAAAGAAGTGCCTCAGGGTACCTGAGGAGCAGCTACCAATGGAGGACCTTAGTGTACAAGATGACCTGAATTATGCTGAGTACTCTATCAAGATTCTTGATACACTGACTCATGTCACGAGAAATAAGGTGATAAAGATATGCAAAGTGCAATGGAGTCACCACGGAGAAGATGAAGCTACTTGGGAGAGAGAAGAAGAGCTTCGCATAGATTTTCCTCATCTTTTCCCTAGACCTTCCTAAATCTCGAGGGCGAGATTCTTGTTAAGGGGGTAGGATTTGTAATACTCAAAATGTAAAAATTTAAAACATAGTTGATTTACACACATATTTTTGCCTCTATTAATTATAATAGGTAAGTCAACACTTCCTAAAGTCATTAATTGACTAATGACAATTAGATTAATATGTGCATCATGCTGAGTTTTATTTGATTGTGCATATGTGGATAATAAAAACAAATGTGTCATTAACAACATATTAATATTAATGGACAAATGGAATTTAACCTCTAAATTGGAAGCAAAATTCATGAGAATAGAAGAGAGAAAGAAATATTGCTCCATATCAAATAATATTATAACTAAAATAATTTCATCACACGAGGATATGAACAAAGTGTATATTTAATATGAATTCAAGATTTGCACTTAAGTTGAATTCAAAAATTTAGATTCAAAAGATTAAGCATAAAAGAAAACAAAAAAATATAAAAACAAAAGAAAAAGGGGATGAGAGTTACCTAGGCTGATTCCTCCTTTCGGCCCACCTGAAGAAGCCACTCGCGGGGCCCATCCTCAACTGTGTTCATGCGCCGACAGGCGGACCCCAGCAACCAAGCAACCTCGCTCGTCATGGTCAGCTTCTCACCGACACGAGGGACCCACCGGGCAGTCGCTCGTCTCGCGCTCGCACGCACCTCACACTGGATGGTAGGCCACGATGTCAGGCGCCCACCTCTTCCCCTTTCTTCGCTCGCCGTTGTGCAACGCCTGCCGCGAAATCGCCGGGGTTGGCCGTCCTCGGACTTCGCCGCGCTGTATAACAGCACACCCGTGACCGTTCCTTTCCCCTCCTTCCCTCTTGACCTCGAAATACCTCGGAAGGATTGAGCGCCGCCACTTTCGTCCGTAGCTTTACCACCGCCGTGGTTGTTCCTATCTAACACCGTGAAGTCTTGACCCGATAGCATTCGTGGGAGACCAAGGGAGCTGCGCGGTGTGATTTCGTGGCTTCTCCGTGTGTGTGATCCACTGGACGCCCTGGAATTCCTCGCCGTGCCTCACTGCTGTGGCCAAATCCGCCCCGCGTCGTGGATCGGGTGTCTACGCTACCCAATCGCCGATGAGTTACCCATGCCCGTGTTCGCACTCATCCCTTCATTGCGTGGGCCAGCATATTTGGGAAAATGGTGCACCAAGGTGGGTGTGCCTGGGTGAGTCCGGCGAACACCGTCGCCGTGGGCCGGTGGATGTCACCAGGGGTAGTCGCGAGATGGAAGATGGCTCAGGGACCATCGATCCGGTCTTCAACGGCTGCGATTAGAACATTGAAATACCCCTTCGTAGGTAGAGTTTGGACCGTAGATCTATAATCGGATGGCCAGTGTCGCTTACCGGTTCACAGTTATGAATCAACTGATCAGGCGCGCTGGTTTCTAATCGTGCGGCCCTGAGATCACGATACCCCTTCGCCGTGTCGCTTTAGCACATCGGACCCTCAGTTTTCAGAAAAATAACCCGCCGTCCAGTATCACTATTAACTGAGTCTCGGGCTACTTATCAGGAAGCCCCTGCGTGTCTGTTTATTGAATGCGGAGTCCCGACGCCAATGAAAGTGAATAAATTATTAAGGAAATTGATTTTTAGTATGAAATTAATGGTAGAAACTTGTAAAATTCCTATAAAATTCATTTTTAGTCCAAATTGGTCCATTCCAGTTCCTAAATTTTTGTAATAGTATTGTCTATCCATTAGTAACTCTGTTTTGGCATGAAATACACATTAAAATTTATATAGCACTTAATCTTGTATTAAATACATAAAACCTTGGAAAATTCATAACTCAAAATCTATAACCCCGAATTTAATGATTCCAGTTCCTATGATCTTATTTTAATGTCTAGATTATTACTGTGTATTTTATTTACATGTTTGGTATGATGTTAATTTTTGCTATACTATGTATGTATTGTGTTGATGCGAGTAGACAAGCAAGCTACAGAGGATCCTGAGGTTCAGCTGGTAGAGACTGCTGAGCAGGAGCTCGTTGAAGGCAAGTTGTGCCCTTGATCACTTCTTTTACCCATTCATGTTTTTATTAATCATAATGATCTGCATAGGTTAATTTTGATGGGACCCAATAGGATACCTTAGATTTTGACTATCTTTATACCTTGTTTCACCACTGGTTTTACTACTAAATTTTTGGGTAGTACATGCTATTGCTTTATGTGGCTTTGGGTATAGAGATATTCATCACTCATTGTTATACTTTTTATTATCTGTTTATTATTTACTGTTCATGATAAGATCATTATGTTAATGGGAACAAGGAGAACCACCCGGGAAAACAGTGCTACCACAAGGGTTTAATGGGACGCCCTTGGCTGATTAACTAGGAAAGCTAGTGGATGACTACCTTACCCAAAAGGGGCAAGGGCAGTAGGGGAGTGGTCAGTGTACGGAGATCCTTGGGTTGATTTTGCTGCGATGGCGGTCAGGCGAGGGATTCCTACACTAGAGCTTCCTATAAACTGTAGCGGGTTTTCTGAAGCTAGTGGAACTTTGTAAAGGCCTCGTAGTGGTACCCTGCCTCGCTTCCTTGGTAGAGGTGTATGGGGTCTGATCAACTCCGTGACAAATGGGTAACACGACTTGTGGGTAAAGATGCGCAACCTCTGCAGAGTGTAAAACTAGTATACTAGTCGTGCTCACGGTCATGAGCGGCTCGGACACTCACATGGTTAATTTATAGAACATAAACTCAATTGGTCATTTCATTGCATTGGGATTATTTTGTTATTACTTTTACTTATTATTACTAAGGTTTGGTATTTACTTGCACTTAGTAACTGCTAATAAAATTTTGACCAACTTATGAAAGCAATGCTCAGCTTCAGCCTTTATTACATTGATCTGCCTTACACTTCACATGAACTCCCACCTTTGGTGAGTTCATGCACATTATTCCCCACGACTTGTGGAGCTATGAACGTATGTGAGCTCACTCTTGCTGTCTCATACCCCCACAGGAGAAGAACAGGTGGTTGAAGAGGATACACCTAACACTGAGGCTTTCGACTTGATCTAGATGGCGTCTCCCAGGCAGCTCTGTGGTGCCAGGGAATAATATTTAGTTCGCTTTATTTTATCATTTATTTTTCGTAAGACTTCCGCTATGTAATAAGTAAATTTATGATATTTATGACATTTATCTCTATGCACTCTGTTATTATATGTGTTGTCTTCTCTGGCGTATATATGAGATGCACCCGGCTTTGTTCCTTAAAGCCCGAGTGTTACACCAAAGAACTATCACATTCGGGGATGTAAATCAAGGTTTGGTCAAAAGTTTGGGTAAAATTGCTATATCTCCTGACCATTCCATTCTAATGTTTTTTTGTAGATTCTTTAGATTACAATTTGCTTTCAGTTTCTCAATTATGCAAAATGGGTTACAACTGTCTTTTTACTGATATTGGTGTTATTGTTTTTAGAAGAAGTGATGATACAATATCATTTAAGGGAGTGTTAGATGGTCAGCTATATTTAGTTGATTTTAATGATAACAATGTTGGACTAGACGCTTGCTTAATTGCTAAGACTAATATAGGATGGCTCTGGCATCGCCGACTTGCTCATGTTGGGATGAAGAATCTTCACAAGCTTCTAAAGGGAGAACACATTTTAGGACTAACAAATGTTCATTTTGAGAAAGATAGGATTTGTAGCGTATGTGAAGCAGGAAAGCAAGTTGGAGTTCATCATCCACACAAGAACATAATGACGACCGATAGGCCGCTTGAACTACTCATGGATCTATTCGGCCCGATTACTTACATAAGCATCGACAGAAGTAAGTATTGTCTTGTTATTGTGGATAACTATTCTCGCTTTACTTGGGTATCCTTTTTACAGGAAAAATCTCAAACCCAAGAGGCCCTAAAGAGATTCTTGAGACGGGCTCAAAATGAGTTTGGATTGAGAATCAAGAAGATTAGAAGCGATAATGGAACGGCGTTCAAGAACTCTCAAATTGAAGGATTTCTTGAGGAGGAGGGCACTAGGCATGAGTTCTCTTCTCCATACACACCTCAACAAAACAGTGTTGTGGAGAGGAAGAATAGAACTCTTTTGGATATGGCAAGGACCATGCTTGATGAGTACAAGACACCGGATCGGTTTTGGGTGGAGGCAATTAACACCGCCTGCTACTCTATCAACCGGTTATATCTTCACCAAATCCTCAAGAAAACATCATATGAACTCCTCACTGGTAAAAAGCCCAATGTTTCCTATTTTAGAGTTTTTGGGAGCAAATGCTTTATTCTTATTAAGAGAGGTAGAAATTCTAAATTTGCTCCTAAAGTAGTAGAAGGCTTTTTACTTGGTTATGACTCAAACACAAGGGCATATAGAGTCTTCAACAAGTCCACTGGATTAGTTGAAGTTTCTTGTGACATTGTGTTTGATGAGACTAATGGCTCCCAAGTGGAGCAAGTTGATCTTGATGAATTAAATGATGAAGAGGCTTCGTGCATCACTCTAAGGAACATGTCCATTAGGGATGTGTGTCTAAAAGAATCCGAAGAGCCTTCACAAGCGCAAGATCAACCATCATCTTCCATACAAGCATCTCCACCTACTCAAGAAGAAGACATGGCCCAAGAAGAAGAGGATGAAGACCAAGATGATGAGCCACCTCAGGAGGAGGACATTGATCAAGGGGGAGATGAAGATGATCAAGACAAGGAAGATGATCAAGAGATTCAGGATCGAAGACCGCCTCACCCAAGAGTCCACCAAGCAATTTAAAGAGATCACCCCGTCAACTCCATACTTGGTGACATCCATAAGGGGGTAACCACTCGAACTCAAGTTGTTCATTTTTGTAAACATTACTCTTTTGTGTCTTCTATTGAGCTATACAGGATAGAGGATGCACTAAGAGATCTAAATTGGGTGGTAGCAATGCAAGAGGGGCTCAACAACTTCACAAGGAATGAGGTATGGCATTTGGTTCCACGTCCTAACCAAAATGTTGTAGGTACCAAGTCGGCATTCTGCAACAAACAAGATGAGCATGGTGTGGTGACTAGGAACAAAGCCCGACTTGTTGCCAAGGGATATTCACAAGTCGAAGGTTTGGATTTTGATGAAACCTATGCACCCGTAGCTAGGCTTGAGTCAATTCGTATATTACTTTCCTATGCTACTTACCATGGCTTTAAGTTGTATCAAATGGACGTGAAGAGTGCCTTCCTCAATGGTCCTATCAAAGAAGAGGTTTATGTTGAGCAACCTCCTGGCTTTGAAGATAGTGAGTATCCTAACCATGTTTATAAGCTCTCAAAGGCGCTTTATGCGCTCAAGCAAGCCCCAAAAGCATGGTATGAATGCCTGCAAAACTTTCTTATCACTAATGGCTTCAAAGTTGGTAAAGCTGACCCTACTCTCTTCACTAAAACAATTGCTAAAGACATATTTATATGCCAAATTTATGTTGATGATATTATATTTGGATCTACTAACAAGTCAACTTATGAAGAGTTTAGTAGGATAATGATACAGAAATTCGAGATGTCAATGATGTTGGAGTTGAAGTATTTCCTTGGATTTCAAATCAAGCAACTCCAAGAGGGCAACTTCATCAGCCAAACTAAGTACATTCAAGATATACTTAAGAAGTTTGGAATGAAGTATGACAAACCCATCAAGACACCCATGGGAACAAATGGGAATCTCGACCTCGACACGGGAGGTAAATCCATAGATCAAAAGGTATATCGGTCGATGATAGAATCTTTACTCTACTTATGAGCTGGTTCCAGGCAAATCCTAAGGAAATTCACCTTAGGGCCGTGAAGAGAATCATGAGATATTTAGTCTACACTCCTAAGTTTGGGCTTTGGTACCCCAAGGGATCTACCTTTGATTTAATTGGGTATTCCAATGCCGATTATGCTGGATGTAAAATCGACAGGAAGAGCACATTAGGGACTTGTCAATTTCTAGAGAGACCCCTGGTGTCTTGGGCTTCAAAGAAACAAAACTCAGTAGCTCTATCCACCGCCAAAGCCGAGTATATTGCTGCAGGACATTGTTGTGCACAATTACTCTGGATGAGGCAAACTCTTAGGGACTATGGCTACAAATTAAGCAAAGTCCCTCTCCTATGTGATAATGAGAATGCAATCCACATGGCGGATATTCCCATTGAACACAGCCGCACTAAGCACATAGACATCCGGTATCACTTTCTGAGTGATCACCAACAAAAGGGGGATATCTAAATTGCTTATGTTAGTACCCACAACCAATTAGCTGATATCTTTACCAAGCCACTAGATGAAAAGACTTTTAGCAAACTTAGGAATGAGCTAAACATCCTAGATTTTTGGAACTTTGATTGAAACATTGCACACATTGCTCATCTATATACCTTTGATCATGTCTCTTTCATTTGGTACAAATGCATATTTCTTAATCTTCTTGTGCCAAGATTAAGACTAATGAGCTTTCAAGTGTACTTCCATGCTTAGTCTTAAATTGAAAGGGAAATAGAGTATTCGGCAAAGGCAAGGCTTCCACTCCAACTCTGACGGTATCATTTATCCTTTGCCTTACTCATAAAATTCTCAATTGGTATAAAATTTCACTCATATTTTTTACCAAATGGGAGAATTCAAAGGGCTCTCAAGATTCTTCGTTTTTGGCGATTAATGCCAAAGGGGGAGAATTTATTGGCCCAAAGCAAAAGGACCGCACCACCATTTTTCAAATTTAAAAATTATTTCAACTGGTATCTGTTTCAAAAAGGGAAATCATTTCAAAAACCCTCTTGACAGTTAAGGGGAGAACTTCTTTAGGAGGAGCTTTTATTTAGTCAAAGAAAAAGCATTTGAAACAGGGGGAGAAATTTCAAATCTTGGAAATGCTTATGGAAATCATATTATTATACATTTTGCTATTTGCAAAAGAATTTGAAAAGACTTTTCTAAAAGATTTGCAAAAACAAGATAAGTGGTGCAAATGTGGTCCAAAATGTCAAACTAGAAGAAAGCAATCGTAGATATGTAGAAAGATTTTCAATTGGTTTAAATCTAGGTAACCTATGCACATCTATCATAATTGCAAACTAGTTATATTTTTCACTTTATATTTGCTTTGGTTTGTGTTGGCATCAATCACCAAAAAGGGGGTGATTGAAAGGGAAATGAGCTTAAAACATTTCCTATAAATGATTTTGGTGTTCGACGTCCATCACAAACCACATGGACTAACTAGTTTGCTTAGATGACATATATCTCAGGTGCATAAGGTTCAACATAAACCAAGAAAGAAATTAAGTTGGGGACTCAACCAAGTTTGGAGCAAAGACTAGAAATAGTGCTGCCAGTGGCGCACCGGACATTGTCCGGTGGGTGCCCAGGTCAAGGCACCATCAATCTGGCCACTCTCGGGTTTTCTAAGAGGTGCTTCGCTATAATTCACCGGATTATCCGGTGTGCACCGGACAGTGTCCGGTGAGCCAACGGAGCAATGGTCACCTGCGCAACGGTCGACTACAAAAGTGAACAACATGCGGTTAGAAGTCAGAGCAGGAAGTCAGAACGCACCGGACATGTCCGGTGTGCCACTGGAATGTCCGGTGCAGCTAGAAGACAAAAGGACTTCAACGGTCAACCTCTGCAAACCCCAACGGGCAGCTGACGTGGCACGCACCGGACACTGAACAATGCCATGTCCGGTGCACCACCGGACTGTCCAGTGCGCCATCGACATCAACGACTAGAATAGTGGTTAGGGCTATAAATATCCCCCAACCACCTCCATTCAATACATCTAAGTTTTCTGAACTCAACATTCAATACAAGAGCAAAAGACTACACTCCAAGTGTGATACCCTATTTGTAAAAGATAATATATAAAAAAGAAGAAAGGTTATCTTCTTATTTTTATGTGGGTGTTATATTTATTTGCCATCATTGTGAACACCATATTTTAAAATAGATAATTATAAAATATATGCCACTAAATCATTGCATCATGCTGAGATTTTTATTTTATGCGCATTTTGTGACAATATAAAAATAATATAAAAAGAAATATATTAAAATCTAAATTTGGAGATTCAACCCTAATTTGCAAGTTGGAGTTTAGAGAAGAGAAAGAAAGTGTTATGTAAAAATAAAGAAATATGTATATAAAAATAGTTAGGTCCTTCTATATTAGTATATTCAGATTGTATATTTAAAATCAGCAAAAGTTCACAACATCAGTTGAATTCAAATTTGAAATTTAAAAAAAAATAAGAAAGAAAAGGGAATAACAGAAAAAAGAAAAGAAGAAGATGCTACACGGGCCGACTAAATTCATTTCTGGCCTAGCTAACTATTCCGGACGCGCAGCCCACCTCTCCTCGCGCTTGCGCCTGCCGATCCGAGGTCCACTAGTCAGCCTTGCCACCTCGCGCTCACTGTCGCTCCTGTGTGACTTCCCTGTGGGCCAACATGTCTGCCGCCCGACTGCACCTAGGAGTCTTCTCCCTCGCACGACTCGCTCGCGAGCTCACCGGCCGCCGGGAAATTCGGGGGCAGTTAGGCCGGTTGATTACCTCCGCCCACCTCTGCAACTATAAGTCCTCGCCGTGACCTCTTGCCTCACCTCTCTGATTCCCTGGTCGAGCCATCATCACCCTCGCGCGCCATAGCTGACGCAGAGAGGAGAGAAAAGTGAGCGCCGCCGCGGAAACAGGGGAAAATCGACCGCCACCGTCCGTGCTTCGTCTCGCCCACCTCTGGCTGCTGGGCCTGGTACGTGGGGCGTCCGCTTTGCACTTGTCCGTGTGGTCGCGGTTCCGGGCGGGGCACCTGGCCGTGTAGCGTCGCCAGCAGAAGCACGAGATACGCCACCGTCATCCCGCGCCTCCATGCTCGTTGGGCATTCGCTGCGTGTTCAGGGGTGTGCGCCTGTGAACCCTCTACGTGAACCGTTGGGCCGCCAAGCGCTCGGCCGACCGGAGGATCGACAATTGCTCGCCGTCGTTTAGCCCCGCCGTGGACCCGCCTCAAGCCGTGGGTAGGACTGCAGCCACCACCATGCCCGGTAAGAAAACCCCCTCTATTTCCGCCTTGTCCTCCTCTTCGCGTAGGACCGGAGAGTGCCGTAGGAGTGAACACCATGTCGCCAACCCACCTGCCCCGACGACAGCGCCGCCATATTGGGTTGGGCTCCGCCGTGTCCAAGCGCTTGAGGTGGGAGATGAGGTTCATGTCGTTGGATGCTTATCCAACGGTGGTGATTAGATAGGGCGTACCCATTCGGTGCATCTAATCTGCGGCGTCAACTAGAGATCCGACGGTGGTGCGTTGATGAATTATTAGCCATCGATCCAAACTTGGGTGGCTCTGGGTTGTTCCCGTCGGTGGTTGGTTCCGCGCCCTTGGATCGAGATCCAGCGGCCACCACTCCGTACCGATTCCTTTAAAAGATAATCTAATCTGAGCCCTAGGTTTTGGATCCAGTGACTCACGATCACTCATACCCCTTCGTGGGTACATCTTACCAAAGAAACCCCTTGGTTTCACAAAAGCAACCCGCAGTCCCCGACTGGGCCGGCTCTGTGTCTTGGACACATTTGCGCATTAAACCCCAGCTTTCCCTGTTTTTGTCGCCCAGTCCAGTAAATAGAAAACCCAGGAAAATAAATAGAAAAGAGATTTTTAATATAAAAATAAGTACTAGAAATTGTGTAATTCATAGAAAATTCATATGATGTCCAAATTAGTTCATTCAAATTTCTATAATTCTATAATATTATTGTTTATCACATAGTACCACTGTTTTGACATGAATGTTGCAATAAAAATTTATATCCTATTTAATCTTGTACAAAACACATAAAACCTTAGGAAATTCATAACTTCTCTGTTTTAAATCCGATTTGATTCGTTCCAGTTGCGTTAGTATCGTATAAATATTTACTATGCAATAACAACACTTATTATACCATGTCTCATTCTTTTATAATTAGATCTTTATTTAATCTATGTTGGTTAGTCTTGTTAATCTACTTATCATTATAATCTAATAGAATAAATCTATGGTCAAGTTATAACTTAGATTAAGTTAAGGTATTTATTTATAGAATAATCTCTCATATGATTTATATTAACCAATTTATAATATAGTCTAATATTTTAATCACACAAATCCTCTGTAAAATCATAACTCCTTAACCGTAACTCCGATTTTAGTGATTCTCGTTCCCACGATCTCGTAGCGATGTGTAGATTATTATTACGCAACTTATTCCTATGTTTGGTGTGATGTTAATTTTGTATATACCATGTTTGTTTGTATTGCTACGACTAGCAGTGAGTCACGAAGATCTGAAGAATCACCCTGGTATTTGGAATCTCAAGTTCCAGGCAAGTTGTGCCCTTGATTCACTTTTGTTACCCAATAATGTTCTTTATAATCATTTACCATGCATAGGTTTAATTTTGATGGGACCCAATAGGTCACCCTAGATTGTTTATCTCATTACCTTGTTTACCCCTGAATCACTTGGGTAGTTTGCTATTGCTTTATATGGTTTTGGGATAATCATTTATTATATCCATGTTCCAGTTATTATGTTATTTATTTATGTTCATGTCAAGATCATTATATTATTGTTAATTGGAACATGGAGCTTAACTTGAGAAACACGTGCCACCACAAGGGAGGAATGGGACCCCTTGGCTGACTAATTAGGAAAGCTAGTGGAAGACTACCTTACCCGAAAGGGGCAAGGGCAGTAGGGGAGTTGCATGCAAGGAGGTTCTCGAGTTGATTTTGCTGCGATGGCGGTCAGACGGGGGATTCTTGCAAGTGCTCTTCCCATAAACTGTAGCGGGTTTTCGGAAGCTAGTGGAACTTTGTAAAGGCCTCGTAGTGGATCCCTAGCCATTCACCTTGGTAGTGTCTAAGGGCCTAGCTAACCCTGGCGACATGGGAAACACGACTTGTGGGTAAAGGGTACAACCTCTGCAGAGTGTAAAACTGGTATACTAGCCGAGCTCACGGTCATGAGTGTCTCAGGACTCTCCGATGATTAAATTATGGAACCTAAACTCAATTTGTCATTTGCATTTGCATGGGATTATTAATTTTGTTCTATTATTTTATTATGGTTTGGTATTCACTTACACTTAGTAACTGCTAATAAAATTTTGACCAACTTATAAAAGCAATGCTCAGCTTAAACCTCTATTGTTGATCAGCCTTACACTTTACATGATCTCCCACCTTTGGTGAGTTCATGTCACATTATTCCCCACAACTTGTTGAGCGATGAACATGTGTGAGCTTACCCTTGCTGTCTCACACCACCCCCACAGGACAAGAGCAGGTACAATTGGATGGCGCAAGGTGGATGTTGCGTTGTGTTTGTGAGAGGTCTAGGTCGTCGTCTCCCAGTTGACTTTCTGGCGCCAAGGATGGATTTTAGTTCGATCCATATTTACATTTTATTTTGTAAGACTTCCGCTATGTAATAAATACTCTGATGTTATTGACATTTATCTCTATACTCTCTGTTATTATATATGTTGTCTTCTTGGCGCATGTATGAGATGCACCTAGCTTTGTTCCTTAAAGCCGGGTGTGACAGAAGTGGTATCAGAGGAAATGTTGACTGTAGGACGAAACCTAGATAGAAATGGACAAAACCCTTACCTACTTACCTTACTCTGAGTCATTCTATACTTATCTTATCTTGATCCTGTCTCACCTTTTGCTGTCATACTCTGATTACTCTTATCTTTTCAACTCTAAGACAAGATGGATTTTTACATTTATGAACTTTTTCAGAGATAGGGAACCTAAGACGAAATTAAAATTATTTTCTCTATTAAAAATGGTGGTTGATTGTTCTGATGATAAATGTCTGATTTGCTTCTTTGATTGATTGAAACATTATAGTTGGGCATCTTAGCATGTACCACCATAAGGTAATGAATTAACTTTAGTTGGTGACACACTAATCTACTGAGCTAATAAATCCCCCGCAGTAACATTCCTCGTAATTACTCGCCTTGTCTACAATTCTTCCTTTCTTACCATGTGTTTCTAACCTAGATGGGCTACCCCCATACTATTAGAAGAGAGCAGTATAGACTTGATCCTTGGTATGTCATGGTTAAACAAAGGCAAAGGCAGTATATACGCTGTGCTAAGGGAACCATAGAACTCACCAGTTCCAAAGGAGAAAGATTTGAAGTTGGAATTGCAGTAACTACCGCCACTAGACTAACGACATTCTTAGTAGATGGGAAGTTTGTTGGTGTCAACATCCGTGTGGTTAGAGATTTTTCGGATGTCTTCCTAGAAGGGTTACCAGGGATGCCACCAGATAGGGAAGTTGAGTTGGTCATTGATCTCTTACTTGGGACTGCTCCTATTTCTAAACAGTTGTACATGATGTTCATAGAAGAACTAAAGGAATTTAAGAAGCAATTAACAGAGTTACAAGAGGCTCGGTACATTTGTTTGGATTCTTCACCTTGTGGAGCGCCAGTTCTATTTATACAGAACAAAGATGGATCGCAAGGGATGAGCGTGGATTATAGGACCCTTAATGATGTCACTGTGAAGAACAAGTATCCATTACCCCGCATTGAAGATTTATTTGATCAGATGAGAGGTGCAAGGGTATTCTCGAAGATTAAACTCCGACCGGGTTATCACCAAATGAAGATTAGGCCATCAGATATTCCCAAGACGGATTTTTCGCCCGATATGGTTTACATGAGTTCATCGTTATGTCATTTGGACTAACTAATGCACCAGCCTATTTTATGGATCTGAAGAATAAGGAGTTCATGATCTGGACAGATTCGTTGTGGTTTTCATCGACGATGTTCTTATTTATTCCAAGAGTGATAGTGATCATGAGGAACATCTGAGATTGGTGCTACAGAAGCTACGAGATAATCAACTCTACGCCAAGTACAGTAAATGCGAGTTCTGGATTGGTGAGGTGCCATTCCTTGGACATATCATTTCTAATGGCGGAATATTAGTGGATCCTGCTAAAGTCAAGGAGATAGTGGTGTGGAGCATACCCACTACAGTTATGGAGATTCGGAGTTTCCTGGGAGTTGTAGGATATTATCGGAGATTTATTGAAGTATTTTCTAAGATTGCTAAGCCATGACCTCGCTTCTGGAGAAGGGAAGAGAGTTCAAGTGGGATGAGAAGTACCAATATAGTTTTAACCAATTAAAGAAGAGATTGATGTCACCACCAGTGTTGGTTATGCCAGATCTGCAGAAGGGATCTATCATTTATTGTGATGCATGTGACCAAGGTTTAAAGATGTGTGCTCATGCAAGAAGGACATGTGACCGACTACGCGTCTCGACAGTTGCGGAAACAAGAGTCGAACTACCCCACTCATGACTTAGAACTGGCAGCCGTTGTGCATGCGCTTAAGATTTGGAGACATTATATCATGGGAACCAAGTGTCAAGTGTACACGGATCATAAGAGTTTGAAGTATATATTCACACAGAAGGATCTCAACCTTAGGCAACGCCGTTGGTTGGAGCTTATTAAGGATTATGATTTGGTGATTCACTATCACCCGAGCAAGGCAAATTTGGTTACAGATGCCTTGAGTCAAAAGGAACATGTTCATTCAGCTGTTGTTGCCCAGTTACCCGATGAGATTGTTGAGGATTTCAGGAGACTTAACCTCGGGATAGTTGCTCATACTGAAGGAGTTATTATTGATGTGGAACCTACTTTGGAGCAAGAAATCCGTAAAGGACAGATTGGTGATGCTAAAATACAAGAGATTAGGGATCTAATTACTGAAGGTTGAGGTCTAGAATTCATGGAAGACAAGCAAGGCACAGTATGGTTCAAGGACATGATATGTGTTCCTGAGATTGATAGCCTTCGTGAGACTATTTTAAAGGAGGCCCATGACTCGGATTATTCTATTCATCCTGGTAGTACCAAGAGGTATCAGGATTTGAAGCAGAAGTGTTGGTGGTATGGACTGAAGAGAGATGTGGCTACACATGTGGCTATGTGCGATGGGTGTCAAAGAGTTAAGGCCGAACACCAAAGACTAGCTGGACTGTTACACCCACTAAAGATACCCGAGTAGAAGTGGGAAGAGATTGGTATGGATTTTATTACTAGATTGCCTCGCACCTCGAAAGGATATGACTGTATATGGGTAATTGTGGATAGATTGACCAAAGTGGCTCATTTCATTCTAGTCAAGACTACTTATAAGGTATCTCAATTGGCAGAGTTATATATGGCTCGGATTGTGTCTCTACATGGTGTACCGAAGAAGATCATTTTGGATAGAGGATCACAGTTTACCCCCAGATTTTGGAAATATTTTCATGAGAATATGGATGCGAAGTTGAATTTTAGTTCGGCCTACTTCAGACTGATGGACAGACTAAAAGGACTAATCAAGTTTTGGAAGATATGTTGAGAGCATGTGCCCTTCAGCATGGAGGAAGTTGGGATAAAAGTCTACCATATGCTGAGTTCTCATATAATAGTAGCTATCAGGTCAGTCTGAAGATGTCACCATTTGAAGCTTTGTTTGGGAGGAAGTGCAGGACTCCTCTATATTGGGATCAGACTGGAGAAAGACAGTTCTTTGGGCCTGAATTGATTCAAGAAGCAGAAGAACAAGTCCGTATAATTCGGGAGAACTTGAGGGTAGCTCAAACCAGGCAAAAGAGCTACGCTGATAACAGAAGAAGACCACTAGAATTTGAGGAAAGAAATAATGCGAACCTCAAGGTTTCACCACTTCGTGGAATGAGGAGATTCAAAGTCAAGGGAAAATTGTCCCCTCGCTATATTGGACCATTCTGAGTTTTTAGGCGAGTCGAAGAGATGGTCTATCAACTCGAGCTACCTGATAATCTATCTGATGTGCATAATGTATTCCATGTGTCGCAACTTAAGAAGTATATCAGTGTCCCTGCGAAACAGTTACCAATGGAAGAGCTCAGTGTTCAGGGTGATTTGACTTACACGGAGTATCCTATCAAGATTCTTGATACATTGACTCGAGTTACAAGAAATAAGGTGATAAAGATGTGCAAAGTGCAATGGAGTCATCATGGAGAAGATGAAGCTACTTGGGAGAGAGAAGAAGAGCTTCACATAGATTTTCCACATCTTTTCTCTAGTCCTTCCTAAATCTCGAGGACGAGATTATTTTTAAGGGGGTAGGATTTGTGATACCCTATTTGTAAAAGATAATATATAAAAAAAGAAGAAAGGTTATCTTCTCATTTTTATGTGGGTGTTATATTTATTTGCCATCACTGTGAACACCATATTTTAAAACAGATAATTAAAAAATATATGCCACTAAATCATTGCATCATGCTGAGATTTTTATTTTATGTGCATTTTGTGACAATATAAAAATAATTTAAAAAGAAATATATTAAAATCCAAATTTGGAGATTCAACCCTAATTTGCAAGTTGGAGTTTAGAGAAGAGAAAGAAAGTGTTATGTAAAAATAAAGAAATATGTATATAAAAATAGTTAGGTCCTTCTATATTAGTATATTCAGATTGTACATTTAAAATCAGCAAAAGTTCACAACATCAGTTGAATTTAAATTTGAAATTTAAAAAAAATAAGAAAGAAAAGGGAATAACAGAAAAAGAAAAGAAGAAGATGCTACACGGGCCGACTAAATTCATTTCTGGCCCAGCTAACTATTCCGAACGCGCGGCCCACCTCTCCTCGCGCTTGCGCCTGCCGATCCGGGGGCCACTAGTCAGCCTTGCCGCCTCGCGCTCACTGCCGCTCCTGTGTGACTTCCCGTTGGGCCAACATGTCTGCCGCCCGACTGCACCTCGGAGTCTTCTCCCCCGCGCGACTCGCTCGCGAGCTCACCGGCCGCCGGGAAATTCGGGGGCAGTTAGGCCGGTTGATTACCTCCGCCCACCTCTGCAACTATAAGTCTCCGCCGTGACCTCTTGCCTCACCTCTCTGATTCCTTGGTCGAGCCATCATCACCCTCGCGCGCCATAGCTGACGCAGAGAGGAGAGAAAAGTGAGCGCCACCGCGGAAACAGGGGAAAATCGACCGCCATCATCCGTGCTTCGTCTCGCCCACCTCTGGCTACTGGGCCTGGTACGTGGGGTGTCCGCTTTGCACTTGTCCGTGTGGTCGCGGTTCCGGGCAGGGCACCTGGCCGTGTAGCGTCGCCAGCAGAAGCACGAGATCCGCCACCGTCATCCTGCGCCTCCATGCTCATTGGGCATCCGCTGCGTGTTCAGGGGTGTGCGCCTGTGAACCCTCTACGTGAACCGTTGGGCCGCCAAGCGCTCGGCCGACCGGAGGATCGACAATTGCTCGCCGTCGTTTAGCCCCGCCGTGGACCCGCCTCAAGCCGTGGGTAGGACTGCAGCCACCACCATGCCCGGTAAGAAAACCCCCTCTATTTTCGCCTTGTCCTCCTCTTCGCGTAGGACCGGAGAGTGCCGTAGGAGTGAACACCATGTCGCCGGCCCACCTGCCCCGACGACAGCGCCGTCGTATTGGGTTGGGCTCCGCCGTGTCCAAGCGCTTGAGGTGGGAGATGAGGTTCATGCCGTTGGATGCTTATCCAACGGTGGTGATTAGATAGGTGGGATATAAAAATTTATATCCTATTTAATCTTGTACAAAACACATAAAACCTTAGGAAATTCATAACTTCTCTGTTTTAAATCCGATTTGATTCGTTCCAGTTGCGTTAGTATCGTATAAATATTTACTATGCAATAACAACACTTATTATACCATGTCTCATTCTTTTATAATTAGATCTTTATTTAATCTATGTTGGTTAGTCTTGTTAATCTACTTATCATTATAATCTAATAGAATAAATCTATGGTCAAGTTATAACTTAGATTAAGTTAAGGTATTTATTTATAGAATAATCTCTCATATGATTTATATTAACCAATTTATAATATAGTTTAATATTTTAATCACACAAATCCTCTATAAAATCATAACTCCTTAACTGTAACTCTGATTTTAGTGATTCTCGTTCCCACGATCTCGTAGCGACGTGTAGATTATTATTACGCAACTTATTCCTATGTTTGGTGTGATGGTAATTTTGTATATACCATGTTTGTTTGTATTGCTACGACTAGCAGTGAGGTCACGAGGATCTGAAGAATCACCCTGGTAATTGGAATCTCAAGTGCTAGGCAAGTTGTGCCCTTGATTCACTTTTGTTACCCAATAATGTTCTTTATAATCATTTACCATGCATAGGTTTAATTTTGATGGGACCCAATAGGTCACCCTAGATTGTTTATCTCATTACCTTGTTTACCCCTGAATCACTTGGGTAGTTTGCTATTGCTTTATATGGTTTTGGGATAATCATTTATTATATCCATGTTCCAGTTATTATGTTATTTATTTATGTTCATGTCAAGATCATTATATTATTGTTAATTGGAACATGGAGCTTAACTTGAGAAACACGTGCCACCACAAGGGAGGAATGGGACCCCTTGGCTGACTAATTAGGAAAGCTAGTGGAAGACTACCTTACCCGAAAGGGGCAAGGGCAGTAGGGGAGATGTATGCAAGGAGGTTCTCGGGTTGATTTTGCTGCGATGGCGGTCAGACGGGGGATTCTTGCAAGTGCTCTTCCCATAAACTGTAGCGGGTTTTCGGAAGCTAGTGGAACTTTGTAAAGGCCTCGTAGTGGACCCCTAGCCATTCACCTTGGTAGTGTCTAACGGCCTAGCTAACCCTGGCGACATGGGAAACACAACTTGTGGGTAAAGGGTACAACCTCTGCAGAGTGTAAAACTGGTATACTAGCCGAGCTCACGGTCATGAGCGGCTCAGGACTCTCCGATGATTAAATTATGGAACCTAAACTTAATTTGTCATTTGCATTTGCATGGGATTATTAATTTTGTTCTATTATTTTATTATGGTTTGGTATTCACTTACACTTAGTAACTGCTAATAAAATTTTGACCAACTTATAAAAGCAATGCTTAGCTTAAACCTCTATTGTTGATCAGCCTTACACTTTACATGATCTTCCACCTTTGGTGAGTTCATGTCACATTATTCCCCACAACTTGTTGAGCGATGAACATGTGTGAGCTCACCCTTGCTGTCTCACACCACCCCCCACAGGACAAGAGCAGGTACAATTGGATGGCGCAAGGTGGATGTTGCGCTGTGTTTGTGAGAGGTCTAGGTCGTCGTCTCCTAGTTGACTTTCTGGTGCCAAGGATGGATTTTAGTTCGATCCATATTTACATTTTATTTTGTAAGACTTCCGCTATGTAATAAATACTCTGATGTTATTGACATTTATCTCTATACTCTCTGTTATTATATATGTTGTCTTCTTAGCGCATGTATGAGATGCACCTGGCTTTGTTCCTTAAAGCCGGGTGTGACACCAAGACACAATCAATAGACCAAATCCTCTCTAAGCCTCCAAATCAACTCAATTGCTTAGTGACTTGAGAGAGGGTGTTTTGTGTTCTTTTGTTGCTCTTATTGCTTGGATTGCTTTCTCCTTCTCGTTCTTATTCTCTAAGTGCTTTGTAAAGCTTGCAAGAGACACCTAAGCGTGTGGTGATCCTTACGGGGTCTTAGTGACCCAAGTGATTAAGGAGAAGCCTTGACCGGTTTGTGTGATCGATTGAGAGAGGGAAAGGGTTGGAATAGACTGGCCTTTGTGGCCTCCTCAACGAGGACTAGGTTCGTTGGAACCGATCCTCGGTAAACAAATCACCGTGTTCATTTGTGTTAATCTCCACTTGATTTGTTTTCCCCTCTTTTATCTCTCAAAAAGTTCCCTTTTCTAATAATGATTTGAGTTTGCTCCCAAAGTTATCTGTATTGATTGAGCAACTCTAAGCAAGGAGAACTATCTTCGGTACTCAGATTTAATCCTAACGCTAACCTCGGCCTTAGTGCGTGTTTAAAGTTTGTAAATTTCAGGTTTCGCCTATTCACCTCCCTCTAGGCGACTTTCACTTTGCAGCCTGACTTCTGACTTTTTTACTGTGCACTGTTGATCTGACATCATAGTCGACCGTTGGCGCATCTGACTGTTGCTCCGTTGGCTCACCAGACATGTCCGGTGCACACCGTACAGTCCGGTGAATTATAGCGGAGTTGAAAGTCACCTAGAGGGGGGTGAATAGGCGAAACCTAAAATTTATAACTTTAAACCCGACTAGATCCCTTGATTAGTGGTTAGAACAAGATGCACAATTATCGGAGTATAAAACTAAGTCCTTTGCTTGCAAAGAATGTTGCTTTCAAAGAATGTGGAAATATCAAATCAATACAACTAAGAAGTTTATGAAGAATAAAACAAGAGGGCTAAGATAAGAAGAGAAATAACACAAGTTCTTTCTTGCAAGGCGTTGCTTCACAAAATGAGAATTTAACTTGAAGCAACACAAAATAATATAAGCAAGAAATAGTGCAAGAAAACTTAGAGAGGTTAAAAAAACAAATCACAAGCAATAAACATAAGGGACACAGGTGATTTATTTTACCGAGGTTCGGTTCTCGAGAACCTAGTCCCCGTTGAGGAGTCCACTAAGGATGGGTCTTTTTCAACCCTTTCCCTCTCTCCACCGATCACCAAGACCGGTGAGCTCTTCTTCTTCTCAAGGATCACTAAGATCCTACAAGGATCACCACACTCTTAGGTGTCTCTTGCTAGCTTTACAAGTCTCCAAAACTTTGGAGGAAGTTCAATGGGAGTCAAAAAACTCCACGCTCAAATGATCACAAGATGTAGCACACACTTTCTCTCAATGATTCTCACAAGGCACTAAGGCTAAACTCACACGAGTAGCTCTCTTTTGCTTGATCTCTCTTTTGCGGCACTTGTGTTGCTTGTGGTGGCCTAAATCTTATGTATGAGATAGATCAATGAATGGAAGTGGTTGGGAGGGCTTGGATATGTCAACTATATGACTTGGAATGTTTCTTGGGCTCCCACACCTTGATATGGCCGGTTGGGGTAGTATTTCTAGCCACCAACCATCTTGTAGCCATTGGGGAAGACTGCTGTGGATGGGCGCACCGGACAGTCCGGTGCGCCAGCCACGTCACCCAATCGTTAGAGTTCTGGCGGTTTCGACCGTTGGAGCTTTGTCTTCATGGGGCACCGGACAGTCTGGTGCCGCACCGGACAGGTACTGTGCACTGTCCTGTGTGCCTCTGGCGGCTGCTCTGACTTCTACGCGAACAGTCAGCGCACTGCAGCGTTTTTGCAGGTGTCCGTTGCAGTCGACCGTTGCACTGGAGCCGTTGCTCCGCTGGTGCACCGGACAGTCCGGTGGCACACCGGACAGTCCGATGAATTATAGCAGAGCGGCACCTGAGAAACCTGAAGGTGAAGAATTCAGACTGTACGGCCCCTGGTGCACCGGACACTGTCCGGTGCGCCAGACCAGGGTTCTCTTCGGTTTCTTTTGCTCCTTTCTTTTGAACCCTAACTTGATCTTTTTATTGGTTTGTGTTAAACCTTTATGCACCTGTAGAATACATAATCTAGAGCAAACTAGTTAGTCCAACATTTGTGTTGGGACATTCAACCACCAAAATCATTTATAGAAAAAGGTTTGACCTTATTTCCCTTTCAGGAGTGGCTCCCTAAGAAACCCGAGAGTGGGCAGTTTGGTAAGTGCTCGGCCTAGGCACTGGACAGTGTCCGGTGCGTCACTAGCAGCACCATTGCTAGTCTTTGCTCCAAACTTGGTTGAGTCCCCAACTTAATTTCTTTCTTGCTTTATGTTGAACCTTATGCACCTGAGATAAATGATAACTAGACAAACTAGTTAGTCCATGTGGTTTGTGATGGACGTCAAACACCAAAATCGATTATAGGAAATGTTTTAAGCCCATTTCCCTTTCACCTACCCCTAGTGGCGCCGCGCTCTCATGAAAGCTCCACATTCGTCCTCTCCAGGTGGATGTTGGCCCCACCAAGGGAAGACTTGGCTTCACTGACCTAGAGACTCACGTCGTGAAGGGCCATCTGGAGTTGGGTCTCCTCTTCTTGGAGGCAATCGGCTTCGATCCAGACGCCCTCGCCCTCAGAACGAAGTTGGGACACCTCGCTCTCAAGACGTTCGGCCCTAGAATAGGTGCCACACGGAGCTGCGTTGAGTGGATTTATGCACATGTGAACTATAGACTAGGCAAACAAGTTAGTCACAAGGTTGTGGTGATCATCAAGCACCAAAATCAATTAGAGAATATGGTAAATACCATTTCCCTTTCACTATTTGAGAGATATAACTAAAAACTAGGGCATGTTTTGGGAGTAAAGTATTTTTATATTTCCTAGACAATACCATAATATTTTATGTCATATGTGTTTGGTTGCATTTCTGAAAACTATGTTTTTAATACTATGGTATTCTAGATACCGTGGTATTTTTGGAGTATTAGAAACTCCAGTCTAACCTAAACTTTTCATAGCATGGCTAGCTTTTTCTAATACCATGGTTTACAATGTTGTATCCAAATAATGTTTCTTAAAACCATGGTATTTTTAGAACCGGTCAAAACTATGGTATTGCCATGACAAATGTATAGTATTGTAAAATCATGGGTTTTAGAAACATTGTTGCCAAATAGACCCTTAGTTGGTCTATTAGTTGACACGTTCTAAACTTCTCATTTAATTTTAGCTGCTGACTATTAACTTTAGAGGTTTGGAATATGACACCTATAAGCTAGAAAATCCCTTATTATGGGATAAATTCTTAATGCTAAAAGGGGAAATATAGTTTACCTGTAAAAAAATATAGAGCACCGCGTCATGGATATTAGGCTGCCTTCAACAGATCATGCATATGGTCCTACAAAGTGAATTTTGAAATAGAAAATGTGATATGAGATATGATGGGTAAGCTGTTGGAGCCTGAAGATAGCCTTACAGTGGTGTTTGAAAAGCAAGTATTTTTTTGGAGTTTTGAGATAAAACCATGGTATTAGAGAATGCCATGGTATTTTTTTTTACCAAAGGGTGTTTGGCTACCTTGTAAAAAATCCTGTTTTAAACATCATGATCTTGAGTTACCATGGTACTTTTGAAGTATTTGAAACTCCACTTTATTTAAAGTTTTTTTTTTTGTCTATAACTAGCTTCTTCCATACTATACTAAATATCATGGTTTAAGATACCTTGTTTCTAAACCAACAAGTATTGTTTGGGGTGACGTAAAATACTACGGTAATAACATGACATAAATTATGATTTTTAAAATAATTTGTACAAGAACACCCACTTGGTCACAGCGTCGCCGCTCTCGGCTTGTGAGCTGTGACGACCACATCGTTTCACGCCTCTTCCTGTAGGTGCCACTGTGCCAGCGGCATAGCAGGAGCGCAAAGATTTCAGAGTGTGCGCGGCCGGGGAACACGGACTGGGCATAGCAAAAAAAAATCTCGAAAGGTACAGTCTACTGAGAAGTGAATGAAATGAAAGCTCTTGCTAGAGAGAAATGGTAGGCGCCTAGCATAGGTCCTCTGCTTTGTCTTTGCTCAGCTCAGGCGCTGTGGCTGCCTGCAGGCCGCAGCAGGAGAACCCTGCGCGCACGTACTGGCTGCTCCGTCCGTCGATCTCTCTCTCCGTCTCTCTCGCGCGCGCTCTTGCCCTGAGCAAAAGGAATCATTCAAGAGAATCTGGCTGAGCAAGGGCAACTGGACAAGGCATCCGCGCGGCAGCAAGCTTAGAGGGATTTGCTTTGCGTGGGATTTGGCAGGATCCGATCCAGCCAACGGGTACTCCTCCAGTACTGAACTCAGGTGCATTCCCTCATAAGAGATTCCTCCGTTCCACTGTACATTGCCAAAAATAGTCCTGTACATACATACATGGTTGGCTGACTGCTGGATACTGCGTCTGTTCCATCTCCTGATTTTCTTTGCATGCCTATGCGTATATATATGCTAGTTAGATTGGGGCACATGAAGCACATTAGTTCTGCAATTTCATTTGAGAGCTACGGAGATTTCATTAATCCTGTGATTTCATTTGAGAGCTATGGTTCCATGAAGCTCTAAGTCTGTGGCACAGTTGCAGATGAGCTAGCTACTGTTTAAAGAGCAACGGGGAACAACTTCAGACCTTAAAATTGCGGTCCTTTTTATGAAACTTTCAGCATGGTTTAGACCCTGTTCCAATCTCGCGAGATAAACTTTAGCAGCTTTTTTAGCTACTTTTAGCCATTTATAATCTAAACAGGAGAGCTAATGGTGGTAATTGAAGCTAAACTTTAGCACTTCAATTCATATAGCTAAAGTTTAGTAGGAAGCTAAAGTTTATCTCGTGAGATTGAAACGGGGCCTTATTCAGGATGCTTGGCCTTATGTCCAAAGCTAATATGTATGTTTGGTTCTATGAGTTGATCAGTTAAATTAAATGTGTTGAACTATATGTATATCTCCACTTCTTTTCTCGTAAACGTATATATATACTCCATCTAGAATGCTGTGGCAGACTGAGTACAACTGATACTAGAAGTCTAGAATTATGGTTGTGCTCCGGATGTGCTTTCTTTGCAGCTGTTCCGGGCTTTTGGCTGCAGCCGCACAGTGTAGACTTAATTAGTTCCTGCCGATGCAATCGCAGCACTGCCACAGAAAGCTCTAGCTACCAAGCACTACCATAAATGAGAAATCATGTAATTCATGAGATGGCACTAAAATGGACCTAATTTACAACAAAAAACCTTTGATATATTGTTAACTGATTGGGACTGAATCCATCAAAACTAACCAAAACAGCTCAATTCCCAGACACTCATCGCTTCTTTCTTCAATCTTACAGCCAAGATTCATATCTACTGAAAGTAATTATTTTCAAGTAAAACATATACAAGAGCTTAATCAAATATAACTTCCTTATATATATATATATATATATATATATATATATATATATATATATATATATATATATATATATATATATATATATATATATATATATATATATATATATATATATAAATATATACATACATGATACTATATGGATATATACTGGATTCGAAAAGATATTATGAAGTGTGACAGCATCTTGCAGGATAGACTCATCGATCATGTATGAATTTTCGGCCTATGATAACATTGCATTCTCTTTTGACCTACCGTATGATCCATATGTGACGATGAATGGGAGAAATGCCTTGAGAAAAACATATCCTGGTAGAATACCTTACCAAAACACCCTTGCTGGAGTACGTATGAACTTCATCAGATGATCTCATGACAAGACAAGAGATAAAATAGGCGCACATGAGTTCTTGATAGAAAGGTGAGCAGCACCGAGCAAATTAGAGTAGTAGTATCACTGTCGTCCACACAAAACCATACTCTCCACAAGCCAGAATGGAGTCAGTAGACAAGACCTCTTGCATGGTTTATTCTAGATTGCAAATATTTATGCGAAGAAACCAAGTTTAAATGTTCATATAGAACTATCCCCATACATGAATCATGAAATACCACATACTTAATAGTGCTAAGGAACATATACGAAAGAGCCTTTCACAAAGACAGACGCCTCAAACTAGCGGACTTACCAGTAGCCTTCAGGCCTTCACAGGAAAACACCAAATTTCATGTTGTTCACCTCACAAGTCACAACGCAGATCAAACCCGAATGATTTCGACCCACTATCTAGAAAATGCATGCAGGGTGCCAGTAATTAAACGATCGATGATCGACGAGCTAGCACCAAGCTAGCCCTGCATCCCATGCAAAAACGCCGCAGGCGCCGTGGCATCCAGGAGACCGATGGCCGGCGTAGCCAGGCGGGGTTCGTAAGCGAACACCCTGAACCCCGGGCCTCCCGCGGCGATCCCCCCGACGTACGGATTATACGGGCACGGCGGCGCCCACCGCCACTCGTCGCGGCGCGAGTCGAACACGAGCACGGGGCTCGCGGGCCCGCGTGGTGCCAGCACCACGAAGTCGCCGTGCGCTGCGCACTCGAACCCGCGCCCGCCCTCGGCCGCCGCAAAATGCGCGTGCACGTCAGCTGGCATCCGCGCCACTTCGGTCCACGCCCCGCTGCCGCTGCTTCCGCCGGCGACTCCGTGCCCTCCGCCGCGCAGCGTCCACATGCGCACGCTCCGTGGCACGCTGAGGCGGCTCTTCTCGACGGCGGAGACCAGCGCCACCCTCGCCTCGCGCTCTCTCCCGCCGCCGAACTCCACAAGCGCCGGCGACCGCAGGAACCTCCTCATCGGCGGCTGCACCTTGCTCCAGACGTTGGCCGCCACGTCGAACACAAGCACCGCGAACGGCGACGAGCTCATGCAGTAGAACCTGCAACAGTAAATAAACCAGTAGAACTTACATGTAATGTAATCAGTTTGATCTCATGCCGTGTGCTCATGTGTATGCATAGTGTTACACATTCTGCACACACGTGCACTTGAGAGTTGAGACTTGTGACTTCACCTTCCGGACGCGAAAGCCATGCCGGCGCGGGGGTCGAGGGAGGAGAGGCGGGGCAGGATGGAACTTGGGGCCCAGAAACCGGAGGGCGGGACGGAGGCGGCATCGGCGACGAATGTGTCCGCGGAGATGTTCTTGACCGCGAAGGGGGACACAAGGTCGTCGCCGGCAATGACGGCGATGAAAGAGGTGGGTCCCGCGGCGAGGCCGACAGTGGGAGAGAGGCGCGCTGTGGGGCAGAGCGGCAGCGGCGCGAGGAGGCGCGTGATGGGGTTGGCGAGGAGCAGCGTCTTGTGGCCGGACGCGTCCGACAGGAACGCGAGCAGGCCCGCCGACGCGGCCGCCGGGGAGAACCCTTGGCCAGCGCCGGGCGCGGGCAGCGGCAGCGGGAGGCGAGACCAGGAAGGCGCCTGCCTGGTGGGGTCGAGCAGGAGGAGGTACCCCGCGGAAGGGACCGCGAAGGCGAAGAAGGGGAGGTGCGGGGAGAGGAGGAGGTGGGAATGGAGGAACGGCGACGAGTAGATGAGGCTGCAGAAGCGGCGGCAGGTGGCCCGGAGGCGGAGGAAGGACGGCGTCGGTAGGCACGCCAGCACGCGATCCACCAGCGGCTGCGGCAGCCGGCCCCACACGCGGGGGTCCATGTCCACCGCCTCAGATGAGGAGGACAACGGCGAGTGGAAGCGCGGAAGGTAGTGAGGGTGGTGCTGGTGCATCATGTTGCTTGTTGCCCTACGCTCGCTCCTCTTCTGGGGGGGATCCGGATCGGATTACTAGAGTACGTGGGCCGGGAACTGGGAACTACCACAACTCTGCTGGTGTGAACTGTGAAGTTTGGGTTGAAGCCACGAAGTAGCTAGAACTAGCTAGAGGAAGGAAGTAGCAGATGATATATATGGGGCATGCCGCTGAGGGATTTCATGTGAGGCCGGCAAGATTGCAGTTGTAGATAGGGTTGGGTAAAAAATCCGTAGCCCGAAACTCAAACCCGGAATACCTGACTGAATCTGGAATACTCGAAATATCCGAAACCTAAATTTTGTTCGGGAATTTCGGGTAGCAACTTGCAAAACTCGAATTTATTTCGGGTAATTCGGGTATCATAATCGGGTATCTGAATTATCCAAACTTTCATGTGTCATATACGCATGTCATACTTAATTATTAATTTGTGCATCTATAATTATGTATAAGTGTGTATAACTTGAGATTGTAGATTGCTTATGTTTATGTCTATGTATATCATTATTCAAACTGTATTTCTATACTAATTTAATAGGGTGTATGTATTTTTATGAAGCTGACACAACAGTTCGGGAATACCTGATCTTGAACCCGAATTTTTGGGTATTGTAAAACCCGTTGTAATTTTGGGTATCGATTCTCAAACCCGAAATTTTAAATACCCGAATTACCCGATCCAAAATTTTCGAGTAACCCGAACGCGCACCTCTAGTTGTAGTCAACCGGGCATAGAAGTTGATTGGAACGGAATCGAATATGACTCGAGGTACAAATCTAAAGTAAACAGCCATCAACGACTCACAACAGTAAAGCCATAACATTACCAAGTCCAGGACGTTGGACATAGATTATGTCCGACGACTTAAGATTTATATCTGACGAAAATGTCTGTTGGTTCTAAAAGGTAAAAATAACCTTATGTTCGACGGTCTGTTACTTCAAATCAACGGCCGGATTTACAATGCATTGTCAGGTGTCAGATAAAGTTGACGCGGATGGTTTGGTCGTGCCTCTGGATGGTCCACGTGGACGCTAAAATCATTTTACTGAACCCAACACCTTCTGGTTTTGTTGGTTTTCAACGAGCAGACGGTCCACTCATGGCACCAGACGATAATCTTTTCTCCTTTGAATAGTCCATAGTAGAAGTGTGAATTATGCATGGTTCCTGTTCGAAGTTGTCAAAGTATCGCGGACAATTCACTCATTTCTAACAGGAAAGTTTAGGGGCCAGTTATGTGTAGCTTGTTCAGTGGATGGCCAAAACTAGATGTATCCTGTTGCTATAGGTGTTTTGGACTTAGAGACCAATGACAATTGGACTTGGTTCTTTCAGAATCTGAAGGAGGCCATTGGTACTCCTATTGGGCTGACCTTTTGCACAGATTGTGGCCAGGCAGTGATGAAAGCAATTAGTGCGGTGTACCTAACAACAGAACATAGGGAGTGCATGTGGCACATGGTAAAGAACTTCAAGAAAAGGTTTACTGGCAAGGTATTTGATGATCACTTATGGCCAACTACATATTCTTGGAACACATACATGTTTGAGAAGCACTACAAGGCAATGGCTGAAGCAAAACTTAAGGCCATGGCATACTTACAACAGAATTATACAAAGATTTGGACACGAAGCCAGTTCTCAACTATGTCAAAGGTTGACTATGTCACAAACAACCTTGCAGAAGTCTTCAACAACTGGATCAAAGCTGACAAGGGAATGAATTTGGATGATCTATTGGACACCATTAGGCAGAAGATATTGACCAAGTGGAATCACAGGAGGAAGATATCCAGACAGGTGGATGGAAAAATTCTTCCACATATCACCAAGAAGCTAATACAAGAAACCAGAAACCTAGACATTGATGTTGTCACTAGTTCTGATGATGTTGCTGAAGTGGTTGCTAGGGGTGTTAGTAGTTACAGATTTGCAGTGAACTTAGCTGAAAGAACATGTTCATGCAGGGAATGGGAAGTGTTAGGCATACCATGCAAGCATGCCATAGCATTCGTCACATCAATAAGAAATGAGAATCTTGAAGACCATGTTGATCTATATTACCCAGTAGAAAAATTTAGAACTGCATATGAAGGCATAATCCCTGCTATACCGGATAAATCTATATGGCCTAAGAGTGATCATGGATTTTCATGCATCCACCCTTACTAAAATCAACTACCGGGAAGAGGAAACAGTCTAGGTATAAGGGTTGTTTTGAGGATGGTAGGGGCAACAAGGGCAGACACCAATGCCCTATTTGTCATGGATATGGCCATCACTGGTACACTTGCAAGAATGGTGACCCAAGTGATATAGCTGCTATGCTTGCTGATAGGTACAAACTATTTTGAGCAGGTTTTACTATGGACTTGAAACTGACTTTGTTCTTACTATTGACGTCTAATGTGCCATGCTTGTAGGGGTCCACCAAAGAAGAAGAAGCAGGAAATTGAAACTACAACTGAAATGAGCATTGTTCCTGCACTAAGAATGGTTTTCCCTAACATTGGAGTTCAGCCTTCTGTTGGGCAAAATAGGATGAAGAATAGGAAGGGCAAATCAACTTCTAGTTCAGGAGCTCCTAGTTCTATGCCTTATACTGTTTCCATAAGGTTTCTCATTTGTAAAATCTTTTGTTTGTCTTGTTATCAGTACTATAACATCCAGTGCTGACTCATAAGCTCTCTCTTGTCCTAGCAGATCTGAACAAGGTTCTAACCACCTAGAACTGGTCCCTTTGACTATTTTGAGGCCATTTGATGAAGTGCCAGTAGAGGGAGGAGTCGTATATAAATCATGGCCTGAACCAGAGAAGGAGGGAGCATAGAAGCCAAAATCAACAGATGTCTATAGCAGTCCAGTTATGTGCACAAGAAGCAAGACCAATTACACCTCTAGTCCTGCCATGGGAACTAGGAGCAAAAGGAAGCTCAATGTCTGATGTGCTACAGATTGGAGCTCTAGAAACTGGAGATGTGCTAGCTCTTTTGTTTAAAACTGTGATGTGCTAGCTCTTTTGTAAGGCCCTTTTGTAATGGCCAAACTGGTGTGGCCTAGATAGCTTAAAACTGAAACTGATGTTCTGATGTGGCCTAGATAGCTCTTTTGCATGTCATATCAATGTGTAACTGATGTGTTATGGCAAGTAGTGGCACGTAAGGAAACTGAACTTTTACATCTCATGGAACAATCTGAGGGCAAAATCGTACTGTTGCCGTCCAGTTTGCATCCGTTACAAAGTAAATAGACGGCAATGGTGTTTAAGGATAAAAAATTGCTTTCTAATGGCACCAAAGCAGTGACAAGTTTTTGAGTGGTTCGTGTGCAATTCAGATCTTTTATAATGGCTTTAAAGGAATTGTCTCAATCTCATACGGTAGCCGATTTCCAGTATATATTAAAGACCATTTCTGTAGTGGTATTAGGATGGTCTGAACAATTTCAAGGCTGCTAAGCAAGCAGATAGTAAGGATCCAGCAACAACCTAATTTTTAACATGACAGTTAAAGTACATAGTACTGTTATTAAGAATTAATTTGTAACATATTTTTAGTTCATAAAAAATAACAATAGTACGATAAAAACCAAAAAGAATGGTAAAACAACTATTATAATTATCTCAAATAAAAATATAATGCTTAGGGTGTCATAAAACTACTAACTGATTTTCGTAGCTGCCGCCTCACTAAGAAATAACTTATAGAAACTATAAGTTTCAACGCTAATTTTTTGTTGCGGTGTCATAATAAATATGGACGCAACGGTGTGGCCAGTGAACTGCGACCTAGGAAAGAGTATGCACTACCGGAATCGGGAGCTTTGCCGAGTGCCTGAAGCACTCGACAAAGCCTGAAAAACACTCGGCAACGGCTTTGTCGAGTGTCGCACTCGGCAAAGAGGCCTCGGCGAACAGTACATCGGCAAAGACTTTGCCGAGTGCCAGACGATACTCGGTAAAGAAAAACGTCCGTCACGGTGCCGGGTGACGGAGACGATGTCTTTGCCAAGTGTTCTAGATGACACTCGACAAAGAAGTTACCTTTGCCGAGTGTCTATCAACCAACACTCAGCAAAGAATCCGCTAGCGGGGTCCCTTTGTTAGGTTCTTTACCAAGCGCTCTGTTCAACACTCGGCAAAGCATGCCTCTTTGCCGAGTGCCAGGGTCACCACACTCGGCAAAGAAGCTATACCGGTGCCCAGGTATTGGTTCTTTACCGAGTGCTATGGCCCTGGCACTCGGCAAACCATCTCTTTGCCGAGTGTAACACTCGGCAAAGTGACCAGTACACACCTTTTTAATTTGTTTTTTCTATTCCATCCAAACAAACAAAATATACATCACAGATACCATCACATATATCACATATATACATCACAGATATCATCACAGACATAAATATCCAACACAAACATTAATATACAAGTTCTCAACAAACATAAGTATCAACACAAGTTCAGAAGTATCAACACATAGGTCTCAAGCTCTGACATAAGTATTCAACACAAGTTCTGAAGTCTGAACACTAAAAACATAACTCTCATCGAGGTGGGCGGTTGGACTGGTGCTGCGATGGGCTGGGCGCTTCATGAGGGTTGTTGGATGCCGCCCCAGATTGTTCGTGCACAGGAAAAAGATTGCATGTGTTATACCAGATGCATTACCAACATCTAACTACAATTTTGATACTCACAGGAGTATGGAACAGAGCAGGGTCAATTGTAGGGAACAATGGAGGTGGCAGAGTGAAACCCTGTGTGGTGCCAAGGCTCTGCATGTATTGGAACATGTCTACCATCCTCTACTGATCTGCCAGGCGAGCCACCCGCTCTGCCTCCCGCTTCACCATCATCCTCGCCTCCATCTCTTGACGTTCCCTCCTCTCTTCTTCTAGCTATGTCTGTAATATTACAAGCCAATGTTATAGTAACTCAAAGAGAAGGTATATAACTCAAGTAATGACGAGTTACAGAAGCACTAACCTCGAGTTGTTGTATGCAATGCTGTGAGCTATCGTGCCGAGGTCGTACGGCTGGACTCGAGCCCGCGCTCCTTGCTCGCACCTGAGATAGAGTGGGAGTGGACGACGAGTCGATTGCCCCATCGGCAATCCAGTACCGGCCATGTATCTTGCCTCCTCTGACCCTCATAAGCACATCAGGGTCGATCTGCTCGGTCCTCGGATCGTATTCTGGCCATGGACCTCCTGCGCCATGGCGGTGTAGTCATGAAGGCTGCTGTAGATGGCGGGGTTGTTGTACGCCTTGGGCCTATCATCCGGGTTGTAGGTGATGTCGAACATCGCCTTGCCCTTATGGGCCAAGCATAGGCCAAGAAGATGGACCAAGGCTGGCCACCATGTGACGCCGACTACAAGAAAACCAACGAGATAGTTAGAAATAATATTTAATCCAGTGTTATATACCTAAATAAAAAAGAGGGCGTACCCATGCTTCTGCATATTTGCTGAGGATGCAGCTACCTTGGTGGTGAGAGGGACCTTGCATCATCAGACGCCATTCCTGGCTAGCGTTGTGCGCCTTGTCCCACTCAGGCGAGCACCACCTATCCACCATCTATTCCCAGCACAAAGGATGTGCGGCGTACCAATATGGAATAATCTACAAAGTAAACACATACACTGCATATCAGAAGATAAAATTAAATTCATGCATGGAGTACTGGTACCAAACATGCATGACTTTACCTACAGGTACCGGTCCCTGGTCAACGACATAGTTCAGACTTGCTGCTTGGTCACCTTCTCCCTAAGAATGGAGCCTTGGTAGCTGACGATGGCCTAGATTCAGGCCTCATAGTGCATGTCCACGACGAGCTTCTTATAGCTCGTGGTGGCCACCACATCCGCCCTAGCCTCGTATCCAGCCTCGCATCTATAGAAATCCTGCATACAAAAACGATGTATCCATACATTATTTCAAGAATGTGTAACGAATGTGACATATTTTATATTATACTGAGACTTAACCACAGCTCTTGCTTCACCCGCTCCGCCTTGTTATTGAATTCTCGGCCGTCCCGGTCTACTGCATCAGGGGCAACGGCGTAGTGGTCGAAGGTGTAGGCTGGGCCCGTCACTCCGGCGTACTCAACCAGTCCAGGGAAGTGTTCCCTGCACAGCAGGCCGAGGATGCCATTGAGGTTGCGACGATGATCCCCAATATACTCCACAACCGTCCAAGACCTGTCCAAGTGATAAATAAAAAGTATTAGTTTATATTATGATTTTGAACACATAATATGAACAAGAATGAAGAACATAAAGTTACATGCCTCTCCCCATCCGGCCGAATCAGCGGCCGCCTGTCCCGAAGTATGGGACGCTGAGGGAGACTTGCAGGACCTCGTAGGTAGATGCTCCTCGAACCTGAGGCATCCTGCTAAGCTTCGTCGTCGTCCTGCTGCTGGTCGTCGTTGTCGTCCTGCTGTGTCGCCTGCTGCTGGACAAGGTCGTCCTGCTGCGCCCGCCTGTTGTGCCTCATCCTGCTCTGCCTCGTCCGTCGTCCTGCTCCTCCTGCCCCTCCTCCTCCTCCTCAGCCAACTGCCCACCATCTTTATCGAACAACCTGCAATTAAGAGTAAATAAATAAGTACATATAAAAAGATGTATTTAAAAACAAGTGCGAAATAAAAAGTCATATAGCATTACATCGATTAAAAATAATCTTCATATGTGTCGGGGTTAGCCGGATCATAACTCTCATCATCACTATCAACCATTTCATAGTCAACACCATCTGAAGGCGCAAGTTCGTCATTAATGTCATTGCCTTCAAGGATTACTAAGTCATTCTCATTTTGCACCTCCTCATCCTCCTCATCAACAACCATTTCAATATATACGTCCATTCTGATAGCTTCGGTTAAGTCTATCTCAAATCGCCCTTCTAGCCCATCTTCTTGGAAGAACTCTCCATCATATGTATCCGGGTCTAAGTTATAATCTTCATCATTAGGAACATGTAAGCTTCCTTGCAAACTGGGCATAGGAACTTACCTTGAACACACCAGGCGTAGAATAGCTCATACGCCGGTAAGTCATGCATAGAGTACTGGTACCAAACATGCATTCTGAAGTTTGTCTTCGTAGCTCGGTCATATGTCCATACCCTTTCCTCCCAGGCACGTACCAATTCATCGATCAAAGTATTGGGGGCCTTCGGCTTCCGAAGGTCCTCAAAAATATGATTTGACAATGTTTTCTAAGTGAAATATGTGAACAGGTATCTTCGGAATTGGGCCACGAGTATACAGGAATATGGTCAAGACGAAGCTTGAATAGGACAGAAGGCGATCATAACGAAGATAAGATGATCACGAAGCTATGCGCAGAAAAAGCTTCGGCATGACAGCAGAAAAGGGGAACCGACTTATATGGTGAAAAGACAAATTAGACCTCGAAGAATCACTATAGAATTATTGATAAATGTAAAGGGCATTAATGTAATTCTCCACGGGCTGCGCCCTGTGCCTATAAATAGATGAACAGTATTCCCGTACTGTTCACGCTGATCTGGCACCTACTTTTCGCATCACGCCTGTATCTTTACTTTTCGACAATCCAAAGGTACATTTATAATTTGTTGTTATGACTCTGATAATACAAAATAGAAATAAATTGGTGATAATATCTGTGTTATTGTTCGTATTCCATGTATGTATTCTCCTTCATCATATATTGGACTTACGAAGGTCTTTTCCCTCATAACCTTCGTCTGAAATTCATTATATCCGAAGGGATATAATGTCTTGAAGGACGAAGGACTTTAACATTTAACACTTTTTATGTTGCCTTGTTCTTGACTCTTAGCATTTGAGAACAAGTCACCAACATTGGCGCCCACCTCCGGTGAACTCACGTCCATTTTTTGAGTTTTGAACATCTTCGGCAAGCATCACCTTCGTCATGCCGCCGAGGAAAGCTTCAGCCGCAGGGGCTGCTACTCTGCAGCCGCTGGATCCCAATCAGAATGTCCTTTCTCTCAGGGAGGCCCGAAGCCAGAAGAGGAAGGCCACCAGTCCAACGCCTCCGGAGGACGACTTGGATCAAGAAATCCAAAATTTGGAGATGCTCCATCAATAGGTCCAACGGAAGAAGGAAAAGATGGCTCGTCTAGCTGATCTACAAAGGCAGATAGATGAAGCCTCTGAAGAGCTTCGACATCTTGCTCAAGATGACCAGAATCAAAGGCCCCCGCGCAGAGAGCTTCATCAAGAGGGCTTCTACAACGAGGGCGACTGGTATGAAGATTTCCATCATGGAAATTTTGCTTTTGATGATGCTTCTCCCCTGTCAACAGAACTGCAGGCTATACCTTGGCCACAGTCTTACAAGCCACCTCAGCTCCCCATGTACGACGGTCATTCAGACCCGAAGCAATTCTTGATGAGCTATGAAGCAACCATATCTTCGTATGGTGGCAACACGGTGGTCATGACAAAGTCTTTCGTCATGGCTGTCAGGAGTGTTGCACAAACCTGGTACTCCTCTCTTCGGCCAGGGACAATCACTTCATGGCAAAAGCTAAAGGACATGTTGATAACCAGCTTCCAAGGGTTTCAAACGAAGCCAGTTACTGCCCAAGCTTTATTCCAGTGCACCCAGGACCACGAAGAATATCTTCAGGCGTATGTCCGAAGGTTCCTGCATCTGAGGGCACAGGCACCAACAGTGCCCAATGAAATTGTCATTGGGGCCATGATCAAGGGGCTTCGGCCGGGGCCTTCAGCTCAGTACTTTGCCAGAAAGCCTCCTCAAACTTTGGAGAAGCTACTCCAGAAGATGGACGAGTATATTCGAGCTGACAATGATTTTCGCCAAAGAAGGGAGGAAGCATTCAGGTTCTCTGAAATGACCAGGGGCTTCGGAGGAAGATTCCATCCGAGGCACGTCAGGTCAATTCACAATTCTACTCAAAGTGATGACAAAGGGAGTCAACAGCAAAGGCCACAGTGCTCCTCGCAAGCTTCGGGGCAACAGCAAAGTCCTTTCCGACCGCCAGCGCCAAGGGGCAGAGGCGCCAGGGGCTTCAGGGGAAGATTTGGAGATCAACCAAGAAAAATTTACTGCCTATTCTGTGGTGAAGGCAAGGGCCATACCACCAGGATGGGCCATGTTACCATCTAGAAGCAAAAGGAGCTAGCAGAAGCTGCAGCGCAACAGAGCCAGCCGAAGCAGGTCATGCATACTGCTTCGTATCATTCGCCTTACATTCCAGAATATGTAGGCAATCACCCTGCAGCTTCTGTTGCTTCGGCAAGTCAATCCCAAGCATCTTGGTAACAGCCTCCACCGCCACCACCAATGCAACGAGGTCAGCAGCCAGAAGGGAGTCAGCACACTCACCTTCAGCGGGACTTCAGAGAGGAGTCCGAAGCTCGCACAGTCAATAGCACTGTGCCGGAGTCGAAGCATATTTACTGACAAATATCCTACCTCGTCAGCATATTTTCGCATTTCAGTCTTACTTTCTTTTTAATAAGGAACAATTATGGGAAGTTTTAGTGCTTTTTATCGTATTTTAATCTCTTGTAACAGTTTCGTTCTTTGCCATATTAAAAAATGTCTCCTCCATAGGCTTAAGTTGCCGAAACATAAGAATTTATGGGGGCAAGAAGGACCTTCAAATTATCAAAAATTTGTTCTAAAGAATACAGTGCAATTTCTTCGAAGCAGCAAAAGTCGTTCCTAAGGGAGCGTAGTGTAAGTTTTCCGCTCAAAAGTCGTTCCTAAGGGAGCGCAGTGTAAGTTTTCTGCTCAAAAGTCGTTCCGAAGGGAATGCAGAGCTTACAGCGAAAAATAAACGCTGATTCCGTTGAAAGTAAAAGGCAAAGAAGCTCCTAAGGGAGGCTTACAGCGAAAAATAAACGCTGATTCTGCTGAAAGTAAAAGGCGAAGAAGCTCCTAAGGGAGGCTTACAGCGAAAAATAAACGCTGATTCCGCTGAAAGTAAAAGGCGAAGAAGCTCCTAAGGGAGGCTTACAACGAAAAATAAACGCTGATTCCGCTGAAGTAAAAGGCGAAGAAGCTCCTAAGGGAGGCTTACAGTGAAAAATAAATGTCGACCTTCGGCAAGTATCATTTTGCATAACATCACATCATTACATCATTTGCATAGCATAACATCATACATCATAATGCATCAACAACGCAAGAAGGGGTGCTTCAATATTGATATTCGAAGATCGTTTTGAAGAAATAGTGGCACGGCACAAACAATGGCCATGGAAGGGTTATATCTTCGTCAAACTCTGAGATGGAAAGATCTATTGATCATTGATTTTACCAGGATTGGTTACTGATTTTATGAGAGCACGGATATTATTTACGAAGCATGAAAAGAAGGGAAGGTGTTTTTTCGCCGAAGGCTCAAAAACGGTATGTGTATAATGTTTCATGCATCTGCCTCAACAAACTTATCTCCGTATTTGAATGTGTATTTTAGCCTAACTAGTCCACCTTCGTCAGTCTCTTTAATGGTTTCCTCTGGCATTTCCCACTTTTCCACAAGTGGCCATACTTTGAAAGCAATGTGTTCTTGGACCAAATCCCTTGTTCCAATAAAAGAGCAAACAACGCTGAAGGCTCTCTGGCATTCTTCGGCTGCTTCATTCATTTCCACCTTCGGCTTTCGGAGGCCGAAGCGTTGCCAGATAGGGCACATAATGATACCCTTGATATCTTCACGTGATTTCAAGTCATTTTTCACATAAAACCATTCCGTCATCCAGTCGTCGGGCCACCTCTTTCGAAAGGTTGGCACAGGGCAGCTTGACCCAGACCGAGCGCCGAAGCTGTAGCAGCCAAAGTTGTTGTGATACTGCTCTTTGCCCCAGGGTTTTGTCTCATACAATAGATCATGTACGTTACAAAAGCTTTTTGCGTTAGGTTCCAAACCTTGGCTCCTCACGGCCCACACAAAGATGTTCATCCTTATGATTGCTTTGGGGGTAAGTTGGTGAAGGTAGATTTCAAATATCTTCAGTACTTCCACGACAAAACTGCTCAAGGGAAATTGTAATCCAGCTTTTAAGAAGCTTCGGAATATCACGACCTCATTTTCCTCGGGAGTCGGACAAGTTTTCTCTCCTTCGTCAGCCCTCACAACAGACAAGTCCCGAAAATATCTGCCTCTCATATTGACAAGATGATTTTCCTTAATACTGGATTTACCAAAAACTGCATGGCTTGGTCGCAAGGGTCGATCTTCGGAATCTTCACCACCACTATCCACATCGTAACTTTCACTGTCGCCAGTATCTTCAGATAAACCCTCCAAAATCTCCCTGGTAATCTTCTCTGTATTAGTCTTTGACATTGATTCAAGAAAACCCAAATGCATCTCCTCAGAAAGGCTTAGCCTTGAAGCACCAACAACTTTCTTATCTTCAGACATCTTCGCAAATGCTGACAAAGCGCACTCAAAACCGAAGCTTAAAAATTTAGAACCAAGCAAGTACTGTTGCGCGCAGGCTAAAAGTTGGGTGAGTAAAAGCAGCTGGCAAGGGAGCGTGCCAAATAACCTGGCAGTGAGCTCTTATTTATACACCTAGTGCATTGAAAACTGGAGGGTCCCGCTTGTCAAAGACTGTTGCTATTCTATCAAAGGGAAGGTGTTTTTTCGGACATTCGGCTTAAAGCCTTCGTCCATATCGCAATATGAATTTATCATTCCAGTAAATTAATATTGCGAGGGGCTACTGTTGGGGGCCTTCGGCTTCCGAAGGTCCTCAAAAATATGATTTGACAATGTTTTCCAAGTGAAATATGTGAACAGGTATCTTCGGAATTGGGCCACGAGTATACAGGAATATGGTCAAGACGAAGCTTGAATAGGACGGAAGGCGATCATAACGAAGGATAAGATGATCACGAAGCTATGCGCAGAAAAAGCTTCGGCATGACAGCAGAAAAGGGGAACCGACTTATATGGTGAAAAGACAAATTGGACCTCGAAGAATCACTATAGAATTATTGATAAATGTAAAGGGCATTAATGTAATTCTCCACGGGCTGCGCCCTGTGCCTATAAATAGATGAATAGTATTCCCGTACTGTTCACGCTGATCTGGCACCTTCATTTCGCATCACGCCTGTATCTTTACTTTTCGACAATCCAAAGGTACATTTATAATTTGTTGTTATGACTCTGATAATACAAAATAGAAATAAATTGGTGATAATATCTGTGTTATTGTTCATATTCCATGTATGTATTCTCCTTCATCATATATTGGACTTACGAAGGTCTTTTCCCTCATAACCTTCGTCTGAAATTCATTATATCCGAAGGGATATAATGTCTTGAAGGACGAAGGACTTTAACATTTAACACTTTTTATGTTGCCTTGTTCTTGACTCTTAGCATTTGAGAACAAGTCACCAACACAAAGGTTCCATGTACACGCCCATTTTATTCCCCGGGTGTTTGGGAATTATCAACGACACGAATATATTCTGCCTTTGAAAACACACACCAAGGGGGAGATTGATTGGGATAACAAACACGGGCCAACATGTGTACGTGGCAGCACTCATTCCATAGGGATTGAACCCATCTGTGGCCAGCTCAACATGTACATTACAAGCCTCTTCGGCTTTCTCACTGTGAATGGCATCAAAGTGTTTCCATGCTTCACCATCGGATGCGTGCACCATCTTCTCAGGATTGTATCATTTTCCATTTTTACACCATGTCATCTATTTCGCGGATTCCTCGGTCATGTATAGACGCTGGATCCTCGGTATAAACAGAAGGTGCCATAGGATTGTCAAGGGGATGTCGAGCTGCCTCTTCTGTCCATCACCAGAGTCTACCTCCATGAACCTAGACGATTTACACTTGGGACCGTGTTATGCCTCCGTGTATTCTTTCCTAAATAGCACGTAGCCCTTCGGACAAGCATGTATCTGCTCATACGTCATCTTGAGTGCAGGAAGGAGTTTCTGTGTCTCGTACATGCTCTTTGGCGGAACGTGATCCTCCAGAAGGAGGCTCCCAATAACCGTCAACAAGCCATCGAATGCGTCTCGACTCATGCTGTACTACGACTTGAACGCCATTACACGCCCAATGGCATCCAGTTGAGAAACCTTTGTCTGACCGTGAAGGGGCTTCTGTGTCGTGTCAAACATGTCGTAGAATGCCTTTGCAGTCGTCTCTGGCTCGTCATCCGTACATCCTCCGGTGTACTGTGCCTCGTGATAGTCGTTCAACATATCCGCTACCCCCGCATCAGCATCATCATCCTCGGCACGTTGTCTCAGCACCTCCTCTCTCGTATGATGCGCTTCACCATGAAAGATCCACCGAGTATAGCCCGACGTAAATCCATTCTTCCAAATATGTTCAACCATGGCCTTCTTTGATTTCCTTTTCCAGTCGGCACATTTGCTGCATGGGCATGGGACTAGACTCGCTCCTTTAGCAGCTTCGCCATATGCCCGTTCCACGAAATCTTCGGTCTTTCTAATCCATTTAGAGGTGACATCGTTCCTTCCTCTATGGCCCGTGTACATCCACTCACGGTCCTCCATCCTCTAACAGAAGCCTAGCAAAAGAAAATTTTGGTAGCACCTCCCCTGCACGGGGAGGTTTCTAAAACCTGCAAATAAAAGTATCAGCACGATGGCTGACAATCACACACACACACACACACACACACACACACACACACACACACACACACACACAGATATATATATATATATATATTCAATCCACTACATAGCCACATGCAAACTACATTTATATTTTAATCGAATCATTGCCGAGTGCTATCACTTAATATCAAACCTAACAATTTCATATAACCATATGTAGACCAACTACATATAACTATATGTAAATCATTTCATATAACCTAATAATAATCGAATCAATCGCATGTAATTTTGTATAGACCAACCATACACATATATTAGAAATGTATACCTTAGCTGGGGAGGATGGCGGAGATGGCGGGGTGTACGGAGATTGCCGGGAACGAGGGCCGGATTGGCGGGGAGATGGCCGGAGCGGCAATGGTTGGCGGAGATGGCGTGGCGGGGAGGATGGCTGGTGATTGGCGGTGTCGAGGGCGGGATTGGCGGGGAGATGGCATGGCAGGGCGGGGCTGGCGGGGTGGCGGGGCGGGGCTGGCGGGGGTGGCGGCGCGCGAGGCTGGCGGGGTGGCGGGGCGCGGCCATGCAGGGGTGGCGAGGCGCGGCAGGGCGGAGTGGCGGCGCACGAGGGGGCAGAGTGGCGGTGGAGTAGCGGTGCAGCGGGGAGGGGCGGCGTGAAAGGGAAATGTGCCCTTGGGCCATTTCTAAGTATTTTGGTGATTGAGTGCCAACACATGTGCTTAATTGTGAATTTATGTACATGGATGAACAAGGTGCAAATCATGAGATAAAGGTATGTTTCTAAGCCTTAGTACATTTGTTTTGTGGACTAACATATTTGTCTAAGTGTTAGAAACAGAAAGAAGAAAAAGAGAAAAGGGGAGAGAAAGACTTGGCTGTGTGCAGCCAAGGCTCAGCTCGGTCTGGAGCACCGGACTGTCCGGTGTGCACCGGACAGTGTCCGGTGCGCCAGGCCAACTCGGCGCGAACTGGCCGCTCTCGGGAATTCGCCGACGGCGTACGGCTAAAATTCACCGGACTGTCCGGTGTGCACCGGACTGTCCGGTGAGCCAATGGTCGGCCAGGGCCAACGGTCGGCCGCGCAATCCGCGCGGGACACGTGGCCGAGCCAACGGTCGGAAGACGGCACCGGACTGTCCGGTGTGCACCGGACTGTCCGGTGCGCCAACGGCTCTCAGATCTCCGCCGGTCTGCAACGGTCGGGAAGCGCTGGATAAGGAAAGAAATCGGTCACCGGACATGTCCGGTGTGCACCGGACTGTCCGGTGCCCCCGACGACAGAAGGCAAGGATGGCCTTCCGGATTTGCTCTCAACGGCTCCTAGCTGCCTTGGGTCTATAAAAGGAGCCCCTAGGCGCATGGAGGAGATACACAAGCAACTCTTGAGCATTCCTGATCATCCACACTAAGTCTCTGCGCATTCGTTTGTGTTTCTAAGTGATTCGAGCTCTGTTCTAAGTGAGAACTCTGAGATAGTCTTGTGAGCTCGATTCTTGGCCGCGTGTGTGCGTTTTTGCTGTGGATTTGTGTGCGTTGCTTCCCTCCCTTACTCTGTGCTTCTTTGTGATCATATACTTGTAAGGGCAAGAGACTCCAATTTGTGGAGATTCCTTGCAAACGGGATAGTGAAAGGAAAAGCAAAACACCGTGGTATTCAAGTGGGTCTTTGGACCGCTTGAGAGGGGTTGATTGCAACCCTCGTCCGTTGGGACGCCACAACGTGGAAGTAGGCAAGCATTGGCTTGGCCGAACCACGGGATAAACCACCGTGTCACCTCTGTCTTGATCTCTTGTGGTATTGTGTTTTGTTGAGACTTCACCTTAGCCACTTGGCAATAATCGTGCTAACACATAACAAGTTTTTGTGGCTTAAGTTTGAAGTTTTTACAGGATCACCTATTCACCCCCCCCCTCTAGGTGCTCTCAATTGGTATCAGAGCCGTTCTCTTCTCAAAGGGACTAACCGCCCGAAGAGATGGATCCTAAGGGGAAGGGTATAGTGATCAACGATAAAGAGAAGGAGACCTTCGTCAACGAGCCGAAGGATGACAGGCCTACCGACTCCGGCTCGGGCCAAAGACGGAAGGAAGGGAAGAAGAAAAAGACCAGGCGCATCAAGGAGATTGTCTACTACGACAGCGACGAGTCTACTTCTTCCCAAAAGGACGAGGACCACAACGACTACAAACAAAAGACGGTTAACTCAAACTTTTCTTTTGATTATTCGCGTATTCCGCATAGCTCAAATACTCATTTGCTTCCCATTCCACTTGGCAAACCTCCTCACTTTGATGGAGAGGATTACGGATTTTGGAGCCACAAAATGCGTACTCACCTGTTTTCTCTCCATCCAAGCATTTGGGAGATTGTGGAAAGTGGAATGAAATTTGATAGCTCGGATAGCCCTATGTTTATTAATGAACAGATTCATAAAAATGCACAAGCTACTACTGTGTTGCTAGCCTCTTTGTGCAGGGACGAGTATCACAAGGTGAGCGGCTTGGACAATGCCAAGCAGATCTGGGACACCCTCAAGATTTCTCATGAGGGGAACGACGTCACCTTGCTCACCAAGATGGAGTTGGTGGAGGGAGAGCTTGGACGGTTCGCCATGATAAGGGGCGAGGAGCCGACGCAAACATACAACCGGCTCAAGACCCTCATCAACAAGATAAGGAGCTACGGGAGCACGCGATGGACGGACCACGACGTCGTCCGCCTAATGCTCAGGTCCTTTACCGTACTTGATCCTCATCTCGTGAACAATATTCGTGAGAATCCCAGGTACACGATGATGACGCCCGAGGAAGTACTTGGAAAATTCGTGAGCGGGCGGATGATGATCAAGGAGGCAAGATACGTCGACGACGCGTTGAACGGACCACTCCACGAGCCTCAACCCATTGCTCTAAAAGCAACGAGGAGCAAGGAGTCGCTACCTAGCAAGGTGGCGCAAGTCGAGGCGGCCGGGCTCAATGATGAAGAGATGGCTCTCATCATCAAGAGATTCAAGACGGCGCTAAATGGTCGCAAGGGGCAGCCAAGCAAGACCAAGACCAAGGGGAAGCGCTCATGTTTCAAATGCGGTAAGCTTGGTCATTTCATTGCTAACTGTCCCGATAATGGAAGTGACCAGGAAAAGGGGAACAAAAGAGAAAAGAAGAAGCAATACAAGAAGGCAAAGGGCGAGGCGCATCTAGGAAAGGAGTGGGACTCGGATTGCTCCTCCTCTGACTCCGACAACGAAGGACTCGCCGCCACTGCCTTCAACAAATCGGCTCTCTTCCCCAACGAGCGTCTCACTTGCCTTATGGCAAGGGAGAAGAAGGTAAGTACTCAAGACTCCACTTATGTTTCTTCTAGTGATAGTGAGTCTAGTGACGATGATGACATAGATTATTCTTGCTTGTTCAAAGGCTTAGATAGATCTAAGATAGATAAAATCAATGAATTGATTGATGCTTTGAATGAAAAGGATAGGCTTTTAGAAAAGCAAGAGGATTTATTGTATGATGAACATGATAAGTTTGTAGAGGCACAAAAATCATATGCTTTAGAAGTGAAAAGAAATGAAGTGCTTTCTAGTGAAATATCTTCTTGTCATGAAACCATTGCTACTTTACAAAGTGTTAATCATGATTTAAATGCTAAATTAGAAGTAACAAATAAATCTAAGTCTTGTGTTGAAAATGTTACAATTTGCACTAGGTGTAAGGATTTTGATGTTAACACTTGTAGCAAACACTTAGTTTCAATTTCAAAACTAAAAGATGAAGTGGCTAGTCTTAATGCTCAACTTAAGACTAGCAAAAGTGAAGTTGAAAAGATAAAATTTGCAAGGGATGCCTATACAATTGGAAGACATCCCTCAATTAAGGATGGGCTTGGCTTCAAGAGGGAAGCCAAGAACTTAACAAGCCATAAGGCTCCCATCTTCGTCAAGGAGAAAGGGAAGGCCCCTATGGCTAGTAATGCTAAAAAGAATCATGCTTTTATGTATTATGATAGGAGACATGCTAGAAATGCTCATAATCATTTTGATTCACATGTTTATGATTCTCATGCCATGTTTGCTTCTAGTTCTTCTTATAAGCATGATAGAGATATGTGTAGGAGAAATGTTGTACATATGCCTAGGAGAGATATTGCTCATGTACCTAGAAAGAATGTTATTCATGCTCCTAGGAAAGTAGTGAATGAACCTTCTACCATTTATTATGCTTGTAATGCTCCCTTTGCTATTTGTAGAAAGGGTAAGAAGGTAGTTGCTAGGAAATTAGGGGCTAGATGCAAGGGAGATAAATCTTGCATTTGGGTCCCTAAAGATATTTGTGCTAACCTTGCAGGACCCAACATGAGTTGGGTACCTAAGACCCAAGCCTAAATTTGCCTTGCAGGTTTATGCATCCGGGGGTTCAAGCTGGATTATCGACAGCGGATGCACAAACCATATGACGGGGGAGAAGAAGATGTTCACCTCCTACGTCAAGAATAAGGATTCCCAAGATTCAATTATATTCGGTGATGGGAATCAAGGCAAGGTAAAAGGGTTAGGTAAAATTGCAATTTCTAATGAGCATTCTATCTCAAATGTATTCTTAGTGGAGAGTCTTGGATATAATTTGCTATCTGTTAGTCAATTATGTCAAATGGGATATAATTGTTTATTTACAAATGTAGATGTGTCTGTCTTTAGAAGATGTGATGGTTCACTAGCTTTTAAGGGTGTACTAGACGGCAAGCTTTATTTAGTTGACTTTGCAAAAGAAGAGGCCGGTCTAGATGCATGCTTAATGGCTAAGACTTGCATGGGCTGGCTGTGGCATCGCCGCTTAGCACATGTGGGGATGAAGAACCTCCACAAGCTTCTAAAGGGAGAACACGTGATAGGTCTAACAAATGTTTATTTCGAAAAAGATAGACCTTGTGCAGCTTGTCAGGCAGGAAAACAAGTGGGAGGAGCACATCACAGCAAGAATGTGATGACCACGTCAAGACCTCTGGAGCTGCTGCATATGGACCTCTTCGGACCCGTCGCCTATCTAAGCATAGGAGGAAGTAAGTATGGTTTAGTTATTGTTGATGACTTTTCCCGCTTCACTTGGGTGTTCTTTTTGCAGGATAAGTCTGAAACTCAAGGGACCCTCAAGCGCTTCCTCAGGAGAGCTCAAAATGAGTTTGAGCTCAGGGTGAAGAAGATAAGGAGCGACAATGGGTCCGAGTTCAAGAACCTTCAAGTGGAGGAGTTTCTTGAGGAGGAAGGAATCAAGCACGAGTTCTCCGCTCCCTACACACCACAGCAAAATGGTGTGGTAGAGAGGAAGAACAGGACGCTAATCGATATGGCGAGGACGATGCTTGGAGAGTTCAAGACCCCCGAGTGCTTTTGGTCGGAAGCCGTGAACACGGCTTGCCACGCCATCAACAGGGTCTACCTTCACCGCCTCCTCAAGAAGACGTCATATGAGCTACTAACCGGTAACAAACCCAATGTATCGTACTTTCGTGTATTTGGGAGCAAGTGCTACATTCTAGTGAAGAAGGGTAGAAATTCTAAGTTTGCTCCCAAAGCTGTAGAAGGGTTTTTATTAGGTTATGATTCAAATACAAAGGCGTATAGGGTCTTCAACAAATCTTCGGGTTTGGTTGAAGTCTCTAGCGACGTTGTATTTGATGAGACTAATGGCTCTCCAAGAGAGCAAGTTGTTGATTGTGATGATGTAGATGAAGAAGATGTTCCGACGGCCGCTATACGAACCATGGCGATTGGAGACGTTCGGCCACAGGAACAAGATGAAGGAGATCAACCTTCTTCCTCAACGACGGTGCATCCCCCACCTCAAGACGATGAACAGGTTCATCAAAAGGAGGCGTGTGATCAAGGGGGAGCACAAGATGATCACGTGATGGAGGAAGAAGCGCAACCGGCACCTCCAACCCAAGTTCGAGCGATGATTCAGAGGGATCATCCCGTCGACCAAATTCTGGGTGACATTAGCAAGGGAGTAACTACTCGATCTCGATTAGTTAATTTTTGTGAGCATTACTCTTTTGTCTCCTCTATTGAGCCTTTCAGGGTAGAGGAGGCCTTGCTAGATCCGGATTGGGTGTTGGCCATGCAGGAGGAACTTAATAACTTCAAGCGCAACGAAGTTTGGACGCTGGTGCCTCGTCCCAAGCAAAATGTTGTGGGAACCAAGTGGGTGTTCCGCAACAAACAGGACGAGCACGGGGTGGTGACGAGGAACAAGGCTCGACTTGTGGCAAAAGGTTATGCCCAAGTCGCAGGTTTGGACTTTGAGGAGACTTTTGCTCCTGTGGCTAGGCTAGAGTCCATTCGTATCTTGCTAGCATATGCCGCTCACCATTCTTTCAGGTTGTACCAAATGGATGTGAAGAGCGCGTTCCTCAACGGGCCAATAAAGGAGGAGGTGTACGTAGAGCAACCCCCTGGCTTCGAGGATGAACGGTACCCCGACCACGTGTGTAAGCTCTCTAAGGCGCTCTATGGACTTAAACAAGCCCCAAGAGCATGGTATGAATGCCTTAGAGATTTTTTAATTGCTAATGCTTTCAAGGTTGGGAAAGCCGATCCAACTCTTTTCACTAAGACTTGTAATGGTGATTTGTTTGTGTGCCAAATTTATGTCGATGACATAATATTTGGTTCTACTAATCAAAAGTCTTGTGAAGAGTTTAGCAGGGTGATGACGCAGAAATTCGAGATGTCGATGATGGGCGAGTTGAACTACTTCCTTGGGTTCCAAGTGAAGCAACTCAAGGACGGCACCTTCATCTCCCAAACGAAGTACACGCAAGATCTGCTAAAGCGGTTTGGGATGAAGGACGCCAAGCCCGCAAAGACTCCGATGGGAACCGACGGACACACCGACCTCAACAAAGGAGGTAAGTCTGTTGATCAAAAAGCATACCGGTCAATGATAGGGTCTTTACTTTATTTATGTGCTAGTAGACCGGATATTATGCTTAGCGTATGCATGTGTGCTAGATTTCAATCCGATCCTAAGGAGTGTCACTTGGTGGCGGTGAAGCGAATTCTTAGATATTTAGTCGCTACGCCTTGCTTCGGGATCTGGTATCCAAAGGGGTCTAACTTTGACTTGATTGGGTACTCAGATTCCGACTATGCTGGATGTAAGGTCGATAGGAAAAGTACATCAGGGACGTGCCAATTCTTAGGAAGGTCCCTGGTGTCATGGAACTCTAAGAAACAAACCTCCGTTGCCCTATCCACCGCTGAAGCCGAGTATGTTGCCGCAGGTCAGTGTTGCGCGCAACTACTTTGGATGAGGCAAACCCTCAGGGACTTTGGCTACAATCTGAGCAAAGTCCCACTCCTATGTGATAATGAGAGTGCTATCCGAATAGCGGAAAATCCTGTTGAGCACAGCCGCACAAAGCACATTGACATCCGGCATCACTTTTTGAGAGACCACCAGCAAAAGGGAGATATCGAAGTGTTTTATGTTAGCACCGAGAACCAGCTAGCCGATATCTTTACCAAGCCTTTAGATGAGAAGACCTTTTGCAGGCTGCGTAGTGAGCTAAATGTCTTAGATTCGCGGAACTTGGATTGAATTGTAGCATACATGTATTCATGATTTTGATCATGTTCCTTTCTGCATTTTTGTTGCTTATTATGGTGCTCAAGTTGTACAAACACTCCCTGGACCTCACAAGTCCGTTGCAATGTGATGCACATGTTTAGGGGGAGATGTGTTACAACTTGACCCTTTGAGACTAACCATATGTTTGAGTTTGCTTGTGTTAGTCACAAAGGAGAATTGAAAGGGAAAAGGTGGACTTGGACCATGAAAGACTTCCACTGCACTCCGATGAGGGGTAACTTATTCCAAGTCCATCTCATGAACTCTTATTGCCATTTGCTCTTAAGTGAAGATTTTGGTGAGGCAATGGGGTTAAAGGGCCAAGATTGATCCCGTTTTGGTGCTTGATGCCAAAGGGGGAGAAAATAAAGGCCAAAGCAATAAATGGATCAGCTACCACTTGAGAGATTTTGAAAATAGTAGAATAGAGTTTTTGGTTTGTCAAAATTCTTAAGTTGTCTCTCTTGTCAAAAGTTGGCTTCTTGTGGGGAGAAGTATTGATTATGAGAAAAAGGGGGAGTTTTTGAAATCCTTGATCAATCTCTTTTTGAATGACTCTCTTTATGCTTAAACATGTGTGTTTAACTTAGAGATAGAGATTTGTGTTTGATTTGCAAAAACAAACCAAGTGGTGGCAAAGGATGATCCATATATGCCAAAATTGATTCAAAATAAATTTAAGTGTTATTTGAATTGAGTTTGCACTTGTTCTAGTGGCTTTATGTTGTGTTGGCATAAATCACCAAAAAGGGGGAGATTGAAAGGGAAATGTGCCCTTGGGCCATTTCTAAGTATTTTGGTGATTGAGTGCCAACACATGTGCTTAATTGTGAATTTATGTACATGGATGAACAAGGTGCAAATCATGAGATAAAGGTATGTTTCTAAGCCTTAGTACATTTGTTTTGTGGACTAACATATTTGTCTAAGTGTTAGAAACAGAAAGAAGAAAAAGAGAAAAGGGGAGAGAAAGACTTGGCTGTGTGCAGCCAAGGCTCAGCTCGGTCTGGAGCACCGGACTGTCCGGTGTGCACCGGACAGTGTCCGGTGCGCCAGGCCAACTCGGCGCGAACTGGCCGCTCTCGGGAATTCGCCGACGGCGTACGGCTAAAATTCACCGGACTGTCCGGTGTGCACCGGACTGTCCGGTGAGCCAATGGTCGGCCAGGGCCAACGGTCGGCCGCGCAATCCGCGCGGGACACGTGGCCGAGCCAACGGTCGGAAGACGGCACCGGACTGTCCGGTGTGCACCGGACTGTCCGGTGCGCCAACGGCTCTCAGATCTCCGCCGGTCTGCAACGGTCGGGAAGCGCTGGATAAGGAAAGAAATCGGTCACCGGACATGTCCGGTGTGCACCGGACTGTCCGGTGCCCCCGACGACAGAAGGCAAGGATGGCCTTCCGGATTTGCTCTCAACGGCTCCTAGCTGCCTTGGGTCTATAAAAGGAGCCCCTAGGCGCATGGAGGAGATACACAAGCAACTCTTGAGCATTCCTGATCATCCACACTAAGTCTCTGCGCATTCGTTTGTGTTTCTAAGTGATTCGAGCTCTGTTCTAAGTGAGAACTCTGAGATAGTCTTGTGAGCTCGATTCTTGGCCGCGTGTGTGCGTTTTTGCTGTGGATTTGTGTGTGTTGCTTCCCTCCCTTACTCTGTGCTTCTTTGTGATCATATACTTGTAAGGGCAAGAGACTCCAATTTGTGGAGATTCCTTGCAAACGGGATAGTGAAAGGAAAAGCAAAACACCGTGGTATTCAAGTGGGTCTTTGGACCGCTTGAGAGGGGTTGATTGCAACCCTCGTCCGTTGGGACGCCACAACGTGGAAGTAGGCAAGCATTGGCTTGGCCGAACCACGGGATAAACCACCGTGTCACCTCTGTCTTGATCTCTTGTGGTATTGTGTTTTGTTGAGACTTCACCTTAGCCACTTGGCAATAATCGTGCTAACACATAACAAGTTTTTGTGGCTTAAGTTTGAAGTTTTTACAGGATCACCTATTCACCCCCCCCCCTCTAGGTGCTCTCACGGCGACGTCAAGTGTTTGAGATAGACTGAGCGAAGAGGAAGACGCGGGCGTAATATTCACCGTCTTTGCCAAGTTCTAGATCGCGGGCACTCGGCAAAGATTTTTTAAAAAATTAAAAAAGATATACTTTGCTGAGTGCCCCGGATCTGGCACTTGGCAAAGACGTCTTTGCCGAGTGCCCATTGACATGCACTCGGCAAAAATTGGACTTAGGGTTTTTAAAATACTTTGCCGACTGCCACACGGCCGAGTGTCCAAGCGTGGGCACTCAATAAAGTATATTTTTATTTTTTTTATTTTCTTTACCAAACTTTTTGTGGTATGTTCCTACACTATGTAGACCTACATGTACCATTTTAGGACAATTATAACATTGTTTTCTATAACTACTGGATTTAGTTCGTTTATTTGAATTTCTTTGAAAAATTCATATTTGAACTGCAAGTCACTCGAAACTTGGAAAACCGTGCATGCAAAAATGGTATCCATGCTATTTAGCATAAGTTACGACCGATTTCAGGAGCGGTAGGAAACTTCGAGCACCATACTCACTGAACATGGTCGTGAACTTGTCATCCAGCTGTTTAAAAATTGTATAAAACACAAAGTCAGAAAATCATGAAACTTGTCCACGTGTCATGATATCATATGCAGAGGTTGTGATAAAAATTTGAGAATGTTTCAAAAAAGTTGTGAGACACTATGTGTAGAAACCTAGGAGAACTACATTGAAACTCTATGATTTCATGTGTAGTTCTCTTAGGTTTCTACACATAGTGTTTCACAACTTTCTCAAAACATTATCAAATTTTTATCACAGCCTCTACATATGATATCATGATACGTGGACAAGTTTCATGATTTTCTGATTTTATTTGTGTTTTATACAATTTTTAAACAGCTGGATGGCAATTTCACGACCATGATCAGTGAGCATGGTGCTCGAAGTTTCCAGTCCCCTCCTGAAATCGGTCGTAACTTGTTCTAAATAGTATAAATATCATTTTGCATGCACGGTTTTTCAAGTTTCGAGTGACTTGCAGTTTAAATGTGAATTTTCCGAAGAAATTTAAATAAACGAACTAAATCCAGTAGTTATAGAAAACACTGTTATAATTGTCCCAAAATGGTACATGTAGGTCTACATAATGTAGGAACATACCACAAAAAGTTTGGTTATGAAAAGAAAAAAATAAAAAATATACTTTGCCGAGTATCCAGAAATGACACTCAACAAAGCTTGCTCTGCCGAGTGTTAACGCTCGGTGCTGGGCAAACGTTAACGGCCGTCAGCTATAGACGGTCGTCGACGGTTCTTTAGCGAGCGCCGCCTTTGCCGAGTGTTTGGCACTCGGCAAAGAAGTCTTTGTCGAGTGTATTTCTGTGCTGAGAGTCCTGCTCTCGGTAAACGCATTCTTACCGAGAGCAGAACTTTACCGAGTACGGTACTCGGTAAAGTAGCACTTACCAAAGTCACGGATTCCGGTAGTGATGGCGTGTAGGCTCCATAGATATAAATTAGGTCCTCGTCTCCAACGTTAAAGTAGTGGTTTTTTGTGTTTTCATTACGTGTGTAGTAGATCTGATTTCTCATGTGGGAAATTGTTTCCTCCTCTTTTTAATTAATATTTTTGCTATGTCACTAAATTACTTATGTGCCAGCTAAATTAATGTTATAGAAACTAAATGATGTGGATGATTAGGACTGCCCTTAATGCTTTTTAAGAAACAGGTGGTGGTGGGTAGATGATTCTGTCCACCATCTGTCGTTCGCTCGTGAGGCTATGGCGCTTGTCCCTTGTCGCGTGCAATCGAGCGCGCGACGTTGGTGTGTTGTGGCTTCACGGTGTCACACCTCGTAGACCGGCGTTGCCGCATCATGCGATTTGTCTGTTACCATTCCCATTCTCGCGTCGCTGTCGGGGCGTTGCGTCCCTGTGCTTCCCTGTTTCTATTTTTGTACAGTGCTGCCGGCTGCGCCCTTGCTGAAATGCCGCTGCGCTTAGCTTGCACATCGTCTTCGCTCAGGCCTCAGCTCTCCGCTTCTCATAAAGACTTCATGGCACTCCTGACTCCTGTGAGCTACGACGACGCCTCGGGTATGATCCTCACACACGTAAGGATAGATGCGTACAGTTTCGTGCTTGTCAGTCGTGAGAAGCTAGCTAGGAAAGTAGTAGGAAAATTAAACCGCAAATTTCATTGGTGTTTAGGGTTAGTTTGGAAACCACATTTTCTCAAGAGATTTCTATTTTTCCATGAAAGAATAAACTATTTTTCCTTAGAAAAATTGATATCTCTTGAAAAAATAAGGTTTCCAAACTAAGCTTGTTTGGAGCGGGATCATGCGGCTTTGGCTGTCTTCGGTGAGCCAAGTAAAATAGAGAACGTGACAGCGTAGATGACAATGTTTGATATTATTTATAGATCGACTGAAATTTTAAATTGAGGATGAGATAGAAGATAGGATATGAACTGACAGACAGAGCCCAAAAACATTACCGCTTCCGCTTTCTTCAATTTTCTAGTTGTATTTTGCCACTCCTGTAATCTAATGTTTTTAGATATAGTGCCATCAACTCGTATATCTATATTATTTTTTAGTGATTTGATATTTTGAATCATAAAGTATTGATTTTTTGTCTGGTTATATAAATAATTACAAAGTATTAATTGTTTTTGTGCTAACACAATAATCAGATTTCACTATATTTGTGGTTTTATTTAACGGGACTTTTATTCTTAGAACTAAAAACCACTGATTATGTCTATATAAATTGTAACAAACTAAAATTATAATTTCGCAAATCTAGAGTCGTCGGCTGCCTCAGTGCTATACTAGGTGCCAAACGACACCTGAAAATAGAGTAGGAAAATACACAGCTTCCATTTTTTTCATTCATTACGTGCATGTATCCTACAATATGATTCAAATTAATATATTCTCTGATCAACAAATGTGTAACAATTTGTACTGGTTATATATATCATACAAAATTTAATATTTGTAATTGTGTATATGCACTACCGAAATCTAGCTCTCTGTCGAGTGGCTAAATCTTTATCGAGTGTTTTTTATCGGGCACTAGACAAAACATGCTTTGCTGAGTGCCACTCTCCGCAAACGACAGCACTCAGCACAGACCGCATTTGTCGAGCGGAAAACTCTCGACATAGAATAATACTCGACAAAGAATGCTTTGCCGAGAGTCAAGCTCTCAACGAAATGTGACCCAATAAAGGGCCGTCAATAGCCGTCCTATGTCGAGTGTCAGGAGTTGACACTCGGTAAAATAACTTCTTTGTTGAGCGTCCTATGGCTGACACTCGTCCTATGGCTGACACTCGATAAATTAGTTATTCGTCGAGTGTCTTTCCTTCACACTCGGTAGTAAAGTATATTTTTATTTTTTTACCGAACTTTTCTACTATGTTCCTACATTATATAGACCTACATGTTCCATTTTTCTATAAATATTAGATTTAGTTTGTTTGATTGAATTTCTTCGGATAATTCAGATTTGAACTGTAAGTTACTCGAAAAATGGAAAACAGTGAATGCAAAAATGATATTCATGTTATTTAGCACAAATTACGGCCTATTTCAGGAACATGCCAGAATTTTCGAGCACCATGCTCATGAACACTAACAGAAATAGCTATTTTGTCGAGTGTCTGAAGCACTTGGCAAAGCCTAAAAAACAATCGGCGAAGGCTTAAGAAAGCTCGGTGAACTGTACATCGGCAATGGCTTCTTTGCCGAGTACTTTTTATCGGGTACTCGGCAAAGACTATACCGAGTGTCACTCGGTACTCGGTAAAGAAAAGTCGACGTCAGGTGACGGTGACGGAGCCTGTGCCGAGCACCCACCGAGTGACATTCGGCAAAGGCTCACTCTTTGTCGAGTGTCCGATGTACTGAAACTCGGTAACAAAGCTCCCCGTGGGCCCCTTTACCAGTTCCATTGCAAAGCCGCGAGCACTCGGCAAAGAGCTAGATTCCGATAATGGAAACATGACCGTAAACTTGTGATCTAGTTGTTTTAAAATTATATAAAATACAAACAAAGTCAGAAATTCATGAAACTTGTCGACATATCATGATATCATATGTAGAGACTCTGATAAAAATTTGACACTTTTTCATAAAAGTTGTTACGCACTATGTGTAGAAACCTAGACGGAGTCCATAGAAGTTTTATGATTTCATGTGCAGAACTTCGAAGGTTTTGGAGAATGCAAGGGCCAAGACGCAACGCATCCTCGACCTTCTGTGCAGGGAACACTTACCAGAGACTTCTTTGCCGAGAGTCACACTCGATAAAGACTTTGCCAAGAGTTTTCTGGGGGCACTCGGCAAAACAGCTGTGTCTGGTAGTGATGGCAAATCTCATGTGAAATCCTTACTAATACTAGCATATAGCAACTCATGTTGATTTATATTATATAAAGAAACCGTATATCGTATATAGAACCCGTAGCGATGTAGGGTAACTAACTGGTGAAATAGAGTATAGAAGGTTTCAATTAAAATGTGTCGTAGCATCTACATCATATTAGGTCAAACCATATACCAATGTCCTAGAATGGGCAATCATTATCAATCATCACTATGGGATAAGTTTAAACTGATAATGTTATATGTATTGCTGCAGGTTCATAAGCCATGAACCAATCACTTACTGCTGAATTTTAAAATCAATGAGTAATAGACCTCGATCCTAGACCTAAAATTTCAATTGACCCGCTATCGGGTTCGTGTCCACGTCATTATCCTCTCTCTTGTTTTCCACCACCCTCATTCCCTCTCCCTCCCTCCCTCCCTCCCTCTCTATGTGCCTCCCCCGATCTCCTCTCTTTTCCCATGCTATTTGCTCTCTGCTCTAGTAAAATTCCGGGTCTAAGTGACATATCATACCATGTTTAGGGACTCAGTTAACTCTAATATGACACACCATATCAACATTTGATTGAACAAACCAGGCTTAGATAGACCGATTGTTGAGATAAGATTTGGCACCTGAACGATCGAACGGTCCATCCTTGTGTCTCATACGGCCCGCGAACAGATTAATTCAAGCTAGAGTCCTTATTCCTTGCGAAGTTATCCTAATAGCTCGCGGGAAACTATTGGATTTCGCCTAGGAATGGATCCAGACCTCCTCCCCTATACATATGAAGTGGTACGACCGATTGAATCAACCAACAACAATGGATATACAAACCAGTTTTTACCTTATTTCTTTATGCATTAGATCTATGAGTAGTTCTAGCCATTGTTCTCAATCTTAATCTTCGCCTCACTTCAGATCTACGTCATCTTGAGGCGTCTTGGATGGTCTGTCGATCTCAAGACAACCTAAGATCTTTTCTCCCCAACGGGGTCCCTCCCGCGAGATGCAGGATCTAGGTACTTCCTGGAGCTCTCTTTGTCATCATGGATGGTCTAGTGACATATCTTGGACCGTCAGGTGATCTACCGTAGATGGTTCGGTGACCTATCGCAGACGATCCGTCAGCCCACAGAGAAGTCTCTAAGGTTCTATAAGTTGCGCGCAGGTCATAGGGATCGTTAATATTTGGCCCCAAAAAGCGCTATAACGTACCAAGTTCGAGGATCCTGATGAGAATAGTTCATACATCACTATACGCATATATACTCCTACTTAATTTACTACTACCTCCGTTCTCGAATATTTATCGTTCGTTAGTTTATTTTTTAACTAAACTACGACAAATAAAAAATAACGGAGTGAATATTATTTGGATCACATACCATCAATTGTCATCAAGTCGTCATGGTCCTCCTACACATTCATCACAAGTTTGGAGTACAGCCGTATGGTACAGGCGGCATGCCGCCAGTGCATTCGGATGCTTCTTCACTACACCAGTAGTCTACGATGTATAGATGATGTAGCCTAGCTGCGACACACTGTAGCACCGCAACTTACGGTACAAGAAGAGAGATCCTTGGATCGTATGATGATCGCGGCTCTCTCTCTCTCTTGCACCGATCGCGTGTGTGATGGAGATACATAGATGCTGACACACTGATAACGTACACGTAGGTATAGATGTGCTTCCATCCGGATCCCTGGATACCGGCACGTATGTACGTACGCGTGATATTTGAATCTGGTATTTCTTCCTCCCAGTTCTTACGCCGCCGTGCTCATGTCCGGCATCTCTCGTGGTGGCATGGCGAAGGAAGGTTTCGAGGCTGATGGCTGGAGAATGGCGGATCGCCGGCGCCAGCCTTTTCATGCTGCCCATCGCGGTTGTTCCTCTAGTGCTGATAGATGGGCATTTCGCGGTCAGATTGCCCGTGGCCATGACTCATGGCGTGGTCGTGGCGGTCGCACCTTTGGGGCTCGTGTGTCGGATATGCACCTTTTGACAGAGAGCTTGGTGATTCTAGCATAGAGGTGGGTGCTGAATTGTATAAAAAAAGAGTCACCGATGTTGTATCCGGAATTGCAGATAAAGGAAAGAAGCGTCGTGAAGAGCTATGCTGCGACATTTGTGAAGCTGATCACATCCCAGATGAGTGTCCGGTGTTTAATGGTCCAAAGCCACAGGCAGCTCTATGTGGGTTTGCGGGAGGAGAATCTGGTTTCTTCCAAATCCGAACTTGGGGAGCAAAGGGTGTAATTCCGAGGTCTGATGGGGTCACTGCTTTCATAACAGTAAAGGAAGGTAATGTTTCTGCTGACCTCGTTAAATTTGAACTTTCTCGACTCATTCCTGTAAAGTGGAATTGGTCAGTACAGAAGCATGCAGACGGTTTTCTAGTGCCGTTTCCATGCAGGGTGGAACTTCAGCGTATGATAGCTATGAAGTATGTTCACACGCTGGGAGAAGAAGGTATTTTAGTGATTCAAGAGGTTAACCAAAAAATTGAACTGATATCTTATCTGCAGAAGGCCTGGGTGAATGTTTATGGGGTTCCATTTGAGATCCGCTCCTTTCTTCCTTTATGGGCAGTAGGCTCTATTCTGGGTTCAACTCAAAAAGTAGATATGAGGTACACTCGGAAAATGGGTGTGGTTCGTATTTTAGTTGCTGTGACGGATGTGAATCACATTCCGGAGTCTGCAGAAATAGTTGTTGGTGAAGGGCTTTATGAGATTTTTTTCAAAGTTAATAAGGTTCTCAAAGATGGGAGGTGGATTGATAATGATATTACGGGAAATCAAGATGGGGATGATAAGACTAAAGGTGAGAACAAAGATTATTCCGAGAAGCATGATTTTGATTTGGCCCCATCGGAGGAGGCAGCAGAAGACACAGTCATGGAGGATACTTCTAAGCAATGTGATCATACGAAGTCTAATGATGTGGCTATGGACTTGGAGTTGGTGGTTCAGCAGGAGTATCAGGACGTTATTGCTATGGAGGCAGCAACGTGTTTGGTTTCAGAATTACTATAAATTGATGAGCATGCAGTTTTGAACTCAAGCCTTCCCGTTTGCTCCGTTCTGCCAGGAAGTAAGTCGAATGAGAGGAATGGTGTGGATCCGGTTGTGTTGTACCATGCTGAATGCTCTTCTGATGAACCGAACCGGTCACTAGTAAATGCCATAGCCGATCAGGTGCTTTGCTGTCCAGCCCCTTCTAGTCCTTTAGTTGATACTATCGGATTGGGTATGACTGAGGACAAACTTCAGAATCAGCATGAGGCTGGTTTGCTTGATGAACCAGAGGTCGTCGGATCTAATAGGCCGGACCTGGCCATGCTCGCTCTAGACTGTCCGATCCCTGTTCGAGCCCTAGTGGGTGATGACGGGTTGGTTAGGTCTGATGCTATTCTTCATTCTCAGCTTGGGATAGCGTCGCTTGACAAAGCCATGAGACCTGCTGGTAATTTACTCAATCACCAGAATAATTCAACGGTATCTCTTTCTTTGTCCAATATTCCATGTCATGCGTCTGATTCCTCTATTAATTTGTCATTTGAAACAGATACATAGGACATGCTCATTCATCTAGGACTTGTCAAGTCCTTTGCCGAGGTACCACGTACAGTTCTCTAAGTTTTATGTAAAGAATTTAATATTAAAGCCAATACGAAAAATGATGAGATGAGACGTGCTCTTTCTCTACTGGCTCACTCTGATAATCAAGTAATGGCTGCTCTACAAGAGGCTTTGAAGTTTAATTCTATTACTAAGAGAGTTAAGACTGGTAAGATTTATCACGTGGAGTTCAAATTAAGTTCTAAGAGGACTAATACGGATGAAGATATATTGTCCAAAGCACAGCAAATGGCAGCAAAGCGTAACCTGGAAATCAGTGATTATCCTTTATTCCTTTTCATCCGAAAATTATTACTTCAAAGTGTGAAAAGATTGGGATTTCTCTTGGTACTACTGAAAATGAAGTGTTACAATCTGTGGTTTCCATTAAAAACATTGAGATTGATAGGCTCACGGTTGCCGCAAAATCCACTTCACCCTTTACTGTGAATACTTTTAACGATGAGGAGGATAATGTTTTAGATGATGAATTATCCCATATTGCTGAAAGATGGGACGAGGATTCTGAATTGTGTGGCTTAGATCGATGTTGTGAGCTTACTGTAGCACCGCGTAGGAAGAAGGCAAATAGGAATGGGAAGGTTAATCGTTCTTCCAAAAAGCCTGGTACACCCTCCAAAATTAGTTTATAATGAAGGGCACTTTTTGGAATTGTAGAGGTCTAGGGGATTTGGCTAAACATAATTACCTATCCCAGCTATCTAGAGAACATAGACTTGACTTTATTGCTCTCATGGAAACAGGTCGTAGCTCTTTCTCTGATTCCACTTTGAGACATTTTTGTGGGGGTGTTGATTTTCTTTGGCACCTCATGCCACCTAGAGGGAGACCAGGAAGGATGATGTTAGGTGTGAATCCGGGTATTTATGACATTGGAGCTATAGACGATGGAGATTTTTATTGTAAGTTTCGACTTCGAAATAAAGAAGATGGCTTTATTTGGACCCTTTTTGCTGTTTATGGGCCAGCTCAAGCTGACTTAAAGAGTGATTTTTTAGTTGAAGTTGCAGGTGTGTGCGGTGCTGAATCACACCCTTTTATCATAGGGGGGATTTTAACATTATGCGAAGAGTGGAAGACAAAAGCAATGAAAACTTTAATTACCGATGGCCCAATTTGTTCAATGCTATCATTGAGAATTTAGAATTACGGGAAATAGAAATGGTGGGACGACAATTTACTTGGGTGAATAATTTGGTTCCACCCACTTTTGTAAAGCTAGATAGGGTGTTGATGAGCCCTGATTGGGAACTAAAATTCCCTAACGTCACAGTCTAGGCACTTGATATATTTCGGTCAGACCATACACCTTTATTACTTAACGGCAAGGCCCCCACGAACCTGAGAAATCACTATGAGTTTAAATTTGAGTTAGCCTGACTTATTAGAGAGGGTTTTCATGATATGGTTAATTCTATTTGGCAACAACAAAATAGAGGAGAAACTGCCATACAAGTATGGCAGAACAAGATTAGGGCTCTACGACAATATCTAAGGGGGTGGGCAAAGAATTTAGTAGGGTTAATAAAAAAGGAGAAGAATCAACTTTCTGAGTTGATTGATGAACTTGATAAAAAGGCGGAAACTACTTGTTTATCGCCTAATGAGTTGAACTCTTTAGCTTTTGCTAATGATAGGTTAGCCGGTATTGAGAGAGGAAGAAGTTCGAATCTTCCAGAGAGCTAAGGTGAATCATCTTCTCGAGGGGGATGATAATACAAAATATTTTCATCTAGTGACTAATGGCAAGCATCATTGACAACGTATTTATTCATTGGAGGATGATGCCGGTTCTTGTATTTCAGACGAGGAAGAGCTTAAAAAGCATATTACGAGCTATTACAAGAACCTCTTTGGTAAACCAGACACAACTTTAATCGAACTTGAGGAATCTAATACTCATGATATCCCCCAAGTTTCTGACGCTGAGAATGAAATTTTAACTGCTAATTTTACTATAGAAGAGGTCAAAAAGGCAGTTTTTAATATGGAACATAATAAAGCTCCGGGACCAGACGGTTTTCTAGCTGAGTTTTATCAAGTGTTTTGGGAAGTTATTAAGACTGATCTGTTTGCGTTGTTTGAGGACTTTCATAAAAATTCCCTACCGGTTCATAGCTTAAATTTTGGAGCAATTACCTTAATCCCAAAGAAATATAATGCAAATAAAATCCAGGACTTCAGACCTATTTGCTTACTTAATGTTTCATTCAAAATCATTACTAAAGTTCTCACAAATAGAATAGGCCATGTAGCACACCAAATTGTCAGCCCCTCCCAAACAACTTTTATGCCTGGTCGTAATATCCTTGAAGGGGTTATTATCCTTCACGAATCCATTCATCAATTATAGAGGAAAAAGTTAGATGGTGTTATCATTAAATTAGACTTCAAGAAAGCTTATGATAAAGTGAAATGGAATTTTCTCTAGCAAGCAATGCGTATGAAGGGGTTCTCATCATCTTGGTGCGCTTGGATCCAAAAATAGTCTCTAGAGGTCATGTTGGTGTTAAAGTGAATGATAGAGTAGATCCTTTCTTTTGTACTCACAAAGGCCTTCGTCAAGCAGACCCTTTGTCGCCAATATTATTCAACATTGTTGCGGATATGCTAGCTATTCTTTTCGCAAGAGCGAAAGAGAAAAATCAGTTCCATGGAATTGTTCCGCACTTGATTCCAAAGGGTTTATCTATCCTTCAGTATGCCGATGATACGGTGGTTTTCTTAGACCATAATCTTGAGCATGCTCGGAATATTAAATTACTTTTGACTGTTTTTGAACAAATGTCTGGGCTTATAATAAATTTCCACAAAAAGTGAGCTATTTTGCTATGGGGTAGCTAAGGAATATGAATTACAATATTCACATTTATTTGATTGTGGAATTGGGACATTGCCTTTCATGTATCTTGGAATTCCTATGATTCATCGAAGGCTGAGAAATAGTGACTATCAGGGTGTTATTGACCGGTTTGAAAAGAGGCTTAGTACATGGAAGGCCAAATTTTTATCTTCAGGTGGACGGTTGGTATTGCTGTTAAGTAGTCTACCTACGTTCATGATGTCGTTCTTTGAGATACCAGTGGGCGTCTTGAAGAAGCTAGATGCTATCTGGTCCAGATTCTTTTGGCAGGGAGGAAGCAGTAAAAGGAAATATAGGTTGGCTAGGTGGCATATTGTCTGTCAACCAAAAGCATTGGGAGGTTTAGGCGTCTCTAATCTAGCTATAAAAAATATTTGCTTACTCAGCAAATGGCTCTACAAATTACTTAATGAGGATGGGATGTGGCAATAGTTACTCAAAAATAAATACCTAGGAGATAAATCCCTTACTCAAATATCTAGAAGATCAAGTGATTCACACTTCTGGTCAGGTCTAATGAAAATCAAGGATCAGTTTCATAGATTGGGTCACTTTCAAGTGGGGGATGGTCAAAACACCAGATTTTGGCAGGATAAATGGCTAACCAGTCGTCCCTTTTGTGAGCAATTCCCGAACCTTTTTAATACAGTGTGCATTAAATCAGCCTTGGTTGCAGAAGTTTGTCTAGACATGAATCTTAATTTATCTTTTCATCGAACAATTACAGGAAGTAAATTAGTGGAGTGGAAAAAATTGTTACACTTGCTAACGACGGTTAGATTCAGCCCATCTAGAGACAAATTTGTTTGGGATGATCATAAGAATGGAATTTTCTCTGTCCAATCTGTGTACCATTTGTTGATGTATAATCCCAACAACAATCGAAACAAGATGATTTGGAAACTTAAAATCCCCCTGAAAATAAGTGTTTTTGTGAAATTTAGGTCGTGGAGCGATCCTCACCAAAGATAATTTAGCTAGAAGACGATGGAAAGGTAGCTTGACTTGTTGCTTTTGCAACCGTAATGAGAGTATACACCACCTCTTTTTCGATTGCTATATTGCCAAAAATATTTGGAGGATAATTTATCTTGCTCTAAAAATAGAAACGTCAGTCAACATTAATCATATTATCAGGTCTTGGGCAAGTAATTGTGGTCTAGTATACAAAAAGTTACTATTTACTGGAATATCAGCTTTATTTTGGTCTATTTGTGTCGGCGTTTTGAGACCGGGGGGTCCCTAAGCCGACGAGTGAGTGTGCCGCGTGCCCCAGCCCAGATGGGTCGAGCGCGTGGGCGAGCGCGAAGGGGGGAAGCGAGGTGGCCGGAGACGGGCGTGAGAGAGGTGGAAATCCCGCGGCCTTCGTGTTCGTCCCGCGCCCAGGTCGGGTGCGCTTGCAGTAGGGGGTTACAAGCGTCCACGCGGGTGAGGGAAGCGAGCGGCCCCAAGAGAGCGCCTGCCCCGTCCTCGTCCCCGCGCGGCCAACCTTCTCTAAGAAGGCCCTGGTCCTTCCTTTTATAGGCGTAAGGAGAGGATCCAGGTGTACAATGGGGGTGTAGCAGAGTGCTACGTGTCTAGCGGGGGAGAGCTAGCGCCCTAAGTACATGCCAATGTGGCAGCCGGAGAGATCTTGGCACCCAGCTGGTGTGGTGTCGTGGCTGTCGGAGGAGCAACGGAGCCTGGCGGAGGGACAGCTGTCGGAGCGGTTGGGTCCTTGCTGACGTCCCCCTGCTTCCGTAAGGGAGCTGAGAGCCGCCGTCGTCACAGGGCTAGCGGGGCGCCATCATTGCCTATCTGGCGGAGCTAGCCAGATGGGACACCGGTCTTGTTCTCTGCGGCCCGAGTCGGCTCGGGGTAGGGTGATGATGGCGCTTCCTGTTGACGTGGCGGGCTTGTGGCCTAGGTCGGGTGACGTGGAGGCTCTTCCGAAGCCGAGGTCGAGTCTGTCATTCATGGCCGAGGCCGAGCCCGAGCTCCTGGGTCGGGCGAGGCGGAGGTCGTTCGGCAGAGGCCAGGGCGGAGTCCGACCCCTGGGGTCGGGCGAAGCGGAGTTCGTCGTCTTCTGGGGCCTAGCCCGAGTCCGAGCCCTGGGTCGGGCGGAGCGGAGTTCGCCGTCTTCCGGGGCCTTAGCCCGAGTCCGAGCCCTGGGTCGGGCGGAGCGGAGTTCGCCGTCTTCCGGGGCCTTAGCCCGAATCCGAGCCCTGGGTCGGGCGGAGCGGAGTTCACCGTCTTCCGGGGCCTAGCCCGAGTCCGAGCCCTGGGTCGGGCGGAGCGGAGTTCGTCGTCTTTCGGGGCCTAGCCCGAGTCCGAGCCCTGAGTCGGGCGGAGCTTCCTATGGCGCCTTTGGCAAGGCCTGACTGCCTGTCAGTCTCACTCTGTCAAGTGGCACTGCAGTCGGAGTGGCACTGCAGTCGGAGTGGCGCAGGCGGCGCTGTCCTTCTGTCAGACCGGTCAGTGGAGCGGCGAAGTGACGGCGGTCACTTCGGCTCTGCCGGGGGGCGCGCGTCAGGATAAAGGTGTTAGGCTACCTTTGCGTTAAATGCTTCCTGCGACTCGGTCGGTCGGCGCGGCGATTTAGTCAGGGTTGCTTCTTAGCGAAGGCAAGGCCTCGGGCGAGCCGGAGATGTGTCCGCCGTTAAAAGGGGGCCTCGGGCGAGACGGAAACCCCTCGGGGTCGGCTGCCCTTGCCCGAGGCTAGGCTCGGGCGAGGCGTGATCGAGTCGCTCGTATGGACTGATCCCTGACTTAATCGCACCCATCAGGCCTCTGCAACTTTATGCTGATGGGGGTTACCAGCTGAGAATTAGGCGTCTTGAGGGTACCCCTAATTATGGTCCCCGACAGTAGCCCCCGAGCCTCGAAGGGAGTGTTAGCACTCGCTTGGAGGCTTTCATCGCACTTTTTTGCAAGGGGACCAACCTTTCTCGGTTGCATTTTGTTCCGGTGGGTGCGCGCGAGCGCACCCACCGGGTGTAGCCCCCGAGGCCTTGGAGGAGTGGTTTCACTCCTTCGAGGTCTTAATGCCTTGCGTAATGCTTCGGCTGGTCTGGTGGTTCCCTCATGCGAACTGGCCGTAGCCCGGGTGCACGGTCGGGGCCCAAGTTCTCGGGCTGGTATGTTGACGCTGTCAACGGTTCAGCCGGAGCCGGGTTTGCGAGAGCAGCCCCCGAGCCTCCGCACAGGGCGAGAGGGCGATCAGGGACAGACTCGGCTTTTTTACATACGCCCCTACGTCGCCTTTCCGCAAGGAGGAGGGGGGGGAGAGCGCCATGTTACCCTCGATGGGCACCGAACATGGTGTCTCCGGTGAGCTGCAAGCGGGTAATCCGAGTGGACGTCCGTGCCCCGTTCGTTGGGGGTCGGCTAGGGGCCCAGAGGCACGCCCAAAAGTACCTGCGGGTGATCTGTCGGACCCGGTCCCCTGGCGACGGGGTCCGAGGGCTCGATGCCTCCCTCCGATGGGATTCCGTTACAAGATCGCTCCCGCTGGTCTCAGAAATGTCCTAGGGTACCTCGGGAGCGCAGCCCGAGCCTTGGTTATGTATCGAACGTACCCCTGGTCATCCCTCGCTCGGCGTCTGAGGCGACTGTGAACCCTTCGGGGGCCAGCCTTCGAACCCCTGATCAGTAATGGGCGCGGAGCCCGAGTAGCCTGAGGCGGCCGTGGAACCCTTCGGGGGGCCGGCCTTCGAACCTCTGACCAGTAGTGGGTGTAGGGCCCACGCGATCTGAGGCGGCTGTTGAACCCTTCGGGGGGCCAGCCTTCGAACCCCTGATCAGTAAGGAAGCTCGGAGCCTAGTTCCTTCACGGGGAAGGATCCCTTTCGGGGTATCCCCCTTTCCCGGTCCCTGTCGCAAGAGATAGAGAAAGAGGAAAAAAGGAAAAAGGATACGAAACCGAACGACGCGGCGTACCTTTTTTGGCGCGGTTGTTTTGGCGAAGGCGAAGCGTCGCCCGCTGCTCCTGCCAGAAGCGTCGCCTGTCCAGCCGCGGAGTTAATGCGACGGGGCGAGTAGTTGGCAGGGCGGCCGTTGCGCGTGCGCGAGCCGTTCGAGGAACGGATCACGGGCGCGTCGTCTTCACGCCGTGAGAGGGGGTTCTCTTGCTGCCCCCGGATGGGACGTGAGCTTGGCTGACGACGTGACCGCTGCTCCCGCGCGCCTGCCACCGTCATTACTGCCAGCCCACCTTTGGCCGCGTTGGCCGCCGCGTCAGGCTGGCGCTGCTGGGTCGCGCGCTGGGTCGCCTCGAGTTGCGGTATTGGTTCCGCAATCGAGGAGGCGCGGTGGTGGCACAGGCGGTACAGTTGCTTGCATGCAGCATCCGGCGCGCCGGTCGCGCGACGCGTGGGCCTAGGCCTCCATGCTGGCGTGTCAGGAGTCGGAGAAGCGCGTCCACTTGGCACGGTTGCATGTCGCCTGCATGGCTGCCCGCCCCTTTCGCCTGTTGGTCTGGGCAAAAGTGGAGGGTCACTTGTAACCGCTGGGCGGTTGCGTGCACCACGCGCGGCGGTTTGGCTTCTTCTGCTCGGAGCCGGTCTGCATGACATGCGGGACCTAGCCCCCGCGCCGCATGGGAGGGCTTTGAAGCGTGTTGGAGAAGACTCAGCCCGTGACGGTTAGGGGTGCAAGCAGGGAGAGTCGCCTTTAAAAGGAGGGCGACCCCTTTCGTAAGGCGACCATGTCTTCTTCCTCCCTTATGCACCGTGTCTTTCCACCTTTCAAGCCCCCGGATGGGGGAAACCGCTGTCTTTTTGCCCCATCGTTGGAGGAACGCAACTCCGTGGGAGTTGGTACCTTTCAGCCATCGTTCGGCTTCAAGGATTTTCATCATGCAGTCCGGCTGCACCCCTCCGCCGGCGGTCACCCAAGGCAGTGACCTCCGGCTTGATGGCGGGGGAAAGCGAGCCGGGCTGCGGCCTCTGCCCCTCCCTCAGCCTCAAGGATTTTCATCACCAGGGCTGGGGAGGGGAGTGTGCCGTGTTGAGGTCGGCCCCCGCGTGGGCGGCGGCCCGCTCCTTCTCTCAGTGATCAGAGGGAGGAGCGGTTGTCGTTCATGGCGCTGGCATCTGCAGCATGCCTGGCTTTCGGACGCGAGTGGCTTCGGAGCCGCTCGCGGCGCCGGCGTCTGCCACGGCAGCTGGAAGAGGTTCTTCCGCCGGCGTGATAGCCAAGGCTGGCCACGGACCGACCTCCAACTCTACGGCCTTCTGCCCGTCCTTGCCTCTCGAGTTCGGGCATGGGCGGGGGCCTCCTGGCAGCAGCATCCGCCCTGAGGTCATTGCTGCTGCTGTTCGATCCCCCGGGATAGAAGTCTTTATCGTCGCCGCTGCTGGGGCTGGCGATGACAAGCCGTTTGTCGGTCTTCTGTTGCTCCGCAGGCCCACCCCTATCGAGTGGGGTTGTTCGTACCTGCGGAGGGGGAACCGGAGTTCCGTTTGTAATGGCACTTCGAATGCCAGTGTTTTTGTTCATTACGGCTTTCGGGGCCTGAACATGTATGTAACGTCGGCACGGAGCCGTGTTTTTTCCTCATTTTCGAGCGCTAAGACTCGTATGTTGATTATCTGAACCGCTTCACCAAGCATGAGTCGCCCCATGTCAAGGTGACGAGTGAGGTATCCGTATCCCGGAGGCGTAGGAGTCCCTCGACTCGGTCGGCCCTGCTGTCCGAGGCTCCTCTAGCTTAGTTAAAGAGACCCCTCGGCCGCTCTTCGACGAGCCGAGGCCAGGGGTAGCGATATCAGTATGAACAGAGGTGGAGTCGGCTCGAAAATGAAACCTGGTTGGCCGGAGCCTAGCTGGGTTATCCGTTGGCGGGATCGACATCGGAGTTGATCAGCCGAGGCCTCAGGTCGGGCTGGCGCCCTTGGAAGATGGTTGGCCGAGGCCCCAGGGGTAACCGGCCGAGCCGCTTGCTCGGGCCGGATTCCCGGAGAAGTCCCTGGCAGCGATTGCCCGGGCGTGGTGATGACGTCGTCCTTCGAAGCGGAGACCCTCGGACCGCGTCGCCGTCCGAGGCTAGGTCGGGCCTCGCCGAAGGTGCCGTCGATGCCGAGGGTGTTGCTGCCCCCTTCCAGCGTCAAGACCCGAGCCTGCAGGATCAGATTGTCTTGTAGCGTGTGCCTTGTGCGGCCGTCGAGGCCAGAACACACACCCTCGCTGCGTTGTAAAGCTGCGTCTCTTTTCCTCTTGTTTCGAGTATCTGGACTTTTTGTCGGTAACAGGGATGTTTGTGCGAGCGAGAGTTGCTTCTCGCGGAAGGTGATGAGTGAGGTATCCGTATCCCGGAGGCGTGGGAGTCCCTCGGCTCGGTCGGCCTTGCCGCTTACGCGTACTTTCACCCGTCCATGAGGCCCTGTCACCGACTCGGTCGAGAAGGCTCGAAGGATCGCTTCGGCAGAAGGGCTTCCGAACGTAAAGACTTGTTCGATCCGCGGAGCCACTTTATCCGAACGCGAGTTACTTATCGCAGAAGGTGATGAGTGAGGTATCCGTATCCCGGAGGCGTAGGAGTCCCTCGGCTCGGTCAGCCTTGGCTGCTTACGTGTACTCCGTCGTTTCCAGGACCCACTTTTCGAAGCAGTCAAAAAGCACGAAAGATATTTTGGTAAAAGAGATTTTTTTTTCGAGGAAAATTTTGACGCAGAGGGGGTTTCCCCCCTTTTAGCCCCCGAGGGAGGGTCGGGCTTTGCCGAGGCGAGACCGACCCTTCCTTGTTGACTAAACTTTGCGTGGGTGCGAGGTATATGAACAACTTGGAAACATCTTAAGGGTAGAAGCGACGTAGCTGTTGGATGTTCCAAGCGTTGCCGTAGACCTCGCCTTGACTGTTGGCCAGCTTGTACGTTCCGGGCTTCAGAACTTTGGCGATGACGAATGGCCCCTCCCAGGGGGGCATGAGCTTGTGCCTCCCTCGGGCGTCTTGCCGCAGCCGAAGCACCAGGTTGCCCACCTGGAGGTCTCGGGGTCGGACCCCTCGGGCGTGGTAGCGTCGCAGGGACTGCTGATACCGCGCCGAGTGTAGTAAGGCCCTGTCCCGAGCCTCTTCCAGCTGGTCCAGCGAGTCTTCTCGGCTAGCTTGGTTGCTTTGATCGTCGTAGGCCCTCATCCTCGGGGAGCCGTATTCCAAGTCAGTGGGCAAGACGGCCTCGGCCCCGTAGACCAGGAAGAACGGCGTGAAACCCGTGGCTCGGCTCGGCGTTGTCCTCAGGCTCCAGACCACCGAGGAGAGTTCCTTCATCCATCGCTTGCCGAACTTGTTGAGGTCGTTGTAAATCCGAGGCTTGAGCCCTTGTAGAATCATGCTGTTGGCACGCTCTACTTGCCCATTCGACATGGGATGAGCTACGGCAGCCCAGTCCACCCGAATGTGGTGATCCTCGCAAAAATCCAAGAATTTTCTGCCGGTGAACTGGGTGCCGTTGTCGGTGATGATGGAGTTTGGGACCCTGAAGCGATGGATGATGTTGGTGAAGAACGCCACCGCCTGCTCGGACCTGATGCTGTTCAGGGGTCGGACCTCGATCCACTTGGAGAATTTGTCGACGGCGACCAGCAGGTGCGTGTAGCCCCCGGGCGCCTTCTGCAGAGGGCCGACGAGGTCCAGACCCCACACAGCGAAGGGCCAGGTGATGGGTATCGTCTGCAGAGCCTGAGCGGGTAGGTGGGTCTGCTTCGCATAGAATTGACACCCTTCGCAGGTGCGGACAATTCTAGTGGCGTCAGCCACCGCCGTCGGCCAGTAGAAGCCTTGCCGGAAAGCGTTCCCGATGAGGGCTCGAGGCACTGCATGATGGCCGCAAGCCCCCGAGTGTATCTCTTGCAGGAGTTCCTGACCTTCGGCAATGGAGATGCATCGCTGGAGGATGCCCGAGGGGCTGCGGTGGTAGAGCTTCTTCTCATCGCCCAGCAAGACGAACGACTTGGCGCGTCGCGCTACCCGCCGAGCCTCGGCTTGGTCGAGGGGTAGCTCTCCTTGGCAGAGATATTGCAGGTACGGGGTCTACCAATCTCGATCAGGCGTGACCCCGCTCCGCTCCTCCTTGATGCGCAGCGCCTCGCCCTCGGGGGCCGAGGGTACCTCGGGCTGAACCGAGGACGCCTCGGGCTGGGCCGAGGGTACCTCGGACTCGGGCGTGTCGTTGATCTTGACGGAGGGCTGGTGCAGATCCCAGGAGAAGACGTCCGGGGGAACCGTCGTTCGCCTCGAGGCTATTTTTGCCAGCTCGTCCGCAGTCTCGTTGTAGCGCCGGGCGATGTGGTTAAGCTCGAGCCCGTAGAACTTGTCTTCCAGGCGCCGAACCTCATCGCAGTAGGCCTCCATCTTCGGGTCGCGGCAGTGGGAGTTCTTCATGACTTGGTCGATGACGAGCTGCGGGTCGCCGCGAGCGTCGAGGCGTCGGACCCCTAGCTCGATGGCGATTCGCAATCCATTGATCAGAGCTTCATACTCAGCCACATTGTTGGACGCCGGGAAATGGAGGCGCAGCACGTAGCGTAGGTGTTTCCCGAGGGGCGAGATGAAAAGCAGGCCCGCGCCGGCTCCCGTCTTCATCAGCGACCCGTCGAAAAACATGGTCCAGAGCTCCGGTTGGATCGGAGCCATCGGCAGCTGGGTGTCGACCCATTCGGCTACGAAGTCCGCCAATACCTAGGACTTGATGGCCTTCCGAGGGGCGAACGAGATTGTCTCGCCCATGATTTCCACCGCCCACTTTGTGATCCTGCCCGAGGCCTCTCGGCACTGGATGATCTCCCCCAGGGGGAAGGATGACACCACAGTTACCTGATGAGACTCGAAGTAATGTCGCAACTTTCGCCTCGTCAGGATCACTGCATACAGTAGCTTCTGAACTTGTGGGTAGCGGATCTTGGTTTCGGACAGCACCTCGCTGACGAAGTAAACTGGCCTCTGAACGGGCAATGCATGCCCCTCTTCTTGCCTTTCGACCACAATCGCGGCGCTAACCACCTGAGTGGTCGCGGCGACGTAGACCAAGAGGGCTTCTCCATCAGCTGGGGGTACCAAGATAGGCGTCTTGGTGAGGAGCGCCTTCAGGTTCCCAAGAGCTTCCTCGGCCTCAGGGGTCCAAGTGAAGCACTCGGCCTTCCTTAAGAGGCGGTACAGAGGCAGGCCTCTTTCGCCGAGGCGTGAGATGAAACGGCTCAAGGCCGCGAGACATCCCATGACCCTCTGTACACCTTTTAAGTCCTTGATGGGCCCCATGCTGGTGATGGCTGCGATCTTCTCCGGGTTGGCTTCGATGCCCCGCTCGGAGACGATGAACCCCAGGAGCATGCCTCGGGGCACCCCGAAGACACACTTCTCGGGATTGAGCTTGACGTCCTTTGCCTTGAGACACCGGAATGTCACTTCAAGGTCGGAGAGGAGGTCGGAGGCTTTCCTTGTCTTGACTACGATGTCATCGACATAGGCCTCGACCGTACGACCGATGTGTTCGCCGAACACATGGTTCATGCACCGCTGGTACGTCGCACCCGCGTTCCTCAAACCGAACGGCATGGTGACATAGCAGTACATGCCGAAGGGCGTGATGAAAGAAGTCGCGAGCTGGTCGGACTCTTTCATCTTGATTTGATGGTACCCTGAGTAGGCATCGAGGAAAGACAGGGTTTCGCACCCAGCAGTGGAATCCACGATTTGATCGATGCGAGGTAGAGGGTAGGGAACCTTCGGACATGCTTTGTTGAGACTAGTGTAGTCTACACACATCCGCCATTTCCCCCCTTTCTTTCTCACAAGCACAGGGTTGGCAAGCCATTCGGGATGGAATACCTCTTTGATGAACCCTGCTGCCATTAGCTTGTGGATCTCCTCGCCTATCGCTCTGCGCTTCTCCTCGTCGAATCGGCGCAGAGGCTGCCTGACCGGTCAGGCTCCGGCCCGAATATCCAGCGAGTGCTCGGCGACATCCCTCGGTATGCCGGGCATGTCCGAGGGACTCCACGCAAAGACGTCGGCGTTTACGCGGAGAATGTCGACGAGCACTGCTTCCTATTTGGGGTCGAGCCCGGAACCGATCCGGATCTGCTTGGAGGTGTCGCCACTGGGGTCGAGAGGGACGGCCTTAACCGTCTCCGCTGGCCCAAAGTTGCCGGCGTGTCGCTTCACGTCTGGCACCTCTCTGGAGAGGTTCTCCAGGTCGGCGATGAGGGCCTCGGACTCGGCGAGGGCCTCAGCGTACTCCACGCACTCCACGTCGCATTCGAACACGTGTTTGTACATGGGGCCGACGGTGATGACCCCGTTGGGGCCTGGCATCTTGAGCTTCAGGTAGGTGTAGTTGGGGACGGCCATGAACTTCGCGTAGCATGGCCTCCCCAATACCGCGTGGTAGGTTCCTCGGAACCCGACCACCTCGAACGTCAAAATCTCCCTTCGGAAGTTGGAGGGCGTTCCGAAGCAGACAGGAAGGTCGAGCCGTCCGAGGGGCTGGACGCGCTTCCCAGGAATGATCCCGTGGAAGGGCGCAGCGCCTGCTCGGACGGAGGACAGATCGACGCGTAGGAGCCTGAGGGTCTCGGCGTAGATGATGTTGAGGCAGCTGCCCCCATCCATCAGGACCTTGGTGAGCCTGACGTCGCCGATGATGGGGTCGACGACGAGAGGGTATTTCCCCGGGCTCGGCACGTGGCCGGGGTGGTCAGCTTGGTCGAAGGTGATGGGCTTGTCGGACCAGTCTAGGTAGACTGGCGCCGCCACCTTCACCGAGCTGACCTCCCGACGCTCTCGCTTGCGATGCCGAGCCGAGGCATTCGCCGCATGCCCTCCGTAGATCATGAAGCAGTCGCGGACCTCGGGGAACTCTCCTGCTCGGTGATCTTCCTTTTTGTCGTCGTCGCGGGCCCTGCCACCCTCTGCGGGTGGCCTGGCCTTGTGGAAGTGGCGCCGAAGCATGACGCACTCCTCGAGGGTGTGCTTGACGGGCCCCTGATGGTAGGGGCACGGCTCCTTGAGCATCTTGTCGAAGAGGTTAGCACCTCCGGGGGGCTTCCAAGGGTTCTTGTACTCGGCGGTGGCGACAAGGTCCGTGTTGGCGGCATCGCGTTTCGCTTGCGACTTCTTCTTGCCTTTCTTCTTGGCACCGCGCGGAGTAGACGCCTCGGGAGCCTCTTCCGACGGGCGGCCCTGGGGCTGCTTGTCCTTTCGGAAGATGGCCTCGACCGCCTCCTGGCCAGAGGCGAACTTGGTGGCGATGTCCATCAGCTCGCTCGCCCTGGTGGGGGTCTTGCGACCCAACTTGCTCACCAGGTCGCGGCAGGTGGTGCCGGCAAGGAACGCGCCGATGACATCTGAGTCGGTGATGTTGGGCAGCTCGGTGCGCTGCTTCGAGAATCGCCGGATGTAGTCCCGAAGAGACTCTCCCGGCTGTTGCCGGCAGCTTTGGAGGTCCCAGGAATTCCCGGGGCGCACGTACGTGCCCTGGAAATTGCCGGCGAAGGCTTGGACCAAATCATCCCAGTTGGAGATCTGCCCCGGAGGCAGGTGCTCCAACCAGGCGCGAGCAGTGTCGGAGAGGAACAGGGGGAGGTTGCGGATGATGAGGTTGTCGTCGTCCGTTCCACCCAGTTGGCAGGCCAGGCGGTAGTCTGCGAGCCACAATTCCGGCCTCGTTTCCCCTGAGTACTTTGTGATGGTAGTCGGGGGTCGGAACCGGGCCGGAAACGGCGCCCGCCGAATGGCCCGGCTGAAGGCCTGCGGGCCGGGTGGTTCGGGCGAGGGACTCCGATCCTCCCCGCTGTCGTAGCGTCCCCCACGCCTGGGGTGGTAGCCTCGGCGCACCCTTTCGTCGAGGTGGGCCCGACGGTCGCGACGATGGTGCTCGTTGCCGAGGTGGTCCGGGGCCGCAGGCGCGGTGTTGCGCGTGCGCCCGGTGTAGACCGAGGCTTCCCGCATGAATCGGGAAGTCGAGGCATGAGGTTCCGAGGGGTACCCCTGCCTTCGGGAGGCAGAGCTCTCGGCCCGCCGGGCCGCAGCGCCTTCCAGGAGATTCTTGAGCTCTCCCTGGATTCGCCGACCCTCGGTGGTTGATGGTTCTGGCATCGCGCGGAGGAGCATCGCTGCGGCTGCCAGGTTCTGACCGACCCCGCTGGATGCGGGTGGCGGCCTATCCCTGACATCGTTGGCGACGCGGTGCTGGAAACCCTGGGGCAGGTGACGTATTTCTCCGGCCGGGGGTTGGCCCGCCCATACCTGCCCGACGTCCCGGCGGATCGACTCGAGCGCTCCTGCTCCCTCGTCGAGCCTGGCCTGCGCCCCGCGGACTTGCTCGAGCTGTGGGTCGTGACCCCCCGCCGGAACGGGGACCACAGCTAGCTCCCGCGGGATGTCGGCGCGAGGCACCGGCCTAGGGAGATCACCGTCCTCCGGCATGCCGAGATGGTTGCCTTCGGAGGGATCCCCTAGCTCGACGTGGAAACATTCGCGGCTTGGGCCGCAGTCCTTGTCGTCAAGGCTGCGGCTGCCGTCGGAACAGTCGGAGAGGCAGTAGTCACATGCGGTCATAAAGTCCCGCATGGCACTGGGGTTGCCAAATCCAGAGAAATCCCAACAGACGCTGGGATCGTCATCTTCCTCGGACCCAGAGGGCCCGTAGGTCGAGACGTCCGTCAATCGGTCCCAAGGCGACCGCATACAAAACCCCAGAGGGGTTGCACTCGCCTCAACGTGAGCGCCCGCCAAAGCGAGGTCGCTAGGCGGGTTGAGGCCGAGTCGAAATGACGTAGGATGGGAATCAGTCGGTACCTTTTGGTCGACGAGGAGCGACATAGTCACGTCGGGGACTGATTGCGCCGTCGTCTTGGGTACGAGGGCGACGTCCTGCAGGCCCTCCGCGAGCGTGCTGGCGTCGTCCACTTGCTCGGGATTGGCATGTCGCGGGGGGACGGCGCTCGCCTTCGTCCCAAATGCGAGTTCGACGCCCGACGCGCCCTCCGTTGGGGCGCTGGGGACGTCAATTCGCTCGACAGCCGACGGAGCGCGGCCTCCCGCTCGGCCTTGGTTGCCCCGCCTCCTCCTCCGATGGCGGGGGAGAGGACGGGGCGAGCTCGAATGTTGTTCTTCCACCACGCGGGGAAGACATCGTCGATTCCGCCGCCGGCGGGCGGGCTGTCGGCCGCCATTGTCGTCGTCGCGCGACGGTGGAAGGAGTATCATGTCGTAGCTGCCGTCGAGAGACATGAACTCGAGACTCCCGAAACGGAGCACCGTCCCGGGTTGGAGAGGTCGTTGGAGACTGCCCATCTGGAGCTTGACGGGAAACTGCTCGTCAACACGCAGCAGGCCCCTACCTGGCGCGCCAACTGTCGGCGTTTCGAGACCGGGGGGTCCCTAAGCTGACGAGTGAGTGTGCCGCGTGCCCCAGCCCAGATGGGTCGAGCGCGTGGGCGAGCGCGAAGGGGGGAAGCGAGGTGGCCGGAGACGGGCGTGAGAGAGGTGGAAATCCCGCGGCCTTCGTGTTCGTCCCGCGCCCAGGTCGGGTGCGCTTGCAGTAGGGGGTTACAAGCGTCCACGCGGGTGAGGGAAGCGAGCGGCCCCAAGAGAGCGCCTGCCCCGTCCTCGTCCCCGCGCGGCCAACCTTCTCTAAGAAGGCCCTGGTCCTTCCTTTTATAGGCGTAAGGAGAGGATCCAGGTGTACAATGGGGGTGTAGCAGAGTGCTACGTGTCTAGCGGGGGAGAGCTAGCGCCCTAAGTACATGCCAATGTGGCAGCCGGAGAGATCTTGGCACCCAGCTGGTGTGGTGTCGTGGCTGTCGGAGGAGCAACGGAGCCTGGCGGAGGGACAACTGTCGGAGCGGTTGGGTCCTTGCTGACGTCCCCCTGCTTCCGTAAGGGAGCTGAGAGCCACCGTCGTCACGGGGCTAGCGGGGCGCCATCATTGCCTATCTGGCGGAGCTAGCCAGATGGGACACCGGTCTTGTTCTCTGCGGCCCGAGTCGGCTCGGGGTAGGGTGATGATGGCGCTTCCTGTTGACGTGGCGGGCTTGTGCCCTAGGTCGGGCGACGTGGAGGCTCCTCCGAAGCCGAGGTCGAGTCTGTCTTTCATGGCCGAGGCCGAGCCCGAGCTCCTGGGTCGGGCGAGGCGGAGGTCGTTCGGTAGAGGCCAGGGCGGAGTCCGACCCCTGGGGTCGGGCGAAGCGGAGTTCGTCGTCTTCTGGGGCCTAGCCCGAGTCCGAGCCCTAGGTCGGGCGGAGCGGAGTTCGCCGTCTTCCGGGGCCTTAGCCCGAGTCCGAGCCCTGGGTCGGGCGGAGCGGAGTTCGCCGTCTTCCGGGGCCTTAGCCCGAGTCCGAGCCCTGGGTCGGGCGGAGCGGAGTTCGCCGTCTTCCGGGGCCTAGCCCGAGTCCGAGCCCTGGGTCGGGCGGAGCGGAGTTCGCCGTCTTCCGGGGCCTAGCCCGAGTCCGAGCCCTGAGTCGGGCGGAGCTTCCTATGGTGCCTTTGGCAAGGCCTGACTGCCTGTCAGTCTCACTCTGTCAAGTGGCACTGCAGTCGGAGTGGCGCAGGCGGCGCTGTCCTTCTGTCAGACCGGTCAGTGGAGCGGCGAAGTGACGGCGGTCACTTCGGCTCTGCCGGGGGGCGCGCGTCAGGATAAAGGTGTCAGGCTACCTTTGCGTTAAATGCTTCCTGCGACTCGGTCGGTCGGCGCGGCGATTTAGTCAGGGTTGCTTCTTAGCGAAGGCAAGGCCTCGGCCGAGCCGGAGATGTGTCCGCCGTTAAAAGGGGGCCTCGGGCGAGACGGAAACCCCTCGGGGTCGGCTGCCCTTGCCCGAGGCTAGGCTCGGGCGAGGCGTGATCGAGTCGCTCGTATGGACTGATCCCTGACTTAATCGCACCCATCAGGCCTCTGCAGCTTTATGCTGATGGGGGTTACCAGCTGAGAATTAGGCGTCTTGAGGGTACCCCTAATTATGGTCCCCGACAATTTGGCTTACTCGAAATGAGGTGGCATTTAATCAAAAACCAATACCATCAATTGTGCAAGTCATCTTCAGAGGTACCCACTGGTTCAGGTTCTGGAGACTCCTACAAAAGGAGGATGTACATCAACAAATTCTCGATGTATGTCAAGCTCTAGAAGTGGTGGCGATGGAAATCTTTGTGTTTCATGGATGGCGATCAAATGCAAGACTTGAGTGTGCCTAGTGTTTTCCATAGCCATGTTATTTGGTTTCGTCGAGTTAGTTTTATTTTTCAAAGAACTGTTCATTAAGTCAATATTTGACATGTAATAGTTGTACGCATCTGATGCGAAAAGCCGGAACTCTTGTTTCCATTATAAAAAAAATCTATATCTTTTGCTTGGACCAGCTTCTTTGTCGCAGCAGAAGCACAGTTTCCGTTGCTCCATGCATGCCCTGAGAGACATGAAAGAACTAACTTTTTTTTCTACAAAAGAGGGAGAATCTTGGCAGGTTTTTTTGTCACGCTCTAGTGTCACAGCCGGTTTTAAGGGACAAAGCCGGGTGCATCTCATACATGCGCCAAAGAAGACAACATATATAATAACAGATTGTATAGAGATAAATGTCACAATAATCAGAGTACTTATTACATAGCGGAAGTCTTACAAAATAAATTATAAATGTAAAAGGATCTAAAATCCATCCTTGGCGCTAGAAAGTTAACTGGGAGACGACGACCTGGACCTCTCACGAACACATCGCAACATCCTCCATGCGTCTTATCCTGTTGTACCTGTCCTTAACCTATGGGGCGGTGTGAGACAGCAAGAGTGAGCTCACACATGTTCATCGCTCAACAAGTTGTGGGGAATATTGTGGCATGAACTCACCAAAGGTGGGAGATTCATGTGATGTGTAAGGCTGATCAACAATAGAGGTTAAAGCTGAGCATTGCTTTTAATAAGTTGGTCAAATTTTATTAGCAATTACTAAATGTAAGTAAATACCAAACCATAATAAATAATAGAACAAAATTAATAAATAATCCCATACAATGTATATGACAAATTGAATTTAAGTTCCATAAATTAATCATGTGAGTGTCCGAGCTGCTCATGACCGTGAGCACGGCTAGTATACCAGTTTTACACTCTGCAGAGGTTGCACATCTTTACCCACAAGTCATGTTACCCATCTACCAAGGGATCACGACTTCCCATACACCTCTACCGAGGAGGCGAGACAGGGTAACACTACGAGGCCTTTACAATGTTCCACTAGCTTTAGAAAACCCGCTACAGTTTCTGAGAAGCTCCAATGCAGGGACCCCTCACCTGACCGCCATCGCAGCAAAATCAACCCAAGGGTCTCCCTACACTGACCACTCCCCTACTGTCCTTGCCCCTTTCGGGTAAGGTAGTCCTCCACTAGCTTTCCTAATTAGTCAGCCAAGGGCGTCCCATACCACCCTTGTGGTATCACTGTTTTATGTTCCAATTAACATAATGATCTTATCATGAACAGTAAATAACAAACTGATAATAAAAGTGTGATCATGAATGATGTATATCTCCATACCCAAAACCACATAAAGCAATAGCAGGTACTACCCAAAAATTCAGTGGTAAACAAGGTATAAAGATAGCCAAACTAGGGTAACCTATTGGGTCCCATCAAAATTAACCTATACAGATCGTTATAATTAACAAGAACATGATTGGGTAAAAAGAAATGATCAAGGGCACAACATGCCTGACACTTGAGATTCCAGTTACCAGGGTGATTCTTCAGATCCTCGTGACCTCACCGCTAGTCGTAGCAATACAAACAAACAGTGTATAGACAAAATTAACATCACACCAAATATAAGAACAAATTGCATAATAATGATCTACGCATTGCTACGAGATCGTGAGAACGAGAACCACTAAGATCAGAGTCGTGGTCATCAAGTTATGATGTGATTAAATGATTAACACTAGGTTTTATTTTTATAATTTTAGAGGAAAGATAACCAAAAATAGTAATTAATTCAACTTTAATCTAAATTATAAATTGACTATAGATCATATTTTAGTAGATAATGATGAGCACATTAACAAGACTAACCAACATAAGTTAAGTAAAGATCTAGTCATAAAATAATGAGACATGGTATAATAAATGTTGTTATTTCATAGTAAATATTTATATGAGACTAACACAACTTGAACAGATCAAATCGGAGTTAAAACGGAGGAGTTATGAATTTCCTAAGGTTTTATGCATTTGATATAAGATTAATTAGGAAATAAATTTTAAAGTGGCTTTCATGTCAAATCAGTGACACTATTTGATAAACAATAATATTATAAAATTATAGAAATTGGAATGGGTCAATTCGGAGTTCATATAAATTTTCTATGATTTATACAAGTTCTAGCAATTGTTTTCATATAAAAATTCGTTTCCTAAATGATTTTATATGTTTTTCTCACTGTCTGGACTGCTCCTCAAATTCAAGAGACAACAGGGGCTAATCTACAAAATTCCCGAGACACAGAGTTACAGCCGCATGGACGATGGGTTAATTCCGTAAAACTAAAGGGGCTCTTTAGTAAAACGAACCCACGAAGGGGTACGCGAGGACTACGGTCGTCCGATAGAAATCCGTCGGTCCAGATGAATTCAACTCTACAGCCTACAGAGATCTAATCTGCGCTACCCGCTGAATCCGACGGCGCACAGTCATCGCCCCAAATCCCGCCCTCGCTACTCCGACCGGCGTCGCCGTGAACCCGACGGCGAGCAATCGAGGTAGCCCTGTGGGTGAATCCTTAGTGCAAACCCCAAATTTACGCAGAGGAGACGAGTATGGATCCCATGAGAACACATACCGGTGACGAAGGTGCACAGAAGTAGCTGACCATGAAGGATGGTTGGACGGTGGTTCTTGCAGATCCCGGCGAGCAATCGCCAAGGCTCAGGTCACCGCGCGCCCCTGGATTCTTGCCCACACTGCCACGTTTACCCGCGCCCTCCTCCGGATTACGCAACTGGGTCGGATTGGCGGCCAACCGAGGTTGCCCGCGTCTGCGCAGGACTACGACACGGTGGAGTCGCAGGTACGGTGATAAATCGCCTACACACCGATCGATCTTACACCAAGTCGACGACACCGGAGGTTTCCACTTGAGAAGGTGACCCGACCGGAAAGCACGCCGAGACCAAATCGACGGCTAAGCGGCGTTGCCAGTGGAGGTTGTCCGCGGCGGTCTGGCAGAAGAGTGTGGCCGTGGGGGTCAAGGGTGCGAGAGTGAGATTACAGACACCGTGGTTGCGGGAGAATCATAGGGTCGACGGGGAGAAGGGCCGTGGGACACGCTACTTATTCCCGGGAGCCCGGGAAATCGTGGAATCCGCGGCAAGGAAGATGGGAGTGTTGACCACACGAGCACGACGAATTCTGTTGAGATGAGCACGAAGCAAGGAATAGGTGATGACAGGGCGGCCGCACCAGTAAGCCACACACATGAGCGGCAGTGAGCGCCATGGGCTGAGCGGGGAAAAAGCTGAGTTGGGCCGCGCGGCACGCTTCCTTTGATGGGCCGAAAGCGAACCAGGGAGGAATTGGCCCAGACGTCGAGATCTGGTGTTCCTTTCTCTTTTTTTTTGTTTTTCATTTCCTTTTCCATTTTCTTTTCTTTTCTATTTATTTTCTTTCAAAACTCATTTCAAATTCAAATTCTTGTTTGATCTTCCAAATTATCAAACACATCCCTAATGAGTATATACAACTATTATTGCATTAATATTATTTTTCTTTTTATAGTACATATTTTCCTTTCTCCTCTTTTATCGAATTCTAAAATTTCCTTTTCTATTTTCAGTTTACAATATTCAACTCAAATTCCAATTTAATACATACTTCAAAATCAATTACTAGGCAATATATATATATTTATTTTAATTGATTTATTTGTTTGATAGATCTTTGAATTATGAAACACTCATATTATTTTCTTTCTTTTTAGAAAAATAATATTTTGAATGTGGGATAAGAATTAAATATTCATGTAAATAAATGCTTATGGTGCATCACTTAATGATATGCATAATCATTTAGTTGGATGGAAAACTTTTCTATTACTTCTTTTCTATAATGATTTTTGGTTTTCAAAATTTAGTCCTCAATTTTCAACACTCAAGTATAATTCGAGATATCTGAATTTGCTATTTTATTTTCTTCATATAATTATTTTATTATTTTTTTTTCTTATACGCATTTTGGGCCTTATAAATCCTACCCCCTTAACAGAAATCTCATCCTCGAGATTTGTAAGGAAGGGTATATAACCAAGTTATCTCAAAACATATGCACAAACAAAAAATCTCAGCATGATGCATACTTTATTAGCAACACATGGGGTCAATTAGACCTTATTAGTATTCTCAATATAGTAAAATACTAGCTACTAACTAAGGTAACATTTAGGTCTTACAAAGATTATATATATATATATATATATATATATATATATATATATATATATATATATATATATATATATATATATATATATATATATATATATATATATATATATATATATATATATATATATGTCGGGGACCATAATTAGGGGTACCCTCAAGACTCCTAATTCTCAGCTGGTAACCCCCATCAGCATAAAGCTGCTAAGGCCTGATGGGTGCGATTAAGTCAGGGATCAGTCCATTCGAGCGACTCGATCACGCCTCACCCGAGCCTAGCCTCGGACAAGGGCAGCCGACCCCGGAGGATTTTCGTCTCGCCCGAGGCCCCCCTCCAACGGCGGACATATTTCCGGCTCGCCCGAGGCCCTGCCTTCGCTAAGAAGCAACCCTGACTAAATCGCCGCACCGACCGACCAAGTCGCAGGAGCATTTAATACAAAGGTGACCTGACACCTTTGTCCTGACGCGCGCCCCCCGGTAGAGCCGAAGTGACCGCCGTCACTTCACCGCTCCACTGACCGGCCTGACAGAAGGACAGCGCCGCCTGCGCCACTCCGACCGCAGTGCCGCTTGGCAGAGTGAGACTGACAGGCAGTCAGGCCCTGCCAAAGGCACCATAGGAAGCTCCGCCCGACCCAGGGCTCGGACTCGGGCTAAGCCCCGGAAGACGGCGAACTCCGCTCCGCCCGACCCAGGGCTCGGAATCGGGCTAAGCCCCGGAAGACGGCGAACTCCGCTCCGCCCGACCCAGGGCTCGGACTCGGGCTAAGTCCCGGAAGACGGCGAACTCCGCTCCGCCCGACCCAGGGCTCGGACTCGGGCTAAGTCCCGGAAGACGGCGAACTCCGCTCCGCCCGACCCAGGGCTCGGACTCGGGCTAAGTCCCGGAAGACGACGAACTCCGCTTCGCCCGACCCCAGGGCTCGGACTCGGGCTCAGCCCCAGAAGACGACGAACTCCGCTCCGCCCGACCTCAGGGCTCGGACTCCGCCCTGGCCTCTGCCGAACGACCTCCGCCTTGCCCGACCCAGGGGCTCGGACTCGGCCTCGACCATGGAAGACAGACTCGACCTCGGCTTCGGAGGAGCCTCCACGTCGCCCAACCTAGGGCGCAGGCCAGCCACGTCAACAGGAAGCGCCATCATCACCCTACCCCGAGCTGACTCGGGCCGCATAGAACAAGACCGGTGTCCCATCCGGCTAGCTCCGCCGGATAGGCAATGATGGCGCCCCGCATGCTCTCTTACGGAAGCAGGAGGACGTCAGCAAGGACTCAACCGCCTCGACAGCTGTCCCTCCGCCAGGCTCCGTCGCTCCTCCGACGGCCACGACATCACACCAGCTGGGTGCCAAAATCTCTCCGGCTGCCACATCGGCATGTACTTAGGGCGCTAGCTCTCCCCCGCTAGACACGTAGCACTCTGCTACACCCCCATTGTACACCTGGATCCTCTCCTTACGCCTATAAAAGGAAGGACCAGGGCCCTCTTAGAGAAGGTTGGCCGCGCGGGGACAAGGACGGGACAGGCGCTCTCTTGGGGCCGCTCGCTTCCCTCTCCCGCGTGGACGCTTGTAACCCCCTACTACAAGCGCACCCGACCTGGGCGCGGGACGAACACGAAGGCCGCGGGATTTCCACCTCTCTCACGCCCATCTCCAGCCACCTCACTTCCCCCCTTCACGCTCGGCCTCGCGTCGACCCATCTGGGCTGGGGCACGCGGCGACATTCACTCGTCGGCTTAGGGACCCCCCCCGGTCTCGAAACGCCGACAGTTGGCGCGCCAGGTAGGGGCCTGCTGCGTGTTGACGAACAGCTTCCCGTCAAGCTCCAGATGGGCAGTCTCCAGCAACCTCTCCAACCCGGGACGGTGCTCCATTTCGGGAGTCTTGAGTTCATGTCCTTCGACGGCAGCTACGACATGATACTCCTTCCACCGCCGCGCGACGACGACAATGGCGGCCGATAGCCCGCTCGCCGGCGGCGGAATCGACGACGTCTTCCCCGCGTGGTTGAAGAACAACGTTCGAGCTCGCCCCGTCCTCTCCCCCGACAACGGAGGAGGAGGCGGGGCAACCAAGGCCAAGCGGGAGGCCGCGCCTCGTCGGCTGTCGAGCGAATCGACGTCCCCAGCGCTCCAACGGGGGGCGCGTCGGGCGTCGACCTCGCGTTTGAGACGAAGGCGAGCGCCGTCTCCCCGCAACACGCCAATCCCGAGCAAGCGGACGACACCAGCACGCTCGTGGAAGGCTTGCTGGGCATCACCCTCGTACCTGAGATGATGGTGCAGTCAGTCCCCGACGCGACTTCATCGCCGTTCGTCGACCAAAAGGTACCGACCGATTCCCATCCTACGTCATTTAGATTCAGCCTCAACCCGCCTAGCGACCTTGCTTTGGCGGGCACTCTCGTAGAGGCGAATTCAAACCCTCTGGGGTTTCGCACGCGGTCGCCTTGGGACCGGCTGACGGACGTCTCGACCTATGGGCCCTCTGGGTCCGAGGAAGACAACGACCCCAGCATCTGTTGGGATTTCTCTGGACTTGGCAACCCTAGTGCCATGCAGGGCTTCATGACCGCATGTGACTACTGCCTCTCCGACTGTTCCGACGGTAGCCGCAGCCTCGACGACGAGGACTGCAGCCCAAGCCACGAATGTTTCCACGTCGATCTAGGGGGTCCCTCCGAAGGCAATCATCTCGGCATGCCAGAGGACGGTGATCTCCCTAGGCCGGTGCCCCGCGCTGACATCCCACGGGAGCTAGCTGTGGTCCCCGTTCCGGCGGGGGGTCACGACCCACAACTCGAGCAAGTCCGCGGGGCGCAGGCCAGGCTCCACGAGGGAGCAGGAGCGCTTGAGCCGATCCGCCGGGACGTCGGGCAGGCATGGGCGGGCCAACCCCCGGCCGGAGAAACACGTCACCTGCCCCAGGATCTCCAGCTCCACGTCGCCAACGACGTCAGGGTCAGGCCGCCACCCGCATCCAGTGGGGTCGGTCAGAACCTGGCAGCAGCAGCGATGCTTCTCCGCGCAATGCCGGAGCCATCAACCACCGAGGGTCGGCGAATCCAAGGAGAGCTCAAGAATCTCCTGGAAGGCGCTGCGGTCCGACGGGCCGAGAGCTCTGCCTCCCGAAGGCAAGGATACCCCTCGGAACCTCATGCTGCGACTTCCCGATTCATGCGGGAAGCCTCGGTCTACACCGGGCGCACGCGCAACACCGCGCCTGCGGCCCCGGGCCGCCTCGGCAACGAGCACCATCATCGCGACCGTCGGGCCCACCTCGACGAGAGGGTGCGCCGAGGCTATCACCCCAGGCGTGGGGGACGCTACGACAGCGGGGAGGATCGGAGTCCCTCGCCCGAACCACCCGGTCCGCAGGCCTTCAGCCGGGCCATCCGGCGGGCACCGTTCCCGACCCGGTTCCGACCCCCGACTACTATCACAAAGTACTCGGGGGAAACGAGACCAGAATTGTGGCTCGTGGAGTACCGCCTGGCCTGCCAGCTGGGTGGAACGGACAACGACAACCTCATCATCCGCAACCTCCCCCTGTTCCTCTCCGACACCGCTCGCGCCTGGTTGGAGCACCTGCCTCCGGGGCAGATCTCCAACTGGGATGACTTGGTCCAATCCTTCGCCGGCAATTTCCAGGGCACATATGTGCATCCGGCGATTCTCGAAGCAGCGCACCGAGCTGCCCAACATCACCGACTCGGATGTCATCGGCGCGTTCCTTGCCGGCACCACCTGCCGCGACCTGGTGAGCAAGTTGGGTCGCAAGACCCCCACCAGGGTGAGCGAGCTGATGGACATCGCCACCAAGTTCGCCTCTAGCCAGGAGGCGGTCGAGGCTATCTTCCGAAAGGACAAGCAGCCCCAGGGCCGCCCACCGGAAGATGCTCCCGAGTCGTCTACTCAGCGCGGCGCCAAGAAGAAAGGCAAGAAGAAGTGGCAAGCGAAATGCGACGCCGCCGACGCGGACCTTGTCGCCGCCGCCGAGCACAAGAACCCTCGGAAGCCCCCCGGAGGTGCCAACCTCTTCGACAAGATGCTCAAGGAGCCGTGCCCCTATCATCAGGGGCCCGTCAAGCACACCCTTGAGGAGTGCGTCATGCTTCGGCGCCACTTCCACAGGGCCAGGCCACCCGCGGAGGGTGGCAGGGCCCGCGACGACGACAAGAAGGAAGATCACCAAGCAGGAGAGTTCCCCGAGGTCCGCGACTGCTTCATGATCTACGGTGGGCAAGCGGCGAATGCCTCGGCTCGGCACCATAAGCAAGAGCGCCGGGAGGTCTGCTCGGTCAAGGTGGCGGCGCCGGTCTATCTAGACTGGTCCGACAAGCCCATCACCTTCGACCAAGGCGATCACCCCGACCACGTGCCGAGCCTGGGGAAATACCCGCTCGTCGTCGACCCCGTCATCGGCGACGTCAGGCTCACCAAGGTCCTTATGGACGGGGGCAGCAGCCTCAACATCATCTACGCCGAGACCCTCAGGCTCCTGCGCGTCGATCTGTCCTCCGTCCGAGCAGGCGCTGCGCCCTTCCACGGGATCATTCCCAGGAAGCGCGTCCAGCCCCTCGGGCGAATCGACCTTCCCGTCTGCTTCGGAACGCCCTCCAACTTCCGAAGGGAGACTCTGACGTTCGAGGTGGTCGGGTTCCAAGGAACCTACCACGCGGTACTGGGGAGGCCATGCTACGCGAAGTTCATGGCCGTCCCCAACTACACCTACCTGAAGCTTAAGATGCCGGGCCCCAACGGGGTCATCACCGTCGGCCCCACGTACAGACACGCGTTCGAATGCGACGTGGAGTGCGTGGAGTACGCCGAGGCCCTCGCTGAATCCGAGGCCCTCATTGCCGACCTAGAAAGCCTCTCCAAAGAGGTGCCAGACGTGAAGCGTCATGCCGGCAACTTCGAGCCAGTGGAGACGGTTAAGGCCGTCCCCCTCGACCCCAGTGGCGACGCCTCCAAGCAGATCCGGATCGGTTCTGGGCTCGACCCCAAATAGGAAACAGTGCTCGTCGACTTTCCCCGCGCGAACACCGACGTCTTCGCGTGGAGTCCCTCGGACATGCCCGGCATACCGAGGGATGTCGCCGAGCACTCACTGGATATTCGGGCCGGAGCCCGACCCGTCAAGCAGCCTCTGCGCCGATTCGACGAGGAGAAGCGCAGAGCGATAGGCGAGGAGATTCACAAGCTAATGGCAGCCGGGTTCATCAAAGAGGTATTCCATCCCGAATGGCTTGCCAACCCTGTGCTTGTGAGAAAGAAAGGGGGGAAATGGCGGATGTGTGTAGACTACACTGGTCTCAACAAAGCATGTCCGAAGGTTCCCTACCCTCTGCCTCGCATCAATCAAATCGAGGATTCCACTGCTGGGTGCGAAGCCCTGTCTTTCCTCGACGCCTACTCAGGGTATCACCAAATCAGGATGAAAGAGTCCGACCAGCTCGCGACTTCTTTCATCACGCCCTTCGGCATGTACTGCTATGTCACCATGCCATTCGGTTTGAGGAATGCGGGCGCGACGTACCAGCGGTGCATGAACCATGTGTTCGGCGAACACATCGGTCGCACGGTCGAAGCCTACGTCGATGACATCGTAGTCAAGACGAGGAAAGCTTCCGACCTCATCTCCGACCTTGAAGTGACATTCCAATGTCTCAAGGCGAAAGGCGTCAAGCTCAATCCCGAGAAGTGTGTCTTCGGGGTGCCCCGGGGCATGCTCTTGGGGTTCATTGTCTCCGAGCGGGGCATCGAAGCCAACCCCGAGAAGATCGCAGCCATCACCAGCATGGGTCCCATCAAGGACTTAAAGGGCGTACAGAGGGTCATGGGATGTCTCGCGGCTCTGAGCCGCTTCATCTCACGCCTCGGCGAAAGAGGCCTGCCTCTGTACCGCCTCTTAAGGAAGGCCGAGCGCTTCACTTGGACCCCTGAGGCCGAGGAAGCTCTCGGGAACCTGAAGGCGCTCCTCACAAAGGCGCCTATCTTGGTGCCCCCAGCTGACGGAGAAGCCCTCTTGGTCTACGTCGCCGCGACCACCCAGGTGGTTAGCGCCGCAATTGTGGTCGAGAGGCAAGAAGAGGGGCATGCATTGCCCGTTCAGAGGCCAGTGTACTTCGTCAGCGAGGTACTGTCCGAAACCAAGATCCGCTACCCACAAGTTCAGAAGCTGCTGTATGCAGTGATCCTGACGCGGCGGAAGTTGCGACACTACTTTGAGTCTCATCCGGTAACTGTGGTGTCATCCTTCCCCCTGGGGGAGATCATCCAGTGCCGAGAGGCCTCGGGCAAGATTGCAAAGTGGGCAGTGGAAATCATGGGTGAGACAATCTCGTTCACCCCTCGGAAGGCCATCAAGTCCCAGGTTTTGGCGGACTTCGTAGCCGAATGGGTCGACACCCAGCTACCGACGGCTCCGATCCAACCAGAGCTCTAGACCATGTTTTTCGACGGGTCGCTGATGAAGACGGGAGCCGGCGTGGGCCTACTCTTCATCTCGCCCCTCGGGAAACACCTACGCTATGTGCTATGCCTCCACTTCCCGGCGTCCAACAATGTGGCTGAGTATGAGGCTCTGGTCAACGGGTTGCGGATCGCCATCGAGCTAGGGGTCAGGCGCCTCGACGCTCGCGGTGACTCGCAGCTCATCATCGACCAAGTCATGAAGAACTCCCACTGCCGCGACCCGAAGATGGAGGCCTACTGCGATGAGGTTCGGCGCCTGGAAGACAAGTTCTATGGGCTCGAGCTTAACCACATCGCTCGGCGCTACAACGAGACTGCGGACGAGCTAGCAAAAATAGCCTCGGGGCGAACAACGGTTCCCCCGGACGTCTTCTCCCGGGATCTGCATCAACCCTCCGTCAAGATCGACGACGCGCCCGAGCCTGAGGCGCCCTCGGTCCAGCCCGAGGTGCCCTCGGCACAGCCGGAAGCACCCTCAGCTCAGCCCGAGGCGGCCTCGGTTCGACCCGAGGTACCCTCGGCCTCCGAGGGTGAGGCACTGCGCATCGAGGAGGAGCGGAGCGGGGCCACGCCTGATCAAAATTGGCAGACCCCATACCTGCAATATCTCCGCCAAGGAGAGCTACCCCTCGACCGAGCCGAGGCTCGGCGGGTAGCGCGACGCGCCAAGTCGTTTGTCTTGCTGGGCGATGAGAAGGAACTCTACCACCGCAGCCCCTCGGGCATCCTCCAGCGATGCATCTCCGTCGCCGAAGGTCAGGAACTCCTGCAAGAGATACACTTGGGGGCTTGCGGCCATCACGCAGCGCCTCGAGCCCTCGTCGGGAATGCTTTCCGGCAAGGCTTCTACTGGCCAACGGCGGTGGCTGACGCCACTAGAATTGTCCGCACCTGCGAAGGGTGTCAATTCTATGCGAAGCAAACCCACCTGCCCGCTCAGGCTCTGCAGACGATACCCATCACCTGGCCCTTTGCTGTGTGGGGGCTGGACCTCGTCGGCCCCTTGCAGAAGGCGCCCGGGGGCTACACGCACCTGCTGGTCGCCATCGACAAATTCTCCAAGTGGGTCGAGGTCCGACCTCTGAACTACATCAGGTCCGAGCAGGCGGTGACGTTCTTCACCAACATCATCCATCGCTTCGGGGTCCCGAACTCCATCATCACCGACAACGGTACCCAGTTCACCGGCAGAAAATTCTTGGACTTCTGCGAGGATCACCACATTCGGGTGGACTTGGCCGCCGTGGCTCATCCCATGTCGAATGGGCAAGTAGAGCGTGCCAACGGCATGATTCTACAAGGGCTCAAGCCTCGGATCTACAACGACCTCAGCAAGTTCGGCAAGCGATGGATGAAGGAGCTCCCCTCGGTGGTCTGGAGCCTGAGGACAACGCCGAGCCGGGCCACGGGTTTCACGCCGTTCTTTTTGGTCTATGGGGTCGAGGCCGTCTTGCCCACTGACCTGGAGTACGGCTCCCCGAGGACGAGGGCCTACAGCGATCAAAGCAACCAAGCTAGCCGAGAAGACTCGCTGGACCAGCTGGAAGAGGCTCGGGACAAGGCCTTGCTACACTCGGCGCGGTACCAGCAGTCCCTGCGACGCTACCACGCCCGAGGGGTCCGGCCCCGAGACCTCCAGGTGGGCGACCTGATGCTTCGGCTGCGGCAGGACGCCCAAGGGAGGCACAAGCTCACGCCCCCCTGGGAGGGGCCATTCGTCATCTCCAAGGTTCTGAAGCCCGGAACGTACAAGCTGGCCAACAGTCAAGGCGAGGTCTACGGCAACGCCTGGAACATCCAACAGCTACGTCGCTTCTACCCTTAAGATGTTTTCAAGTTTTTCATATACCTCGCACCCGCGCAAAGTTTAGTCATCAAGGAAGGGTCGGCCTTGCCTCGGCAAAGCCCGACCCTCCCTCGGGAGCTAAAAGGGGGGGGGGAACCCCCTCTGCGTTGAAATTTTCCTCAAAAAAAAAGAAAAAAGAGAGATCTCTTCTGCTAGAATATCTTTCGTGCTTTTTGACTACTTCGAAAAGTGGATCCTGAAAACGACGGAGTACACGTAAGCAGCCAAGGCTGACCGAGCCGAGGGACTCCTACGCCTCCGGGATACGGATACCTCACTCATCGCCTTCTGTGATAAGTAACTCGCGTTCGGATAAAGTGATTCCGCGGACCGAACAAGTCTTCATGTTCGGAAGCTCTTCTGCCGAAGCGATCCTTCGAGCCTTCTCGACTGAGTCGGTGACAGGGCCTCATGGACGGGTGAAAGTGCGCGTAAGCGTCAAGGCCGACCGAGCCGAGGGACTCCCACGCCTCCGGGATACGGATACCTCACTCATCACCTTCCGCGAGAAGCAACTTTCGCTCGCACAAACATCCCTGTTACCGACAAAAAAGTCTAGATACTCGAAACAAGAGGAAAGGAGACGCAGCTTTACAACACAGCGAGGGTGTGTATATTCTGGCCTCAGCGGCCGCAGAAGGCACACGCTACAAGACACTCTGATCCTGCAGGCTCGGGTCTTGACGCTGGAAGGGGGCAGTCACACCCTCGGCATCGACGACACCTTCAGCAAGGTCCGACCTAGCCTCGGACGGCGACGCGGTCCAAGGATCCCCACTCTGGAGGACGACGTCATCGTCACGCCCGGACAGTCGCTGCCAGGGAATTCTCCGGGAATCCGGCCCGAGCAGGCGGCTCGGCCGGTTACCCCTGGGGCCTCGGCCAACCATCTTCCAAGGGCGCCAGCCTGACCCGAGGCCTCGGCTGATCGACTCCGGCGTCGGTCCCGCTAACGGACAACCCGACTAGGCTCCGGCCAACCAGGTTTCATTTTCGAGCCAACTCCGCCTCTGTTCATGCTGATATCGCTACCCCTGGCCTCGGCTCGTCGAAGAGCGGCCAAGGGGTCCCTTTAACTGAGCTAGAGGAGCCTCAAACAACAAGGCCGACCGAGCCGAGGGACTCCTACGCCTCCGGGATATGGATACCTCACTCGTCACCTTGACACGGGGCGACTCATGCTTGGTGAAGCGGTTCAGACAACCAACAGGCGAGTCTTAGTGCTCGAAAATGAGGAAAAAAAACACGGCTCCGTGCCGAAATTACATACATGTTCAGGCCTCGACAGCCGCAATGAACAGAAAAAACCCTGGCATTCGAAGTGCCATTACAAACGGAACTCCGGTTCCCCCTCCGCAGGTACGAAGAACCCTACTCAGTAGGGGTGGGTCTGCGGAGCAACAGAAGACCGACGAACGGCGCGCCATCACCCGCTCCAGTAGCGGCGATGACGACGACTTCTGCTCCGGGGGGCCGAACAGCGGCAGCACTGACCTCAGGGCGGATGCTGCTGCCAGGGGGCCCCCGCCCATGCCCAAACTCATGAGGCAAGGACGGGCAGAAGGCCGTAGAGTTGGAGGTCGGTCCGTGGCCGGCCTTGGCTATCTCACCAGCGGGAGAACCTCTTCCAGCTGCCGTGGCAGACGCCGGCGCCGCGAGCGGCTTCGAAGCCACTCGCGTCCGAGAGCCAGGCACGGTGCAGCTGCCAGCGCCACGGACGACGACCGCCCTTCCCTCCGGTCACTGAGTGAAGGAGCGGGCCGCCGCCCACACGGGGGCCGACCCCAACTCGGCACACTCCCCTCCCCAGCCCTGGTGATGAAAATCCTTGAGGCTGAGGGAGGGGTAGAGGCCGTGGCCCGGCTCGCTTTCCCCCACCATCAAGCCGGAGGTCACCATCTTGGGTGACCGCCGGTGGAGGGGTGCAGCCGGGCTGCATGATGAAAATCCTTGAAGCCGAACGATGGCTGAAAGGTACCAACTCCTACGGAGTTGCGTTCCTCCAACGATGAGGCGAAAAGACGGCGGGTATCCCCCATCCGGGGGCTTGGAAGGTGGAAAGACGCAATGCATAAGGGAGCGAGAGGACATGGTCGCCTTCCGAAGGGGGTCACCCTCCTTTTAAAGGCAACTCTCCCTACTTGCGCCCCTAACCGTCACGGGCTGAGTCTTCTCCAACACGCTCCAAGGCCCTCCCCTGCGGCGCGGGGGCTGGGTCCCGCATGTCATGCAAACCGGCTCAGAGCAGAAGAAGCTAAACCGCCGCGCGTGGTGCGCACAACCGCCCAGCGGTTGCAAGTGACCCTCCGCTTTTGCCCAGACCAACGGGGGAAAGAGGCGGGCAGCCATGCAGGCGGCATGCAACCGCGCCAAGTGGACGCGCTTCTCCGACTCCCGACACGCCAGCATGGAGGCCCAGGCCTACGAGTCACGCAACCGGCGCGCCGGATGCTGCATGCAAGCAACTGCACCGCCACTTGCGCCACCACCGTGCCTCCTCGATTGCGGAACCAATACCACGACTCGAGGCGACCAGGCGCACGACCCAGCAGTGCCGGCCTGACGTGGCGATCAATGCGGCCAAAGGTGGGCCGACAGTAATGACGGTGGCAGGCGGGCGGGAGCAGCGGTCACGTCGTCAGCCAAGCTCACGTCCCATCCGGGGGTAGCAAGGGAACCCCCTCTCACGGCGTGAAGACAACGCGCCCGGGATCCGTTCCTCGAATGGCTCGCGCACGCGCAACGGCCGCCCCGCCAACCGCTCGCCCCGTCGCATTAACTCCACGGCAGGACAGGCGGCGCTTCCAGCGGGAGCAGTGGGCGACGCTTCGCCTTCGCCGTAGAAACCGCGCCAAAAAAGGTACGCCACGTCGTTCGATTTCGTATCCTTTTCCTTTTTTCCTCTTTCTCTATCTCTTGCAGCAGGGACCGGGAAAGGGGGATACCCCGAAAAGGATCCTTCCCCATGAAGGAACCAGGCTCCGAGCCTCCCTACTGATCAGAGGTTCGAAGGCTGGCCCCCCGAGGGGTTCAACAGCCGCCTCAGATCGCGTGGGCCCTACACCCACTACTGGTCAGAGGTTCGAAGGCCGGCCCCCCGAAGGGTTCCACGGCCGCCTCAGGCTACTCGGGCTCCGCGCCCATTACTGATCAGGGGTTCGAAGGCTGGCCCCCGAAGGGTTCACAGTCGCCTCAGACGCCGAGCGAGGGATGACCAGGGGTACGTTTGATACATAACCAAGGCTCGGGCTGCGCTCCCGAGGTACCCTAGGACATTTCCGAGACCAGCGGGAGCGATCTTGTAACAGAATCCCATCAGAGGGAGGCATCGAGCCCTCGGACCCCGTCGCCAGGGGACCGGGTCCGGCAGATCACCCACAGGTACTTTTGGGCGTGCCTCTGGGCCCCTAGCCGACCCCTAACGAACGGGGCACGGACATCCACTCGGATTACCCGCTTGCAGCTCACCGGAGACACCATGTTCGGCGCCCATCGAGGGTAACATGGCGCTTTCCCCCCTCCTCCTTGCGGAAAGGCGACGCAAGGGCGTATGTAAAAAAGCCGAGTCTGTCCCTGATCGCCCTCTCGCCCTGTGCGGAGGCTCGGGGGCTGCTCTCGCAAACCCGGCTCCGGCCGAACCGTTGACAGCGTCAACATACCAGCCCGAGAGCTTGGGCCCCGACCGTACACCCGGGCTACGGCCAGTTCGCATGAGGGAACAACCAGACCAGCCGAAGCATTATGTGAGGCATTAAGACCTCGAAGGAGTGAAACCACTCCTCCGAGGCCTCGGGGGCTACACCCGGCGGGTGCGCTCGCGCGCACCCACTGGAACAAAATGCAACCGAGAAAGGCTGGTCCCCTTGCAAAAAAAGTGCGACAAAAGCCTCCAAGCGAGTGCTAACACTCCCTTCGAGGCTCGGGGGCTACTGTCGGGGACCATAATTAGGGGTACCCTCAAGAATCCTAATTCTCAGCTGGTAACCCCCATCAGCATAAAGCTGCTAAGGCCTGATGGGTTGTAAAGCCCAAAATCTGTATAGAAAAAAAAATCATAGGATAAATAAATAAGTACACGCAGGTGTTAGTGTTTTGAGAATTATTTGATTTCCTTTTCTTTGTGCACACTCAATTAAGGGAATCAAAGTAGTCAAATAGCAAACAAATAATACTGTAAGAAATGGTGTAGTTCAAAACCTAGATGTAAACTTTGAAACCAAAAGATTAAGTTGAAATTAATAACTAGAAGAAAGATTCTCCATCGATTCATGATTTCCTTTGTAAACTATAACACTCTTTAAAAGTATTTTTAAGTAAAATGAATTTTAGTAAACATTATGTATTACTTTTCTATAAATAAGTGAAATAATGGATATTCATTATTGGTTGAGCTTGGAGTTTGATCACACACTATTAATAATTTCCTAAAGTGAAATAATATGGGTGCATGTGGATTATGTTAGGGAGCATTGGCTTCAATAAATACTAATATAAGTATAATACAAAACCATTGCATTTTCATGTTGGATTCTATACTATGCATAGTAGTTTGAATTGAAAACTTGAAACCTAGCTTTAAAAATTTGATTTAAACCATATTTAAACTTGAGAGAAATAGAAAACTAAAAATGAAAATAAGGAAAAAAAAGAAATGACTAACCGGCCAAATGGGCCGGATTTCCCCAGCCGGCCCACTTCATCCACGTCGCATAGCCCATCTACTCCCATGCTCTCGCTCACTGACATGTTGGGCCCGCACGTCAGCCACGTCCTTCCCCGTCGCGCACCGGTTTCGCTTCACTAAACGCTGCCGGGTGGGGCCACCTCGTCAGGAGCGTCACTCACCTCCCGCGAACCTCGCACTCCACTCTGCATGGCCGAACGCCATCAACTGCCCGCCCGCCTTGCCAGAGCCGAGTTCCGCGCACTTGGTGTGTCGTGTCTGTCGTGTGGGACCTCACCCGTCGACCTCTTCACTCCTGTTAAGTTTCGTCTTCGCAACGAACGCGCGACCGTAGCGGAGGTCCCCGCCGAGATCCGCGCGCCACAATGACTTTTTCCCTCTCGGCGCGGTCTCGGGCCTTCTCATAAAACGGGGTCGCCGCACCCTCTGCTCGCAACTCACCCTGGGCCGCACCATACAGAACCATTGCTGACCAACGCAAGAGAGAGAAAAAGGGAGCTTTGGAACGCCGCTTGGGGAGCTGTAGTCGCGCCGCACCGAGAACCTCGGATTCATCCTCACCAGTCGCTGCGGTGCTTCGACTGGACACGGGGAAGCTATTCCGACCACCAATTTGGTGAACGGCCGGTCAGGGCGCGGGGAATTTCTCACTGGAATGTGGTGAGCGCCGCAGTCCGCATTCCACCGTGACCAGGGAGCTCTTGCTTCGGATTCTGGTAAGTCGCTACCCCATATGGTTCGCCTAGAAATCCTCTTCGCGTAGCACCAGCCGGGGTAGAAAATAGGCCCTCGGGGCACCTATTGGCCGCACTCCGACGAACTCGCCGTCGTTGGCAGGGCGGCACCGCCGTGGTCCAGTGCTAGAGGTAGTAGATAGCTTGCGCACCGTTGGATTCGAATCCAATGAATCTCGTGACGTACCGGTTTGCGGTAGATGGGGGTCGGATCTGGTCCGTGCGATCTTGATCCGACGTATGTGGATCGATCTCAGCTACTTAAGACCTGGGCCGTTGATCTCACATCTTGTGGTTGCGGCTGGATACCGGTTGGCGGATAAGGCCGATCTAATCAGGACGCTCCGTAGTCGATCTAGCGGCCCATATCATCGGATACCCCTTCGGTGGGTAATCTTCATAAAGAACCCCTGCGCTTTTTCTTATTCAACCCGCAGTCCACGACCACTATGCACTGAGTCTTGTAAACATTGCGCTGGGGCCCCTGTATTTTACAAAATTTGGCGCCCAGTGCAGAGATTTATAAAATTCAGTAGAAGTGATTAGAAAATGATTTTTAATATGAAAATAAATGCTAGAGACTTTCTAAATTCATAGAAAATGCATACATAGTCCAAATTTATTCATTCCAATTCCTATAATTTTGTAATAATGTTGTTTATCACATAGTATCTCTGTTTTGTCATGAAAGTCACGTTAAAATTTATTTCTTAATTAATCTGATGTCAAGCACATAAAACCCTAGGAAATTCATAACTTCTCCGTTTTAACTCCGATTTGGTCCGTTCGAGTTGCGCTAGTCTCGTAGCAACGCATAGATCATTATTATGCAGTTTGTTCTTATGATTGGTGTGATGTTAATTTTGTCTACACCCTGTTGGTTTGTATTGCTACGACTAGAGTGAGGACACGTGTCATCTGAAGATCATCGTGGTACCTGGAATCTCAAGTCCCAGGCAAGTTGTGCCCTTGATCACTTCTTTTTACCCACTCATGTTCTAATTAATCATAATGATCTGCATAGGTTAATTTTGTTGGGACCTAATAGGTTACCCTAGTTTGTCTATCTTTATGCCTTGTTTACCACTAAACTTTCTGGGTAGTCCTTGCTAGTGCTATATGTGGATTTGGGCATTGAGATACATATTATTCATACTTTTGTTACCAGTTGTTATTTATTGTTCATGTTAAGATCATTATGTTAATTGGAACATGGAGAACCACCCGGGAAAACAGTGCTACCACAAGGGTTTAATGGGACGCCCTTGGCTGATTAATTAGGAAAGCTAGTGGAAGACTACCTTACCCGAAAGGGGCAAGGGCAGTAGGGGAGTGGTCAGTGTAGGGAGGCCCTCGGGAGGATTTTGCTGCGATGGCAGTCCTGCAAGGGATTCCTGCTAGGGAGGCCCTCGGGAGGATTTTGCTGCGATGGCGGTCCTGCAAGGGATTCCTGCATTGGAACTTCCTATAAACTGTAGCGGGTTTTCTGAAGCTAGTGGAACTTTGTAAAGGCCTCGTAGTGTTACCCTGCCTCGCCTCCTCGGTAGAGGTGTATGGGATTGGCCGTCTCTTGGCAGATGGGTAACACGACTTGTGGGTAAAGATGCGCAACCTCTGCAGAGTGTAAAACTGGTATACTAGCCGTGCTCATGGTCATGAGCAGCTCGGACCCTCACATGATTAATTTATGGAACTAAATTCAATTTGCCATATGCATTGCATCGCAGGTGATGTTGTTACTTTTGTTCTACTATTTAATTGGGTTGGTATTTACTTATACTTAGTAACTGCTAATAAAATTTTGACCAACTTTAAAAGCAATGCTCAGCTCTAACCATCCTCTTTGGTAAGCCTTACACTTCACATGAGCTCCCACCTTTGGCGAGTTCATGCACATTATTCCCCACAACTTGTTGAGCTATGAACGTATGTGAGCTCACTCTTGCTGTCTCACACCCCCCCACAGGTCAAGAACAGGTACCACAAATTGAGGCGCTTGGAGGATGCTGTGATGTGTTCGTGAGAGATCTAGGCCGTTGTCTCCCAGTCAACTTTGGGTTGCTAGACCGTTGTCTCCTTATAATGTAATTATTTATTTTGTACAGAATTCATGTTATGTAGTAAAGATGTGACATTCGATCCTGTGCCATGATTCATCATATGTGTGAGACTTGGTCCCAGCACACCTGGTGATTATGTTCGCGCCCGGGTCTTGGAGCCCCGAAATCCGGGTGTGACAGAAGTGGTATCAGAGGAATGTTGACTGTAGGATGAAACCTAGATTGAACTGGACAACCAATACTTACTTACCTTTGCTACTCTGATTCTTTTCTAAACTTTTCTTAATCTTTTCTCATCTAATTCCGTTTTACTCTGATTATTCTTACCTTTTTCCTTCTAAAGACAAATGTGGATGTCACACTTTGAAATCCTGTGCCTAAAGTGACCTTTAGGAATAGGAGACCTATTCGTAGGAACAAAATCGAAAGTATTTTTGTATATATTTGTATGCTTGAATGTGTGTTCTTGTGATACATGCCTGATTTGGATCTTTGATTGATTGTGATGAGTTGTGGAGTAATGTCCACAATTACATCTGCATATACATATAGGCATAAATAGAATTCATAAGATAACTAAACAACTTAGATTACCCTCCATTAAAGTGTACCAATTTCATATAGATCCATCTTATCTTAAAAGATGCTCATCTTATCTTGAAAAGATTTTATCTCATCCTAATAGATCTAACTGACCTCAAAAAGATTCTACCTTATCCTTATGGATTCATCTTGCCCTTATTAGCATATTTATCCCACTCTAGATTAACAGCCATGAGCTAATCCAAAATTTATTTAGAGCTTAACTAGTCTAACCATATCCAACCTAATCTAGATTTTATCTAATCTATTATGATCTAATCTAGAGTAAGTTACTTAATGATGATACAAAAGATAAGGCCATACTCCTATAATTCACTTAAGCCTAAATTGGTGACTTTGATCAACTCGGCCATACACAACCACATGACCTATATAATAGGTTACATAGCCTATCCAACCAATCTAGAAGCAAACAACCAAACCAAATTCTGACTGATCGCAATTAACTCATAGCCATCTATTAAACTAGCTACTCAACCTACTAATGTGTTACCCACAGATCTATCTTAACCTCTTGTCCCTAATCTGGATGAAGACACCAAAGAGCAAGAAGGAGAAGATCAACCTCGACATGGAAGAATAGGAGTCAAATCAGATCTCGAGATTATTCAAGATTTACCACCTTGGATGGAGTCTTCCCTTACCAAGTTCCTCTTACCATCAGCTAACCTCACTCTGACCATCTCTCTTTTTACCTAACTGTGTGTCTAAACATAGAATATACCCATGCATTTCTAATTACCTGCTAAATAGTAAAAAAAGAAGAGAGACTTTTAATTTTTGAATCAATTAGAAACTACAATCTCAATTACAAACCAAATTTGGTATAATTTTTTTTACAAATCTCGAGGACGAGATTTCTGTTAAGGGGGGTAGGATTTGTAAAGCCCAAAATCTGTATAGAAAAAAAATCATAGGATAAATAAATAAGTACACGCAGGTGTTAGTGTTTTGAGAATTATTTGATTTCCTTTTCTTTGTGCACACTCAATTAAGGGAATCAAAGTAGTCAAATAGCAAACAAATAATACTGTAAGAAATGGTGTAGTTCAAAACCTAGATGTAAACTTTGAAACCAAAAGATTAAGTTGAAATTAATAACTAGAAGAAAGATTCTCCATCGATTCATGATTTCCTTTGTAAACTATAACACTCTTTAAAAGTATTTTTAAGTAAAATGAATTTTAGTAAACATTATGTATTACTTTTCTATAAATAAGTGAAATAATGGATATTCATTATTGGTTGAGCTTGGAGTTTGATCACACACTATTAATAATTTCCTAAAGTGAAATAATATGGGTGCATGTGGATTATGTTAGGGAGCATTGGCTTCAATAAATACTAATATAAGTATAATACAAAACCATTGCATTTTCATGTTGGATTCTATACTATGCATAGTAGTTTGAATTGAAAACTTGAAACCTAGCTTTAAAAATTTGATTTAAACCATATTTAAACTTGAGAGAAATAGAAAACTAAAAATGAAAATAAGGAAAAAAAAGAAATGACTAACCGGCCAAATGGGCCGGATTTCCCCAGCCGGCCCACTTCATCCACGTCGCATAGCCCATCTACTCCCATGCTCTCGCTCACTGACATGTTGGGCCCGCACGTCAGCCACGTCCTTCCCCGTCGCGCACCGGTTTCGCTTCACTAAACGCTGCCGGGTGGGGCCACCTCGTCAGGAGCGTCACTCACCTCCCGCGAACCTCGCGCTCCACTCTGCATGGCCGAACGCCATCAACTGCCCGCCCGCCTTGCCAGAGTCGAGTTCCACGCACTTGGTGGGTCGTGTCTGTCGTGTGGGACCTCACCCGTCGACCTCTTCACTCCTGTTAAGTTTCGTCTTCGCAACGAACGCGCGACCGTCGCGGAGGTCCCCGCCGAGATCCGCGCGCCACAACGACTTTTTCCCTCTCGGCGCGGTCTCGGGCCTTCTCATAAAACGGGGTCGCCGCACCCTCTGCTCGCAACTCACCCTGGGCCGCACCACACAGAACCATTACTGACCAACGCAAGAGAGAGAAAAAGGGAGCTTTGGAACGCCGCTTGGGGAGCTGTAGTCGCGCCGCACCGAGAACCTCGGATTCATCCTCACCGGTCGCTGCGGTGATTCGACTGGACACGGGGAAGCTATTCCGACCACCAATTTGGTGAACGGCCGGTCAGGGCGCGGGGAATTTCTCACTGGAATGGGGTGAGCGCCGCAGTCCGCATTCCACCGTGACCAGGGAGCTCTTGCTTCGGATTCTGGTAAGTCGCTACCCCATATGGTTCGCCTAGAAATCCTCTTCGCGTAGCACCAGCCGGGGTAGAAAATAGGCCCTCGGGGCGCCTATTGGCCGCACTCCGACGAACTCGCCATCGTTGGCAGGGCGGCACCGCCGTGATCCAGTGCTAGAGGTAGTAGATAGCTTGCGCACCGTTGGATTCGAATCCAATGAATCTCGTGACGTACCGGTTTGCGGTAGATGGGGGTCGGATCTGCTCCGTGCGATCTTGATCCGACGTATGTGGATCGATCTCAGCTACTTAAGACCTGGGCCGTTGATCTCACATCTTGTGGTTGCGGCTGGATACCGGTTGGCGGATAAGGCCGATCTAATCAGGACGCTCCGTAGTCGATCTAGCGGCCCATATCATCGGATACCCCTTCGGTGGGTAATCTTCATAAAGAACCCCTGCGCTTTTTCTTATTCAACCCGCAGTCCACGACCACTATGCACTGAGTCTTGTAAACATTGCGCTGGGGCCCCTGTATTTTACAAAATTTGGCGCCCAGTGCAGAGATTTATAAAATTCAGTAGAAGTGATTAGAAAATGATTTTTAATATGAAAATAAATGCTAGAGACTTTCTAAATTCATAGAAAATGCATACATAGTCCAAATTTATTCATTCCAATTCCTATAATTTTGTAATAATGTTGTTTATCACATAGTATCTCTGTTTTGTCATGAAAGTCACATTAAAATTTATTTCTTAATTAATCTGATGTCAAGCACATAAAACCCTAGGAAATTCATAACTTCTCCGTTTTAACTCCGATTTGGTCCGTTCGAGTTGCGCTAGTCTCGTAGCAACGCATAGATCATTATTATGCAGTTTGTTCTTATGATTGGTGTGATGTTAATTTTGTCTACACCCTGTTGGTTTGTATTGCTACGACTAGAGTGAGGACACGTGTCATCTGAAGATCATCGTGGTACCTGGAATCTCAAGTCCCAGGCAAGTTGTGCCCTTGATCACTTCTTTTTACCCACTCATGTTCTAATTAATCATAATGATCTGCATAGGTTAATTTTGTTGGGACCTAATAGGTTACCGTAGTTTGTCTATCTTTATGCCTTGTTTACCACTAAACTTTCTGGGTAGTCCTTGCTAGTGCTATATGTGGATTTGGGCATTGAGATACATATTATTCATACTTTTGTTACCAGTTGTTATTTATTGTTCATGTTAAGATCATTATGTTAATTGGAACATGGAGAACCACCCGGGAAAACAGTGCTACCACAAGGGTTTAATGGGACGCCCTTGGCTGATTAATTAGGAAAGCTAGTGGAAGACTACCTTACCCGAAAGGGGCAAGGGCAGTAGGGGAGTGGTCAGTGTAGGGAGGCCCTCGGGAGGATTTTGCTGCGATGGCAGTCCTGCAAGGGATTCCTGCTAGGGAGGCCCTCGGGAGGATTTTGCTGCGTTGGCGGTCCTGCAAGGGATTCCTGCATTGGAACTTCCTATAAACTGTAGCGGGTTTTCTGAAGCTAGTGGAACTTTGTAAAGGCCTCGTAGTGTTACCCTGCCTCGCCTCCTCGGTAGAGGTGTATGGGATTGGCCGTCTCTTGGCAGATGGGTAACACGACTTGTGGGTAAAGATGTGCAACCTCTGCAGAGTGTAAAACTGGTATACTAGCCGTGCTCACGGTCATGAGCAGCTCGGACCCTCACATGATTAATTTATGGAACTAAATTCAATTTGTCATATGCATTGCATCGCAGGTGATGTTGTTACTTTTGTTCTACTATTTAATTGGGTTGGTATTTACTTATACTTAGTAACTGCTAATAAAATTTTGACCAACTTTAAAAGCAATGCTCAGCTCTAACCATCCTCTTTGGTAAGCCTTACACTTCACATGAGCTCCCACCTTTGGCGAGTTCATGCACATTATTCCCCACAACTTGTTGAGCTATGAACGTATGTGAGCTCACTCTTGCTGTCTCACACCCCCCCACAGGTCAAGAACAGGTACCACAAATTGAGGCGCTTAGAGGATGCTGTGATGTGTTCGTGAGAGATCTAGGCCGTCGTCTCCCAGTCAACTTTGGGTTGCTAGACCGTTGTCTCCTTATAATGTAATTATTTATTTTGTATAGAATTCATGTTATGTAGTAAAGATGTGACATTCGATCCTGTGCCATGATTCATCATATGTGTGAGACTTGGTCCCAGCACACCTGGTGATTATGTTCGCGCCCGGGTCTTGGAGCCCCGAAATCCGGGTGTGACATGGGTGCGATTAAGTCAGAGATCAGTCCATTCGAGCGACTCGATCACGTCTCGCCCGAGCCTAGCCTCGGACAAGGGCAGCCGACCCCGGAGGATTTCCGTCTCGCCCGAGGCCCCCCTCCAACGGCGGACATATTTCCGGCTCGCCCGAGGCCCTGCCTTCGCTAAGAAGCAACCCTGACTAAATCGCCGCACCGACCGACCAAGTCGCAGGAGCATTTAATGCAAAGGTGACCTGACACCTTTGTCCTGACGCGCGCCCCCCGGCAGAGCCGAAGTGACCGCCGTCACTTCACCGCTCCACTGACCGGCCTGACAGAAGGACAGCGCCGCCTGCGCCACTCCGACCGCAGTGCCGCTTGGCAGAGTGAGACTGACAGGCAGTCAGGCCTTGCCAAAGGCACCATAGGAAGCTCCGCCCGACCCAGGGCTCGGACTCGGGCTAAGCCGCAGAAGACGGCGAACTCCGCTCCGCCCGACCCAGGGCTCGGACTCGGGATAAGCCCCGGAAGACGGCGAACTCCGCTCCGCCCGACCCAGGGCTCGGACTCGGGGTAAGTCCCGGAAGACGGTGAACTCTGCTCCGCCCGACCCAGGGCTCAGACTCGGGCTAAGTCCCGGAAGACGGCGAACTCCGCTCCGCCCGACCCAGGGCTCGGACTCGGGCTAAGTCCCGGAAGACGACGAACTCCGCTTCGCCCGACCCCAGGGCTCGGACTCGGGCTCAGCCCCAGAAGACGACGAACTTCGCTCCGCCCGACCCCAGGGCTCGGACTCCGCCCTGGCCTCTGCCGAACGACCTCCGCCTCGCCCGACCCAGGGGCTCGGACTCGGCCTCGGCCATGGAAGACAGACTCGACCTCGGCTTCGGAGGAGCCTCCACGTCGCCCAACCTAGGGTGCAGGCCAGCCACGTCAATAGGAAGCGCCATCATCACCCTACCCCGAGCTGACTCGGGCCGCAGAGAACAAGACCGGTGTCCCATCCGGCTAGCTCCGCCGGATAGGCAATGATGGCGCCCCGCATGCTTTGTGACGACGACGGCTCTCAGCTCTGTTACGGAAGCAGGAGGACGTCAGCAAGGACTCAACCGCCCCGACAGCTGTCCCTCCGCCAGGCTCCGTCGCTCCTCCGACGGCCACGACATCACACCAGCTGGGTGCCAAAATCTCTCCGGCTGCCACATCGGCATGTACTTAGGGCGCTAGCTCTCCCCCGCTAGACACGTAGCACTCTGCTACACCCCCATTTTACACCTGGATCCTCTCCTTACGCCTATAAAAGGAAGGACCAGGGCCCTCTTAGAGAATGTTGGCCGCGCGGGGACGAGGACGGGACAGGCGCTCTCTTGGGGCCGCTCGCTTCCCTCTCCCGCGTGGACGCTTGTAACCCCCTACTACAAGCGCACCCGACCTGGGCGCGGGACGAACACGAAGGCCGCGGGATTTCCACCTCTCTCACGCCCATCTCCGGCCACCTCACTTCCCCCCTTCGCGCTCGGCCTCGCGTCGACCCATCTGGGCTGGGGCACGCGGCGACATTCACTCGTCGGCTTAGGGACCCCCCGGTCTCGAAACGCCGACAATATATATATATATATATATATATATATATATATATATATATATATATATATATATATATATATATATATATATATATATATATATGTGTGTGTGTGTGTGTGTGTGTTTATGTAGCTTGGTGGAGCTGGTGGTGGAGGTAGTGGTTGTTGTTGTCATTGTCTCTCCAACCGTGCTTGCCTTATTTCTTGGTGTATCTCCAGCCGGTCCTGACGTATTTCCTAGCGTTCTTGTCTTATCTGATTTTGCATTTCGGTAACCATGTCTGACATTAGTTGTATTACCAGCATTTGGGCGGCAACCACTTGATCAATTCCAATAGGTGGAGGATTTGGAGGGTTCATTTCTGTTTGCTGTTGTCTGGTAATCTTACCTTCCTAGTATTGACCATGAGAGTTAGAAGCATATGGCAAAATAGTTTTGCAAGGGAATTTATTCGATAAGCGGAATGAATAAACTAGTAGCTGGTTATGATCTGAAGATTCTTTAGTAGTGCTTAATCTTTGTTTTATATCAAGATTGGGATAACTAGTCGTATAAGGTGAATGTCCAAAGCTATGATAGAATCTATCATAATGAGATAGATATGGGTGAGATAGACTACATGATGTAGATCAAGAGTTTGTTTGATGTTAGGTGGGGATAGACAGATTATACAATTCATCATGACTCCATTGGTTGGGTTAGCTCTTATGCTCATGGTTGAGTTGGTCTAATGTGCTAAGTTAAGTTAACACCTGGCTAGTAGAGTTTAATCTCTTCTACCAGTATCACTAATCTGTATAAGCAGACCACATTTGTCGGTACCCTAAAACAGGGGTACCCCTTACCACAATATGAAGGTACTATGCCGACGGAGAGGTCTTTGGCTACGAGGAAACCAGTTCACAGCCGCGCCACATCGACCACCCCAGGGTCACCACATGGCCAGGGAAAGGGACGCGCTCCAGGATGCGCGCATTGGGTCCAGACCTACCACGGGGAAAGCACCGGACCCCCATGCGTGACGAACGGACCTCTGAGATTGGTCCCGTACCCTTCTCAGTGGGGTTCGGACTACTAACCGCCAGACCCCGGGTATCTGGGGCAGAGAATACCTGGACCCTGCTCAAGTAGGGGTCCGGGGGTGACACGTGTCCAGACCCAACTTGGTGCGAACCTGTCCACATAACGTTCCTATTCCCTGGCTAGACAGAGACCTGGTCCAGCCAAGCGGCCTACTGTGCATGACGTGAGCTTGCGGGATGGGCCTGACGTAAGACCACTGGGCCACGCTGCCCTTGCATTTATTGTGGAGAAGAAGCGCCGCCTGACTACCCCACTGACAGGCGATGTGCCCCTTCAGCATTTAATGCGCCCTGTCCACTCAACTGGCAGGCGACGCCTGATCTATCCTGTAGGCGGCATGTCTGACTATTCCTGTTGGCCAACAGTACACCTTTGTCAAGACGTGCGCGCGCACCCATCATGACTCGCGTGTTACCGAGGGCCCTGCAGCAAGATATCAATACTGTACGCACTACGGATATTATGGTGCACGAAGATTACACGGGCATGGCAAGCAGTAGTTCCATCCTTCCATTTGTCCCTGGGCCCACGTGTCGGGGCTCAGAAACCTTGTACATGCCCCCCTCGAACTATAAAAGGGGAGGCATGCAACGTGAAGGGACTCAGACGCAAGTCATTCAGGCTTACACATAACTCAAGCTCTCGAGCAATACAACACTCAGTGGAGTAGGGTATTACGCTCCGGCAGCCCCAACCACTCTAAACCCTTGCGTGTTCTTGAGTTCATCCCTCCGATCTCTAACAAGCAAAACGCTTAAGCCCCCTCCACATCTTAGGACTTAGGGCGGGTGCACTCCGCCACCCGGCTGGAGAATTCCCTCTTCGACATTTGGCGCGCCAGGTAGGGGGCTAGGATTGAAGTTTTTGCTTGATTTCCCGTTCGACACTATGGTTCATATCGCCGAGCATCATGACGACACTTCTGAAGATTTCCCCATGGAGGAAGAGGCCGCATCTTCTACGCCACAGAGTTCTGGCTGCCCGACGCCTTGTGCCGCAGCTGTGCGCCCCGCGCGGCGGCACATGCCAGCACGAGCGTCCCTAACTCCACCAGGGGTTGCTCTCGCCGGAGCACTCTCTACGGCCAGGGAGTTGTTGTGCTACCCACCGAGCTCCACGGCATCGCCAAGGGCCATGAGGCAGTGGCGCGACTACGTGGATCGCCTCCTTAGCGTAGCGCACCCTGGCTTGGTTGGGCCCAGACCTCGATCATCCCGGCGCCAGTACGAGGCGTCAACCTCGGTGCGCTCACCCTCGGTAAGGGCTACCCTGACCGAAAGTCTACGAGCGAAGCTCAACCGCAGACATGCGGTAGAAGATGCGCAAGTTCCTCCGGAGAGACCAGAAGACCCACGAGACAAACTCAACCGCAGTCGTGCGGGCAAAGATGCTTGTATCTCTTTAGAAAGGGTGCGTAAGCGCCGCGGGAACCTCGAGTGTCACAACCTCGAGCAAGATTTCGCTGCAGTCACGCCGCAGGCCCTAGGGGATGTCCGATTCTAGACGAGCATCCCATTGGCTGGAGTGGGCTGCGCTGCCCTGGCAAACCACCTCCGCGCGGTGACATGGCCGCCCAAGTTTCGGCCACACCTGCCAGAAAAGTACGACGGTACAACAAACTCGTCGGAATTCCTGTAGGTTTATGTCACCGCCATTACGGCAGCAGGTGGAGGCACCACCGTGATGGCAACCTACTTCCATGTAGCCTTGTCTGGGCCAGCCCGGACTTGGCTCATGAACCAGGCCCTAGGATCCATCTACTCCTGGGAAGAGCTCTATGCGTGGTTTGTGGCGAACTTCGCTAGCGCTTACCAGCAGCATGGTGTGGAGGCACACCTCCATGCAGTAAGGCAGGAACCCGGGGAGACTCTCCGGGTGTTCATTTTTCGCTTCACCGAGGTACGTGGGACAATCCCCCGTATCTCGGATGCCTCCATCATCACTGCTTTCTGCCAGGGGGTACGCGATGAAAAGATGCTGGAAAAGTTGGCCACACATGATGTGGAAACATCACCACGCTCTTCGCTTTGGCTGACAAATGTGCTAGAGTTGCCGAGGGTCGTGCTTGGCACTCGGTGCCACAGGCTGGAGTTACCCATATGGGCGGCTCGGATGCCGTCACCCAGGGTGGCGGCAAAAAGAAAAAGAGAAACAAGAACCGCAGCCATGATAAGCTGCAGTTTGCTGCTCTAGTCGCCGCCGCTATGGTCGGGGGCCAAGATGAGTGCAACAAGCGCCCACGGCCCCAGGGAAATGGCAGTGGTACATGCCTAGTGCACCCCAACAGCCGCCATAGTGCCGCTGACTGCGTGAGATTATCAAACTCGCGAGGCGCATCAGCGAGCGGCGCAAGCAGTCCTCTAAGGACGTCTCGCCGCCTTGCCGCCGGCCTGGCAAGAAGGGGGCCGACAAAGAAGCCGCGGCTGTGGAGGGGCGATACCTCGGCTACCAGCCCGAGGGAGACCTTAAAAACGTTGTCACCGGAGACTCCGACTCCGGCGACGATAGCGACCGCCACAAGAAGCTGTATGTAATGTACGACAGAAGCTGGGAGCTCATTTCCCACAGGAGTGTCAAGTCCCTGCGATGGGAGGTTCTTTTGGCGGTCTCGGGGTTCCCCAAAGCTGCTCCACACCAACGGTGGAGGAGCACCACCATCTACTTCGGGGCATCCAACTGCCCCAACAACATGGTGGGGGCCGGCGTACTGCCGCTCGTCACCGCCCGTGTTGTCGCCAACATGCGGCTGCACCACGTGTTGATCGACGGAGGGGCCGGCCTCAATGTCATCAGCCATGCAGCATTCTGGCAGCTGTAGATCCTGGGGTCCCGGCTGGGGCCCTCTCGCCCATTCTCTAGGGTGGGCCCACAACCCATGTATCCTCTCGGGAGCATAACGCTCCCAGTTACATTTGGGATGGAGGGAAACTTCCGCATGGAAAACGTCCAGTTCGATGTCATAGAGGTCAACCTCCCCTTTAACGCCATCATTAGGAGGCCGGCCCTGTACCAGTCCATGGCCATTGCCCATTACGGGTATTTGGTCCTCAAGATGCCATCCCCCGCCAGGATCCTCACCGTGCGGGGTGACCGCACCGCCGTGCTAGCAGCCATCGAGAAGCTACACACTCTGGTGGCCGAGATTGCTCGACCGGACGACAGAGGGAGAGGCCCCTCGGCATCTAGTGCCAGAGCGCCCTCCAAGGCGCTGAAGGTGCAGCCGTCCGGAGCAGACAGCGGACCCGCGAAGACCATCCAGGTCGGCGCAGACCCCTCCCAGACCACCCGCATCGCGGGGAATCTAGGAGAAAAATAGGAACTCGCGCTCATCGCCTTCCTCCAAGCAAATGCCGACGTGTTCGCTTGGGAACCGTCGTAGATGCTTGGGATCCCTAGGGAGGTGATTGAGCACCATCTAAAGATCTACTCGAATGCTAAGCCGGTAAGCCAGAAGCCACGGAGATAGTCCATAAAGCGGCAAGATTTCATCCGTAAGGAGGTCCAGAAGCTGTTGCATGCTGGCTTCATCGAAGAGGTTCATCACCCTGTGTGGCGGGCCAACCCAGTCATCGTGCCAAAAGCAAACGGGAAGCTTCGGATGTGCATCGACTACACCAGCCTGAATAAGGCATATCCCAAGGACCCATATCCACTGCCATGTATAGATCAGATCGTGGACTCTACCTCGAGGTGCGACCTTTTGTCCTTCTTGGACGCCTACTCCGGTTTCCATCAAATCCGGATGTCTAGGGAGGATAGGAAGCATACCGCTTTTTTGACGGTGGATGGGCTATACTGTTATGTTGTAATACCCTACGGTCTAAAAAATGCCTTGCCAACATTTGTTCGGGCGATGAGTAAGACCTTCGGGGACCTGATTCGGGACAAGGTGGAAATCTACGTCGATGACATCGTGGTCAAGACTAGAGAGGGGTCGACTATAGTGGAAGACCTGACCCTGGTTTTTGGCAAGCTGCAGGTAACCCGCACCAAGCTAAACCCGGAGAAATGCATCTTCAGTGTCTCCATGGGGAAGTTGCTGGGGTTCCTGGTTTCATACCGGGGCATTGAAGCTAACCCGAAGAAAATCAAGGCTATTGAGGTAATGAGGCCTCCCGCTCGTATTAAGGACATCCAGAAGCTTGTGGGATCACTGTTGCCCTTAGCCGCTTCATTTCGAGGTTGGTTGAGAGGGCACTGCCCTTCTTCAAGCTCCTGCGAAAATCCGGCCCATTTGCCTGGACTGAAGAGGCGGAACAAGCTTCCAATAGTTGAAGCGGCACCTTGCTTCCCTGCCGATCCTGGTTGCTCTGGAGCCAGGGGAACCGCTGTATCTGTACATTGCGGCGGCTGTAGAAGTGGTAAGCATGGTGTTGGTCACCGAAAGGGCGACACAAGAAGGACAGAGACCTAAAAACTTAGGACCAGCTACAGAGGCCCGGACTGTCCAGAAGCTGGTCTACTATGTCAGCGAGGTCCTCCATGAGGCAAAGACCCGGTACCTCGAGACGCACAAGCTCCTCTACGCAGTGCTGGTTGCATCCAGGAAGTTACGTCACTATTTCTAGGCACACAGAGTTGTGGTGGTGACCTCCTTTCCGTTAAGGGCCATCCTCCACAACCCAAACGCCACCGACAACATCGCCAAGTGGGCAGCAGAGCTCGCTGAGTTCCAGCTGGACTTCCAGCCACGCCATCAAAAGCCAGGTCCTGGCCGACTTCATTGTGGAATGGACTCCACCCCCATGCGCCCCTGGGGGCCCGGACCCAGTTCAGGGCCCCACACCTGCGGAGCGCAGGGGTCCGGTCTTCATCGAGCCCCACTGGACGCTCTTCTTCGACGGATCCGCCCGCCAACAGAGTGCTGGCGTGGGAGTGGTCCTCGTTGGCCCAGACGGAGACGAGCTGAAGTATGTGGTGCGTCTTGAGTTCAAGACCACCAAAAACATGGCGGAGTATGAGGCACTGATCTTTGGCTTATCTGTGGCCCTATCCCTAGGGGTCCGGCTGCTCCTCGTGAAGGGGGACTCTCAGCTAATCATCAAGCAGGTCCGCGGGGAATGTAGCTGCAACGAGCCCAGACTCGCGGCTTACCTCCTCCATGTAAAGAAGCTGGAGAAGGATTTCACGGCCCTGGAACTACAACATGTTCCCCGGGCCGACAACTCAGCGGCAGATGACCTCTCCCAGAGGGCATCAACTCGAGCACCCGTGCCCGAGGGCGTCTTCGAAAGACGGCTGCTGAGACCCGCCACCCAGCCTGCCGAACTGGGCGAAGGGGGCGAGACTGGCACCTCAAAGCCTGCGGTCCCGGTGGCATCCCAGAACCCACCAAAGGCTGTGTGTGCTCTGGGGGACTCCGCTGACCCCTTAGCGCCACATCCGACAACTCAGAGTGGTCCCGATGCATGGATCTCCGAGATCTAGGACTACCTGAAGGAAAGTATCCTTCCTAAAGACCATGTCTCCGCCGAGCGCATAGTGCGGTTGGCTAAGTGATACATGATGGTAGAAGGGGGTCTCTACCGCCGTGGCGCCAATGGCATTCTCATGCGGTGCATCACCCAGGAAGAGAGTCGTGAGTTACTCACGGAGATCCATGGAGGGGAGTGTGGAAGTCATTCTTCATCCCGCACACTGGTCGGTAAGGCCTTCCGGCATGGCTTTTACTGGCCAACCGCCCTCCAGGATGCGGCCGAGCTAGTAAAGTCCTGCGAAGCATGCCAATACCACGCAAAGCAGATACACACACCGGCTCATGCTCTGCAAATGATTCTGCCCTCCTGGCCATTCGCCGTATGGGGGGTGGATATCTTGGGACCGTTTCCCAGGGCCGTCGGCGGGTACCAGTACCTCTTTGTCGCCATTGACAAGTTCACCAAGTGGCCGGAAGCCACCCTGGTGGTCAGCATCACCCAGAGCGCTGCTGTCGCCTTCCTCAAGTCGATCGTCTATAGATTTGGGGTCCCAAGTCGTATCATTACAGACAACGGGACCCAGTTTATAAGCCGGATCTTTTAGGAGTACTGCGAAGGCATTGGCACTCAGCTCTGCTTTGCATCCGTCGCCCACCCTAGGAGCAACGGACAGGTGGAGAGGGCAAATGCAGAGATTCTTAGGGGACTCAAGATGCGCACCTATGACTGCTTAAAGAAGCATGGCGCAAATTGGGTCAGTGAGATGCCCTCCGTGCTATGGGGGAACCGGACCACGCCCAGCCGGGCTACCGGGGAGACCCCATTCTTCCTGGTCTACGGGGCCGAAGCCTACCTTCCCCCGGAAATCATTATGGGCTCCCCACGGGTCCAGTCGTTTGATGAGTCTGCGCAGGAACAGCTACGGCGCAAAGATGTGGACTTCATCGACGAGCACAGGTGGCGAGCATCAATCCGAAATGCACGGTACAACCAGGCGCTCAGGCTCTACCACCAATGGTTTGTGCATAGTAGGAAGCTTGAAGTCGAGGACCTGGTCCTAAGGCGAGTACTGAACCGAGAAGGGCTCCACAAGCTCTCTCCCAGCTGGGAAGGACCCTTCAAGGTGACGGAAATATGCCGCCCCGGTGCGTCTGCCTCGCCATAGCTAACGGAGTACCCTTGGAATATAGAGCATCTCCGTAAGTTTTTCCCATAAAAACAGAGTTGGGGGTTCGGTTTTCTTCCCTGTAACTAGGAAGCGCATGTATATGCGCCAGCCCGGCGAGGTCCGCCCTCAATAAACCCGGTCTGTTGGCCTGCACTCGTGTATATCCGGTTATAAGGAAGGGGTTCGACCCACAGATTTGTTTTGCTATTGGTTTTATTCTTAGGTTTACAACCATTATTATTATCTAACCCACCCATGCAGTCTCACTTCCTGGCTGGTATAGCGACATCCGAATTGATTAGCCAGGCTTGGTAGCCAGACACTGGGATAGTTCGGGGCCGTGAAGTCGCTTAGTATGGTCAAGTACCGAAAGCCTACGCGCCCCACCACTCTGCAGCCGGCCCTGTTGCGTGAATCAAAGGATAAGAAATACCAACTAACGGACCCTATGGGTGTGCTACTAAAAATTCCTGGCCAAGACTGTGTGCAGGACGTGTCCAAGTTGAGATTACCCCTTGGGGGCCATGTCACCAATTCCTTCTTAAGAATCCTGGCATCCAGCCTCAACACGTCGAGGCCATATCCCAGGGGGCCAAGTACCAGGGAAGAAGTTGGTAGCAACACACACAGCAAAGAAAAGTAGCATGCAGATAAGTTGTAATAAGGCCTGATAAGTAGTGCTTAAAGAGTATCTTACAAAACCAAGATATATTACAACCCGCACCCCAGCGGAACCCTCATTTTCTCCACGCAGGCCTAGCTACTCATCGTCAGCGGGATCCCACTAGAAGCGCCCGGCCACCACGTCCACAACATCCTGTACGCCCTCCCAGGCGGCATCTTCAGTATCGGCCACCGGACCTGTGATCACTGGCCCCAAGGAGACAGCTGGGTTGTGGCTCCGGAAGCATGTCAAGACGTACTCTATCGCCGACCGGCAGAGTCTGCTGCCCTCGGCCTCCAAGCGGGCGCCAAGAATATGATCCAGACGTCGGAGGCGCTCGACAGCGGAATCTAGTACTGGGAGCATGTCGGAGATGGACGCTGGCCGCACCAACGCTGGGATGGGACTCACCCCCAAGGGCACCAGTGCCGTACTTGCCTCGCCAGCCCAAGCGGCGATGCGCTGGGCTCCAGCGCGTTGCTCAGCTCGGAGGTCATCGAGCGTCTTCTTCATCACCTCCACCGCCTGGGGGCCTAGGGGCGTCTGCGTTGCCTGAGCAGCCTGCGCCACCCGGAATCGGTGGACCTGCTCCTCCAGTGCCCGCTCCTTCCCCTCCAATCGCTTCTCTTTCTCCTCCGCCTCGAGCTCAAACTCGACCAGCAACCTGTTCCGCCTTTCCCACATCTCCTCCCTGAAGGCGAGGTCCTTCTCCTACCAGGCGAGATCAGTCGCTCGTTTCTCCAGGGAGGCATCCTTCGCCATGAGGCTTTCCTTGGTGCGAGCAATGTTGCTAGCCTTGTCGTCAAGTTCCTGCTGCAGCTTCTGCAGCTTTGCCTCAGCCGAAGCCTGCTCATCCCGCTATTTCTCCAGCATCATATTATAGGCTTTCAGCTTATTATGGAACACCGAGATGATCTCCTCCCTTTGGTCCAAGTGCTCCTTCTTCTTGACCAGCCCTTTCTCCTTCCGGGTCACCCCCTGCTCTCGGTTAGACACCTTTCGGAGGTCCTCCTTGAAGGCCTCGCGCTCCTGCTCAAGCTCGGTCCGCTCTGAGGCGAATTGGCAGGACGCCGCCTTAGTGCGCTCCTCCAGTTGGGTGCACCAGTTGCCAAGGCGCTGGTGCTCGGTCTCAAGCACCTCCCATTCCCGCAGGATCACCGCCTCGGTTTCCTAGAGAGCCTGATGAGCGTGGGACAGCACCTGAGGGAGGGGAGTCGGTGTTGCTTCTGGCTCGATGCCAGACCAGAGCGGTCGCCCAAGAATAACCTCCGGTTCTTCCGGAGTTAGCAGAGGGATGGAGCTGGACGCACCCCCCACGCTTACCGCCGACGGTGTATTCAACGGTATCGCTGCCGTTGGATCTACAGCAGCTGTCGGCGGCAATGCCGCCTCTGGACCCCCAGCCAGAACTTGGGAACCCAAAGGCATTGCCTCGATGGTGGCAGACGGATCCTAGGGGCCCGATGGTGCCACCTCAGCACCCATGTCGCCCTGCATGGTGGGGGCAAATGCAGCAGGAACCTCTTCGACCACTGCCGGGGGTATATTTGACACCGACGCTGGTGAGGCTGTGGTAGCTGCTGATGGATCGCCGGAGACATTCCCAGCAGATGTGTGCTGCTGAGAACCAGACCCACCGGCGGGCATAGCGGCCGGTAGGGGAGGAGCGTCCTTGAAAACAGAAGAGGAGGAGGCCCTGATGGGCAAAGAACGAATCAAGACCTATCAGCATAAAAATAACGCTCGCAAGAACATTGGAAGAGTCTAAGCTTACTTGGGGCCCTGAACCTTCCAGTGACCCTAGAAGCGGGGCGCCCGCTGTCGTTGCTGCTGCTGCTGCCGCTCCTGCTGTTGTTGCTGCCGCTTCCCCCGCGGTGATGACGGCTGGTCTGATGCTGGCGGTGGTGGCAGTGGTGTCAGATTCGAAGGCGGTGGTGGTGGAGGGCTCACGCCCCTCTGCCCGTCCTAGACCTAGGGTTCGGCCTCACTAGTCCCACTAGCTGTCTTCTGACGCTTCTGGGGGGAGTCCGAATCAAGGGGCAGATTCGAGACAAAAGACCCATCGGCGCGGCGCAGCCGGTGTCGCCTCACTCCCTCCGAACTCCCAGCGGCACCCGGGGCGGAGGAGCCACTCGCAGGCCCCTTGCCCTTGTCCGAGGAACTGGGGGCCGCAGGAGGAGCTCTGGAGCCCACATCAGCAGGCTGGGAACCCCCGACCGGAACACCGGGAATATGGATCCCCCGGTGGGGGTCCCGGCCGCTGGACTGATGGATCGCCACACCACTCTCATCGAGGGTCGACAGTCGGGCCAACACCGCCGACCGCAACCCTGGATTGTCGAAGAGTGGCGAAATGCCCTGGGGAGGCATCAAAGCTTCAGGGATAAAAGCCTCACCAGTGATCCCCCTCACCAAGATTTCCAACTGCTCCTAGGACAGGTCAGTCCCAGGCCCGCGCTGGATCCTACCAATGTCACTGGGGCCGGTAAACCAGCAACACAGACGTGGCCTCCCCTGCAGTGGCATGACCCAACGCTTCAGGAAATCACCGAGTACGTGCATCGAGGACAGACCACCAACCGGTAGTTCCTTAATCCTGTCTAGTACAGGCCTGAACTCCGGCGCGAAGCACGGTTGTACCCTCCATTACTTCTGGTCGAGTCTGGGTCCGTCGCTCGGAAGGGCAAGGCGGTCGTTGGCCTCAGCGCTGGCGATCACCCAGTCACTACGCCAGTTCTCCCACCTCGCGCCGCCAAGGGTGGTGATGTAGGTCACTATTAGGTCTGACCTCGTCTAGAAGTAGTAGGCCCCAAGGTGGTCTTTGTCCTTCACAGACCTCACCAGCACAAAAAACTGGCGAAAGAGGGAAGTGCAGGCTGCCACCCCCACGAACATCTCATAGAAGTGGACAAAGATGGCCACCTGGAGAATGGAGTGGGGCGTGAGGTGCTGGAGTTGGAGTCCGAACTCCTCTAGCAGCAGCAGGAAGAACGGCGAAATCGGCAGCGCCAACCCGCAGAAGAGATAGGAGACGAAGAGCACAAACTCCCCGACGGCAAGATCGCCGAGGGGAGTAGTGCCGGCTCGGATCCTCCCGGCCAACGCCAGCATACCCCATCCGAGCAGGCGGCACACCGTGTCAAGCGCCTCCTCGGTCTGAAAATGATCGAGACAAACCAGCATGGCCATGGCAACCGCAGCGGCAAAAAACTGAGGAGCGTGGACGCGAAGGGGCATGGAGGGCTCGGAGGCGAAAGGACGAAGCAGTTGGGGAAAGTGCGAAAGCAAAACCGCTGCGCATGAGGGGAACCCCTTTTTCAAGAAAGGGCTCCCCTCGCACCCTGGAAAAATCCGCCTGACGCATACCTAGCGCCCGAACAACTCAGTCACTGACACGGGGGCCCAGGCCCACAAGTCATGAAGCTGGAACGCTGGTTTCCATGCACGGAAGGAGCAAACCGCCGCGTGAACATCTAACCGCCGCGCATGCTCCCACGCCGCCTTAGAGCCGCTATGGGAGGATATTTTTAACATAGGCGTCACTGGCAGGGCGCTCCACGCACGCGGGGCACGACCAAACCGCCATGCGTGGGGGTCACGCACCAGTCAGCCAAGAAGGCGGGCACGATGGTTGGTGTGACCAATAGCAGGCTGACAGCATGTGAGCGCTGGGTTCATACAACGTGCTAAGGAGATGCCCCGGTCACCGGCCACGCTGTGCTTACACAAGATACAGGTTCTGGCCCCACCTGCAGGCTCGCACCCTCCCCTGAGGTGGGTCCGGGGGCCACTGTCGGTACCCCTGAAACAGGGGTACCCCTTGCCACAATATGAAGGTACTACGTCGGCGGAGAGGTCTCTGGCTGCGCGGAAACCAGTTCACAGCCGCGCCACATTGATCGCCCTAGGGTCGCCACGTGGCCACGGAAAGGGACGCGCTCCAGGATGCGCGCAGTGGGTCCGGACCTACCACGGGGAAAGCACCGAACCCCCGTGCGTGATGAACGGACCTCTGAGATGGGTCCTGTACCCTTCTCAGTGGGGTCCGGACTACTCAGCGCCGGACCCCGGGTATCTGGGGAAGAGAATATCTAGACCCTGCTCAAGCAGGGGTCTGGAGGCGACATGTGTCCAGATCCAACTTGGTGCGAACCTGTCCACACAATGTTCCTATTCCCTGGCCAGGCGGAGACCTGGTGCAGCCAAGTGGCCTACTGTGCATGACGTGAGCTTGCGGGATGGGCCTGATGTAAGACCACTGGGCCACTCTGCCCTTGCATTTATTATGGAGAAGACGCGTCGCCTGACTACCGCGCTGACAGGCGATGTGCCCCTTCAGCATTTAATGTGCCCTGTCCACTCAACTGGCAGGCGGCGCCCGAGCTATCCTACAGGCGGCGTGTCTGACTATTCCCGTTGGCCAACAGTACACCTTTCTCAAGACGTGCGCCACACCCATCATGACTCGCATGTTACTGAGGGTGCTGCAACAAGATAACAATACTGTACGCACTACAGATATTATGGTGCACGGAGATTACACGGGCATGGCAAGCAGTAGTTCCATCCTTCCATTTGTCCCTGGGCCCACGTGTCGGGGCTCAGAACCCTTGTACATGCCCCCCTCGAACTATAAAAGGGAGGCATGCAACATGAAGGGACTCAGACGCAAGTCATTCAGGCTTACACACAACTCAAGCTCTCGAGCAATACAACACTCAGTGGAGTAGGGTATTACGCTCCGGCAGCCCGAACCACTCTAAACCCTTGCGTGTCTTGAGTTCATCCCTCCGATCTCTAACAAGCAAAACGCTTAAGCCCCCTCCACATCTTAGGACTTAGGGCGGGTGCACTCCGCCACCCGGTCAGAGAATTCCCTCTCCGACAACATTAGATTAGGTCATATTAGCTTAGTTCACATTAGATTCTATAATCCCATTTAGGAATATCATTTAGTTAAGCATAACAAGCTGACTTTATCTTTATGAAATTCTAGTATTTTTATGCCATTAGCAGGTGTGGTATAGAAACAAGGGTACATCATGTTTTAGCTATTTGGTGAGTGTTGACATAGAATGAGTGTACTATGGTATGATCGAGCTTCCTTTGGGGGTCTGAATTAGGGACCATTGGTCGTGGTGTTAGATGCCATTATCCAAGTTGGGATAACAATTGTGGGTACACAGGGTAGGTAGATTAAACAAAGTTTTGCTTTGCTTTTGGAATGAATGAGTTGGGCAACCTATCACATAGGCTAGTTTGTGATTTCATGGATGAGTTGGTCTAAGACACAATTTGGATTTAAAACCCATTTATAGGAATATGGTTTAGTTAATACTTGTAACATAGATTAGACCATATTAGATTAGGTAGGGTCAGAATTAAATTGGTGTAATCAGATTAGACTAGATAAGATCTACTTATTTTATTTTGGAATAGATCATGTTTGTTACACTGTTATGAGATAAGCAAAGTGGTTAGGGATAAATATGCTCATTAGGACAAGATGAGTCTCTAACAATAATATAGTCTTTTGCGATTAGTTAGATCTATTAGGATAGGATAGAACCTTTTTTGAGATAAGATGGGTCTATTAAGATAAGAAAGAATCTTTAAGGATCAGAGAGAATCTATTGAGATAGGATGGATCTATTAGAATAAGAGAGAGTCTTTTAAGATAAGGGAGATCCATTAGGCTTGATATATGCTAATGGGGTATTTTTAGTTGGTCTAGTTTATCTTATAAACAGTTTAAGAGGATAAGAGATTTTTTAACACAATATGAACCTATGAGGATAAGATAGATTCATTTAAGTTAAGAAGGATCCATTAAAGTAGATACACTCTAATGGAGGGTAATCTAGGCTGTTTAATTATCTTATGAATTTTATTCATTTATATTTATGCCTATAAGTATATGTAGATGTAATTGTGGACGTTACTCCATGACTTATCACACTCAATCAAAGATCCAAATCAGACAAATATCATAAGAACAAACACTCAAGCGTATAGATACCTATAAAAATAGTTTTGTTTTTGTTCCTAAGAGTAGGTCTTCTATTCCTAAAGGTCACTTTAGGCACAGGATTTCAAAGTGTGAAATCCACATTTGTCTTTAGAAAGAAAAGGTAAGAATACTCAGAGAAAAGCGGAAATAGATGAGAAAAGATTCAGATAAGTTTAGAAAAGAATCCAAGTAGCAAAGGTAAGGTTAATCAGAGTAGAACAGTAGAAGGTGAAACATGATCAAGATAAGTATAGAAAGAATCAGAGTAAGGTCAGTAGGTAAGGGTTTTGTCCATTTCTATCTAGGTTTCGTCCTACAGTCAACATTTCCTCTGATACCACTTCTGGCACACTCGGTTTTAAGGGACAAAGCCGGGTGCATGTCATACATGCGCCAAAGAAGACAACATATATAATAACAGAGTGTATTGAGATAAATGTCACAATAATCAGAGTACTTATTACATAGCGGAAGTCTTACAAAATAAATTATAAATGTAAAAGGATCTAAAATCCATCCTTGGCGCCAGAAAGTCAACTGAGAGACAACGACCTAGACCTCTCACGAACACATCGCAGCATCCTCCATATGCCTCATCCTATGGTACCTGTCCTTAACCTGTGAGGGTGTGTGAGACAATAAGGGTGAGCTCACACATGTTCATCGCTCAACAAGTTGTGGGGAATAATATGGCATGAACTCACCAAAGAGGGGAGTTCATGTGATGTGTAAGGCTGATCAACAATAGAGGTTAAAGCTGAGCATTGCTTTGAATAAGTTGGTCAAATTTTATTAGCAATTACTAAATGTAAGTAAATACCAAACCATAATAAATAATAGAACAAAATTAATAAATAATCCCATGCAATGTATATGACAAATTGAATTTAAGTTCCATAAATTAATCATGTGAGTGTCCGAGCTGCTCATGACCGTGAGCACGACTAATATACCAGTTTTACACTCTGCAGAGGTTGCACATCTTTACCCACAAGTCATGTTACCCATCTGCCAAGGGATCACGACTTCTCATACACCTCTACCGAGGAGGCGAGGCAGGGTAACACTACGAGGCTAGATTTGTAAGGCCCAAAATGCGTATAAGAAAAAATAATAATAATAAAATAATTATATGAAGAAAATAAAATAGTAAATTTAGATATCTCGAATTATACTTGAGTGTTGAAAATTGAGGACTGAATTTTGAAAACCAAGAATCATTATAGAAAAAAAGTAATAGAAAAGTTTTCATCCAACAAAATGATTATGCATATCATTAAGTGATGCACCATAAGTATTTATTTACATGAATATTTAATTGTTATCCCACATTCAAAATATTATTTTTCTAAAAAGAAAGAAAATAATATGAGTGTTTCATAATTCAAACATCTATCAAACAAATAAATCAATTAAAATAAATATATATCTATTGCCTCGTAATTGATTTTGAAGTATGTATTAAATTGGAATTTGAATTGAATATTGTAAACTGAAAATAGAAAAGGAAATTTTAGAATTAGAGAAAAGAGGAGAAAGGAAAATATGTACTATAAAAAGAAAAAATAATATTAATGCAATAATAGTTGTATATACTCATTAGGGATGTGTTTGATAATTTGGAGGATCAAACATGAATTTGAATTTGAAATGAGTTTTGAAAGAAAAGAAATAGATTAGAAAAGAAAATGGACATGAAAAACAAAAAAATAGAAAGGAACACCAGATCTCGACGTCTAGGTCAATTCCTCCCTGGTCTGCTTTTGGTCCATCCAAGGAAGCGCGCGGCGTGGCCCAACTCAGCTTTTTCCTCGCTCAGCCCATGGCGCTCACTGCCGCTCACGTGTGTGGCTTACCGGTGGGGCCGCCCTGTCATCACCTATTCCTTGCTCCGTGCTCATCTCAATAAAATTTGCCGTGCTCGCGTGGTCAACACTCCCATCTTCCTCGCCGTGGATTTCACGATTTCCCGGGCTCTCGGGGATAAGTAGCGTGTCCCATGGCCCTTCTCCCCGTCGACCCTGCGATTCTCCCGCAACCACGACGTCTGTACTCTCGCTCTCGCACCCTTGACCCCCACGGCCTCACTCTTCTGCCAGACCACCGCGGACAACCTCCACTGGCAACGCCGCTTAGCAGTCGATTTGGTCTCGGCGTGCTTTCCGGTCGGGTCGCCTGCTCAAGTGGAAACCTCCGATGCCGTCGACTTGATGTAAGATCGATCGGTGTGTAGGCGATTTATAACCGTACCTGCGACTCCGCCGTGTCGCAGTCCTGCACAGATGCGGGCAACCTCGGTTGGCCACCAATTCGACCCGGTTGCGTAATCCGAAGGAGGGCACGAGTAATCGTGGCGGTGTGGGCGAGAATCCAGGGGCGCGCGGTGACCTGAGCCTTGGCGATTGCTCACCGGGATCCGCAAGAACCACTGTCCAACCATCCTTCATGGTCAGCTACTTTCGTGGACCTTCGTCGATGGTATGTGTTCTCATGGGATCTATACTCGTCTCCTCTATGTAAATTTGGGGTTTGCACTAAGGATTCACCAACGGGGCTGCCTCGATTGCTCGCCGTCAGGTTCACGGCGCTGCCGGTCGGAGTAGCGAGGGCAGGATTTGGGGGCGACGACTGTGCACCATCGGATTCAGCGGGCGCCGCAGATTAGATCTCTGTAGGCTGTAGAGTTGAATTCATCTGGACCACCAGATTTCTATCGGACGGCCGTAGTCCTCGCGTACCCCTTCGTGGGTTCGTTTTACTAAAGAGCCCCTTTAGTTTTATGGAATTAACCCGCCGTCCATGCGGCTGTAACTCTGTGTCTCAAGAATTTTAGTAGATTAGCCCCTGTTGTCTCTTGAATTTGAGGAGCAGTCCAGACAGTGAGAAAAACTTATAAAATCATTTAGGAAATGAATTTTTATATGAAAACAATTGCTAGAACTTGTATAAATCATAGAAAATTCATATGAACTCCGAATTGACCCATTCCAATTTCTATAATTTTATAATATTATTGTTTATCAAATAGTGTCACTGATTTGACATGAAAGCCACTTTAAAATTTATTTCCTAATTAATCTTATTCAAATGCATAAAAATCTTAGGAAATTCATAACTCCTCTGTTTTAACTCCGATTTTATCCGTTCAAGTTGCGTTAGTCTCGTATAAAGATTTACTATGCAATAACAACATTTATTATACCATGTCTCATTATTTTATGACTAGATCTTTACTTAACTTATGTTGGTTAGTCTTGTTAATGTGCTCATCATTATCTACTAAAATATGATCTATAGTCAATTTATAATTTAGATTAAAGTTGAATTAATTACTATTTTTGGTTATCTTTCCTCTGGAATTATAAAAATAAAACCTAGTGTTAATCATTTAATCACATCATAACTTGATGACCACGGCTCCGATCTTAGTGGTTCTCGTTCCCACGATCTCGTAGCAATGCATAGATCATTATTATGCAATTTATTCTTATGTTTGGTGTGATGTTAATTTTGTCTATACACTGTTTGTTTGTATTGCTACGACTAGCGGTGAGGTCATGAGGATTTGAAGAATCACCCTGGTAACTGGAATCTCAAGTGCCAGGCAAGTTGTGCCCTTGATCATTTCTTTTTACCCAATCATGTTCTTATTAGTCATAATGATCTATATAGGTTAATTTTGATGGGACCCAATATGTTACCCTAGTTTGGCTATCTTTATATCTTGTTTACCACTGAATTTTTGGGTAGTACTTGCTATTGCTTTATGTAGTTTTGGGTATGGAGATATACATCATTTATGATCACACTTTTATTATCAGTTTGTTATTTACTGTTCATGATAAGATTATTATGTTAATTGGAACATGGAGAACCACCCGGAAAAATAGTGCTACCACAAGGGTGGTATGGGACGCCCTTGGCTGACTAATTAGGAAAGCTAGTGGAGGACTACCTTACCCGAAAGGGGCAAGGGCAGTAGGGGAGTGGTCAGTGTAGGGAGCCCCTTGGGTTGATTTTGCTGCGATGGCGGTCAGGCGAGGGGTCCCTGCATTGGAGCTTCCTAGAAACTGCAGCGGGTTTTCTGAAGCTAATGGAACTTTGTAAAGGCCTCGTAGTGTTACCCTACCTCACCTCCTCGGTAGAGGTGTATGGGAAGTCACGATCCCTTGGCAGATGGGTAACATGACTTGTGGGTAAAGATGCACAACCTCTGCAGAGTGTAAAACTGGTATACTAGCCATGCTCACGGTCATGAGCAGCTCGGACACCCACATGATTAACTTATGGAACTTAAATTTAATTTGTCATATACATTGCATGGGATTTTTTTTATTAATTTTGTTCTACTATTTATTATGGTTTGGTATTTACTTACATTTAGTAATTGCTAATAAAATTTGACCAACTTATTAAAAGCAATGCTCAGCTTTAATCTCTATTGTTGATCAGCCTTACACATCACATGAACTCTCACCTTTGGTGAGTTCATGCCACATTATTCCCACAACTTGTTGAGAGATGAACATGTGTGAGCTCACCCTTGCTGTCTCACACCCCCCACAGGTTAAGGACAGGTACCACAGGATGAGGCGCATGGAGGATGTTGTGATGTGTTCGTGAGAGGTCTAGGTCGTCGTCTCCCAGTTGACTTTCTGGCGCTAAGGATGGATTTTAGATCCTTTTAGATTTATAATTTATTTTGTAAGACTTCCGCTATGTAATATGTACTCTGATTATTGTGACATTTATCTCTATACACTCTGTTATTATATATGTTGTCTTCTTTGGCGCATGTATGAGATGCACCCGGCTTTGTCCCTTAAAACCGGGTGTGACATCTAGCCTTACGATTTTGGACCTGTGGTCTATGGATTGCAAGTTTTGCAGGCAATCCTCCGACACATGATGCCTCTCTATCATTTTCCAGCAGGAGTCACTTGGAGATGGCATGTTTAGGGATGATAGTGGATTACATATCTAATTTGCACACAAAGCCATAGTTATACCCACTAAAGAAAAAATGCCATATGCCAATACTGTGGGGGACAGATATCACCCAGGTCCACTAGAAGGTAGGAAGGCCTCACGAGAGGCTTTAGGCCAATTAGCTCACAAGGCCATCCCTTCGTGGGCTGAGACAGAACTGCTGGCGGAGTGGGCTGACACGAAAAGAAGCAGACTCAGGCCCAAGCAACCCGTCAAACTCGAGCGCTATCCGTAGCGTGCACCCAACTTTCCCGCATGCAACGCCCTTGAATATCGAGGCGAATTAGGGATAAGTCGGCAAGATTGTAGGAAGATCAGTTCAGTCGGTTCACTATTATTTAGGGTATACATAATCATCACATACACATGTAGTGCCCCACGGTCGAGTATATAAGGCCTAAGGTGTACCCCATCATTTCCATCAACCATCTACCTATCTCACTAGCTTTTCTCCATCTTGGAGACTTCCCTTGTAACCTATCACATAAAGATCCACACCAGGAAGTAGGGTATTACGCCTCTCCAAGCGGCCCGAACCTGTAGAAAATTGTCTGTCGTCTCTCGTGCATCCCGCACGAACCATTGAGTTACAGTCAACAATACCGTCCTATCCAAAAGCACTGCGAGGGGTAACCCTGGGTGTACGGTCGGACTCTAAACACCGACAGCTAGCGCGCCAGGTAGTGGGTGTGTCGTTGACCCGAGCTAGCTCAATGACCGTTACTTCCCAGTGCAAGATCGTTCTTCGCCCTGGATCCGTGTTCTGCTTCGGAACCATCTCATCCATAGCAGATGAGAAAGGAACTTTGCACCGCATAGCGGATCCGCCGGAGAAGAGATTTTCTCCAGAAATCCCCAGGAAAGCCGGAGCAAGACAACCGATAGCACAGCCTCCTGCGCCTTAGGCGAAGACTACTTCTTACAAGCCAAAAATCGGGAATTTACCTGCCCAAAGAACTCCGCCGCCCACTTCGCTGTAACACCCTAAATTTGGGGGTATAAAATTTCTTTCTTATTATCATCCAAATTCAGGTGTTACTCTTCTCTCTCACACACCCTAGGTTCTATTTCTCTAGATTCTCTCTCTCTTTTTCCTTTTGAGTAGATATAACTTAATTAAGGAGGGATTAAGTATTTATTTTTGCCAAAACACTATGGGTCATGACATGTTGCATCATGCCGAGCTTAAATATTCTTTGAATTGTTGCACATGTTTGAATTAGTTTGAATTTGAAACTTGGTTTGAATTTGAATTGAAAACCCTAGAAAAAAAGAAATGGAAAAACAATTAGAAAATTAAGGAAAAAAGAAAAAGCCAAAGCAGCCCAAGCCGGCCCATCCAGCCTAGTGGGGCCGCGCGCCCACGCCGCCTGACAGGTGGGCACCACCTATCAGCGGCGGTTTCCTCCCCCGCGTGCTCACTCTCTCCCTCTCTCTACCTAGTGGGGCTAGGCTGTTGGCGCCAGTTGCCTTCGCCCTCGCGCCCCTCTTCCCTCTCTGCCTCGCGGGCTCGCTTCACCAGACATCGAGTCGTTGCCCCCGCACACCTGCTCTCTCTCTCTCGCTGCGCCGTGGGACCCCTGTCAGTTCCTCCTTTCCCTCGCCCCGTCGTGGACCAGCGCGTGCACTCGCGCATGTCGCCGGAATCCTCGGCCACGTCGCCCGCCCATGCCCCAGCCCCTTTTTGAGCACCGCCCGCGCCCGCACTCACTCCCCCATCCAATTTCACGCAGCCCCACTGAAAGGGAAATGTGCCTTTGGGACATTTCTATAATTGTTTTGGTGATTAGATGCCCAACACATTGTTTTGAGTTCATATGTGCTAACTAAGTGAGAAAGGCAAATCAAGAGAAAGGTATGTCTCTGGACTTAGTAAATTGTTTTTTGGGTACTAATATGTTTATCTAAGTGCTAGAGACATAACCAAGAAAACAGAAAAAGGTTTGAAGAAGATATGGCTAAGTTCAGCCAAAACAGCACCAGCCTATGGCGCACCGGACTGTCCGGTGGTGCACCAGACAGCGTCTGGTGCTCAGGCTGACCCGACGGTGAACTAGCCGCTCTCAAGAAAAGAAAAAGGCGCTGTGGCTAAAAATCACCAGACTGTCCGGTGGTGCACCGGACTGTCCGGTGAGCCAAAGGCGGCCGCGGCCAACGGTTATATGCGCGATCAACGGGCGACACGTGGCCAAGCCAATGGTCGGTTGGTAACACCGGACAGTGTTCAGTGCACCAACGGGCCTAGAGGACTAATGGTCGGCTACGCCCGATATGGAAGGAAATTGAGCACCGGACATGTACTGTTCATGTCCGGTGGTGCACCAGACTGTCCGGTGCACCACTCGACAGAAGGTAAGATTTGCCTTCCAAGTTGATCTCCAACGACTCCTAGCTGCCTTGGGGCTATAAAAGTGACCCCTAGGCGCATGGAGCAATATACCAAGCATTCTCAAAACATCTTAAGACTCCTAGACTCCGCCTCCATGCATTTGGATTGTTGTGTTAGTGATTTGATCTCCGTTTGAGTTGTGAACGCCCTGTGTCGTGTTTTGAGCTCAAGTCTTGGCTTATGTGCGTGTGTGTGCTACAGATTGAATCTTGCGTGTGTTGCTTTCCCTCCCTTACTCTTGTGCTTCTATTGTGATTTAACATTGTAAGGGCGAGAGGCTCCAACTTGTGGAGATTTCTCACAAACGGGAAAAGACTACTAAAGAAGATAACCGAGGTACTCAAAGTTGATCATTGGATCACTTAAGAGGGATTGAGTGCAATCCTTGACCGAAGGAGGTCACCACAACGTGGAAGTAGGCATTGGCCGAACCACGGGATAAATCACTATGTCTCGTGTCGATTTTCCTTGTGATTGGTTTTCTTCCAAAGTTCACACCTTACCAACTTGGTTTTAATTACACTAACATTTCATAACCAAGTGTTGGCTATTTAGTGTTGAATTTCGCAGGATCATCTATTCACCCCCCCTCTAGATGCTCTCAATTGGTATTAGAGCTGTACTCTTCATCTAAGGGACTAACCGCCCGAAGAGATAGATCCTAAGGGTAAGGGGATGGTGGTCAACGACAAGGAGAAGGAGTCCCTCTTCAACGAGCCAAGAGATGACAAGCCCACTGACTATGACAGCGACGCCTCCTCATCTTCACCAAAGGATGACGACGACTCATCATCCAAAAGAAAGACGGTTAATCAAAACTACTCCTTTGATTATTCCCGCATTCCGAACAATTCAAATGCTCATTTACTCTCTATTCCTCTTGGAAAACCCCCACACTTCGATGGAGAGGATTACTCATTTTGGAGCCATAAAATGCGTAGTCACCTATTTTCTCTCCATCCTAGCATTTGGGAAATTGTGGAAAATGGAATGCATTTTGATAGTACCGATAACCTTGTGCTTATCAATGAACAAATTCATAAGAATGCCCAAGCCACTACTGTTTTGCTAGCATCTCTATGCAGGGATGAATACAACAAAGTCAGTGGCTTGGATAACGCCAAATAAATCTAGGACACCCTCAAGATTTCTCACAAGGGAACCAATGCTACCATGATCATGAAAATGGAACTGGTGGAAGGGGAACTTGGGAGATTCGCGGTGATCAGGGGAGAGGAGCCAACACAGACCTACAGCAGGCTCAAGACCCTGGTCAATAAAATCCAAAGCTACAGGAGCACAAGATGGACGGATCATGATGTCGTCCGACTCATGCTCAGGTCATTTACCGTTATTGACCCCAATCTTGTCAATCTTATTCGTGAGAACCCCAGGTATACCAAGATGACGCCCGAGGAAATTCTCGGAAAATTTGTAAGCGGGCGCATGATGGTGAAGGAGGCAATATATGTGGACGACGCCTTGAACGGTCCACTCCCCGTTTACGAGCCGCAACATGTTGCTCTCAAAGCAACCAGCAGCAGGGAGGTGCTACCTAGCAAGGTAGCACAAGTGGAGGCTGCCGGGCTCAATGAGGATGAGATGGCACTCATCATAAGCGTTTCAAGACCGCATTGAAAGGACACAAGGAGTACCCGAACAAGAACAAGTCAAAGGGAAAACACTCATGCTTCAAATGCGGTAAGAGTGGTTATTTTATAGCTCAATGTCCCGATAATGACAATGACCAGGCACAAGAAAAGCATGGGAAGAAGGAGAGAAAGAAGAACTATAGGAAGGTAAAGGGCGAGGCGCACCTTGGAAAGGAATGGGACTCCGACTGTTCTTCATCTGACTCCAACGATGAAGGACTGGCTGCCTCGGCCTTCGACAAATCTTCTCTCTTCTCCAACAAACGTCATACGTGCCTTATGGCTAAGGAGAAAAAGGTACATATTTGGGACACTCCCAAGTATACTTCTAGTGATGAAGAGTCATCTGATGATGAAGTAGACTACACTGATTTGTTTAAGGGATTAGATAGAATTAAAGTAGACAAAATAAATGAATTAATTGATGCTCTTAATGAAAAGGATATATTACTAGAAAAGCAAGAAGAAATTTTGTATGAGGAGCATGATAAATTTATTAGTGTTCAAAAATCTCTTGCTCTAGAAATTAAGAGAAATGAAATGCTATCCTCTGAGTTGTCTACTAGTCATGAATCTATCTCTACCTTAAAGAATTTAAATGATGAATTAAATACTAAGCTAGAGAAAGTAAATGCAACTAGTTCATGTGTAGAGCATGTGGTTATTTGTAATAGATGTAAAGATATTGATCTTGATGAACATGTTACTACTATTGTTAATTTAAACAATGAGGTTGCAAGTCTTAATGCTGAACTTAAGACTTGCAAAGATGATTTTGAGAAACTAAAATTTGCTAGGGATGCTTACACCATTGGTAGACACCCCTCAATTAAGGATGGACTTGGTTTTCGAAAGGAAACCAAGAACTTAACAAGCCAAAGGACTTCCAGTCTCAACAAGGAGAAAGGGAAGGCTCCTATGGCTAGTATTTCTCAAAAGAACCATGCCTATATTTATGATAGGAAATTCACTAGTCGTGCTCATAATGATAGATGCTATGATCGTATTGTTTCTCATGATGCTACATTTAATTCTCATGCTATGTTTGCATCTAGTTCCGCTTTTGTTCTTGGTAGAGGTAGGCCTAGGAAAAAATTATGCTACTTCTCATGCAACTAGGAAAGTTTACAATGGTCCAACTACTGTTTATCATGCATGTCAGCAATGCTCCATTTGTGCTTCTATGTAAAATGCAAAGTAGTAGCTAGAAAAGTGGGATCTAAATGCAAGGTAGACAAGACTTGCATTTGGGTTTCAAAAATTGTTGTGACTAACCTTGTAGGACCCAACAAGAGTTGGGTACCTAAGACCCAAGCTTAAATACCTTGTAGGTTTATGCATCCAGGGGCTCAAGCTGGATTATCGACAGCGGATGCACAAACCACATGACAGGGGAGAAGAAGATGTTCACCTCCTACGTCAAGAATAGGGATTCCCAGGATACTATTATCTTTAGAGATGGGAACCAAGGCAAGGTTAAAGGATTGGGCAAAATTGCCATCACAAATGAGCACTCGATTTCAAATGTGTTTTTAGTAGAGTCGCTCGGGTACAATTTGTTATCTGTAAGTCAATTGTGTCATATGGGCTACAATTGTTTATTTACAAATATTGATGTATCTATCTTTAGAAGGAGTGATGGTTCATTAGCCTTTAAGGGTGTATTAGACGGCAAACTCTATTTAGTTGATTTTTCGAAAGAGAATTTCGATCTAGATGCATGCTTAATCGCTAAGACTAATATGGGCTGGCTTTGGCATCGCCGTCTAGCACATGTTGGGATGAAGAACCTTCATAAGCTTCTAAAGGAAGATCATGTGTTAGGACTAACCGATGTCTGTTTTGAGAAAGACAGACCTTGTGCAGCATGTCAAGTAGGGAAACAGGTGGGAAGCACTCATCACAGCAAGAATGTGATGACACCATCAAGACCACTGGAACTTCTTCACATGGATCTCTTTGGACCCGTTGCCTACCTCAGCATTGGGGGAAGTAAGTATGGTCTTATGATAGTTGATGATTTTTCTCGCTTCACTTGGGTATTCTTTTTACAGGACAAATCTGAAACCCAAGGAACCCTAAAGTGCTTCTTAAGGAGAGCTCAAAATGAGTTTGAGCTAAAGGTGAAGAAGATAAGTAGCGACAATGGGTCTGAGTTCAAGAATCTTCAAGTTGAAGAGTTTCTGGAGGAGGAAGGCATCAAGCATGAGTTCTCCTCTCCCTACACACCACAACAAAATGGTGTGGTAGAGAGGAAGAACAGGACGCTAATCGACATGGCAAGAATGATGCTTGGAGAGTACAAGACGCCTGAGCGGTTTTGGTCGGAAGCTGTAAACACAGCTTGCCATGCCATAAACCGGCTCTACCTGCACCGTCTCCTCAAGTAGACCTCCTACGAACTCCTAACTGGTAACAAACCCAATGTTTCTTATTTTCGTGTATTTGGGAGCAAATGCTACATTCTGGTGAAGAAAGGTAGACATTCGAAATTTGCTCCCAAGGCAGTAGAAGGGTTTTTACTAGGATATGACTCAAATACGAAGGCGTATAGGGTCTTCAACAAATCATTAGGATTAGTTGAAGTCTCTAGCGATGTTGTATTTGATGAGACTAATGGCTCTCCAAGAGAGCAAGTTGATCTTGATGATATAGATGAAGATGAGGTTTTGACGGCCGCAATGCGAACTATGGCGATAGGATATGTGCGACCACAGGAACAAGATCAACCATCCTCCTCTACAATGGTGCATCCCCCAACTCAAGACGATGTACAGGTACCTCAAGAAGAGGGGCAAGCTCAAGGGGAGCACAGGAAGAACAGGTTATGGAGGAAGAAGCACCACGGGCCCCTCCAACCCAAGTCCAAGCAACAATCCAAAGACATCACCCCGTCGATCAGATTCTGGGTGACATCAGCAAGGGAGTAACTACTCGCTCACGATTAGCTAATTTTTGTGAGCATTACTCGTTTGTCTCTTCTATTGAGTCTTTCAGGGTAGAAGAGGCCTTGCAGGATCCGGACTGAGGCCATGCAGGAAGAGCTCAACAACTTCAAAAGGAATGAAGTCTAGAGCCTGGTGCCACGTCCAAAACAAAACGTTGTGGGAACCAAGTGGGTGTTCCACAATAAGTAAGACGAGCACAGAGTGGTGACAAGAAACAAGGCTCGACTTGTGGCAAAAGGTTATGCCCAAGTCGCAGGTTTGGATTTTGAGGAGACTTTTGCTCCTGTGGCTAGGTTAGAGTCAATTCGGATTTTACTATCCTATGCTGCTCACCATTCCTTTAAGTTGTTTCAAATGAACGTGAAGAGCGCTTTCCTAAATGGACCAATCAAAGAGGAGGTATACGTGGAACAACCCCCTGGCTTTGAGGATGACAGGTATCCCGACCATGTATATAATCTCTCTAAGGCGCTCTATGGACTTAAGCAAGCCCCAAGAGCATGGTATGAATGCCTCAAAGATTTTCTTATTTTTAATGCTTTCAAGGTTGGAAAAGCCGATCCCACTCTTTTCACAAAGACTTGTAATGCTGATCTTTTTGTTTGCCAAATTTATGTCGATGACATAATATTTGGTTCTACTAACCAAAGTCTTGTGAGGAGTTTAGCAGGGTGATGATGCAAAAGTTCGAAATGTCGATGATGGGCGAGTTGACCTACTTCCTTGGATTCCAAGTGAAGTAACTCAAGGACAGCACTTTCATCTCCCAAACGAAGTACACTCAAGATCTTCTCAAGAGGTTTGAGATGAAGGATGCTAAGCCCGCGAAGACACCAATGGGAACTGACAGACATCTTGACCTCAACAAAGGAGGTAAGTCCGTTGATCAAAAGGCATACCGGTCAATGATAGGTTCATTACTTTATCTTTGTGCTAGTAGACCGGAAATTATGCTTAGTGTATGCATTTGTGCTAGATATCAATCTGACCCCAAGAAATGTCACCTTGTGGCCATTAAGCGAATTCTTAGGTATTTAGTTTCTACACCTTGCTTCGGGATCTGGTATCCAAAGGGTCTACCTCTGACTTAATTGGATACTTAGACTCCGACTATGCTGGGTGCAAGGTTGATAGGAAGAGCACATCAGGGACGTGCCAGTTTCTAGGAAGGTCCCTGGTGTCCTGGAGCTCCAAGAAACAAACATCCGTTACCCTATCCACCGCTGATGCCGAGTACGTTGTCGCAGGTCAGTGTTGCACGCAACCGCTTTGGATGAGGCAAACCCTCCGGGACTTTGGCTACAATCTGAGCAAAGTCCCACTCCTATGTGACAATGAGAGTGCAATCCGCTTGGCGGATAATCCTGTTGAACACAGCCGCACTAAGCGCATAGACATCTGTCATCACTTCCTGAGAGACCACCAGCAAAAGGGAGATATCGATGTTTACCACATTAGCACCGAGAACCAGCTAGCCGATATCTTCACCAAGCCTTTAGATGAGAAAAGGTTTTGTAGGTTGTGTAGTGAGCTAAATGTCTTAGATTCGCGTAGCTTGGATTGACCTATAGCATACATGTGTTTCATGCCTTTGATCATGTTACTTGGAGCATTTACATCATTTGTTTATTTGTGGTGCTCAAGTTGTACAAGTCATCCCCGGACCTCACAAGTCCGTATGTAAATGATGCACATGTTTAGGGGGAGATGAGCTACAACTTTACTCCTTTGAGACTAACTTGGTTGTTTAAGTACACTTGAAGTAGTCTCGAAGGACTATTGTAAGGGAAAATGAACTTGGATGACGAAAAGACTTCCACTGCACTTCAGTATAAGTGTATTTAATTCCTAGTTCACACTAATGCTCTCATTACCTTTTTGCTCTTATTTGACATTTTGGTGAGGCAATGGGGTTAAAGAGCCAAAAATTATCCCGTTTTGGTGCTTAATGCCAAGGGGGAGAAATTAAGGCCAAGGCAAATGGATCAGCAACCACTTGTGAATTTCAAAAATAGTAGAGTTAGACTTTGTATTTTGCCAAAATGACTCTGAGTGCAAGATTTGGTCTCTTATGGGGGAGAATTTTGATTATGGGAAAAGGGGGAGTTTTTGGCACTTGATCAATTTTACTCTTGCAATATCTATCTATTTTACCAAACAAAGGTGTTTGACTTAGAGATAGGAAAAAGGATTTGATTTGCAAAAAAAACCAAGTGGTGGCAAAAGTGATCCAAATATGTCAAATACTAAGTAAAGAAAAATTTGATCTTAAATTCGCACTTCTTAGTTGCTTTTTAATGTGTTGGCATAAATCACCAAAAAGGGGGAGATTGAAAGGGAAATGTGCCTTTGGGACATTTCTATAATTGTTTTGGTGATTAGATGCCCAACACATTGTTTTGAGTTCATATGTGCTAACTAAGTGAGAAGTGCAAATCAAAGAGAAAGGTATGTCTCTGGACTTAGTAAATTGTTTTTTTGGATACTAACCTGTTTATCTAAGTGCTAGAGACATAACCAAGAAAACAGAAAAAGGTTTGAAGAAGATATGGCTAAGTTCAGCCAAAATAGCACCAGCCTGTGGCGCACCGGACTGTCCGGTGGTGCACCGGACAGTGTCCGGTGCCCAGGCTGGCCCGGCCGCTCTCGGGAAAAGAAAAGGGCGCTACGGCTAAAAAATCACCGGACTGTCCGGTGCTGCACCGGACTTTCGGTGAGCCAAAGGCCACCCGCGGCCAACATCATCTGCATGATCAACAGGCGACACGTGGCCAAGCCAAAAGTCGGTTGGTCACACCGGACTGTCCAGTGTGCACCGGACAGTGTCTGGTGCGCCAACGGGCCCGGAGGACCAACTGTCGGCTACGCCCGATATGGAAGGAAATCGAGCACCGGACAGGTACTATTCATGTCCGGTGGTGCACCAGACTGTCCGGTGCACCACTCGACAGAAGGCAAGATTTGCCTTCCAAGTTGATCTCCAACGGCTCCTAGCTGTCTTGGGGCTATAAAAGGGACCCCTAGGTGCATGGAGCAGTACACCAAGCATTCTCAAACATCTTAAGACTCCTAGACTCCGCCTCCACGCATTTGGATTGTTGTGTTAGTGATTTGAGCTCCGTTTGAGTTGTGAACTCCCCGTACCATGTTTTGAGCTCAAGTCTTGGCTTGTGCGCGTGTGTGTGCTACGGATTGAATCTTGCGTGTGTTGCTTTCCCTCCCTTACTCTTGCGCTTCTATTGTGATTTAATATTGTAAGGGCGAGAGGCTCCAACTTGTGGAGATTCCTCGCAAACGGGAAAAGACTACTGAAGAAGATAACTGTGGTACTCAAAGTTGATCATTGGATCACTTGAGAGGGATTGAGTGCAATCCTTGACCGAAGGAGGTCACCACAACGTGGAAGTAGGCATTGGCCGAACCATGGGATAAATCACTGTGTCTCATGTCCATTTTCCTTGTGATTGGTCTTCTTCCAAAGTTCACACCTTAGCAACTTGGTTTTAATTACACTAACATTTCATAACCAAGTGTTGGCTATTTAGTGTTGAATTTCGCAGGATCACCTATTCACCCCCCCTCTCCTCTAGGTGCTCTCACCCGCCCTCTCTCGCGCTCTACCCACGCCGCTCAGCCTCGCTGGAGACCTGCGCCCGCCGTACCGGTCATCTAGCTCGCCGGAGGCCACGCCAAGCGACCCCGAGCTTCACCCCGAGGTGAGACATCCATTCCATGCTTGGTCTTCCCTATTTGCGTCTGCCTATAGCCAATTTGGCCTCACCGGTGTGTGGCCGCGCTTGTTCGCCACGCCCGCACGATGTCCGGCCAACCCAGCCCCGTCCAGTGCCCCGGTGTTGGTCCATAGTGCTCCCCTACCTCCACTGAATCTAGACCGAGCCCTATCGCGGTCAATTGCCTCTCCTAGCGGCCGGAATTCGTCACCGAAATTGTCCCAACCCTCCTGGAGCCTTTTCCCCCATCGTTCCCCCTCTCTGACCCTGGTCCTCGGGCCACAACCCTGCTAGCGAGTTCGCCGAGTCATCCCCTTCATTTCTAGCCAACTCCGGCGACCCCAGAACCACCGTAGCACGCACCCGCCCCAACTCCGGTGACCTCACCACCGCGAAAAGGAGCCGCACCGCCTGCAGCTAACTAGCCCTCCCGGCTTTGATCTCCCCTGTCCGATCTTGATCGCACGACCGAGATCGCAGGATACCGCTACGCGCCCGCGCGTCCTGTGTCCGGGCCCATCGGTTAGCACCCGCGCCCTCTGGCACTGGGTTCGACCGGTCAGCTCACCCCCCTCCTCGGTCGCTGACACTGCTGGCCCGCTTGTCAGCGCCTCGCTCGCCCGCGCGCAGCCCTCACCCGCTGATCTAATCCTGTCTGTCGATCGCTGATCCGATGGTTGAGATCGTCCGATACACCTTCGCGTGTAGTTTTGCTTAAGAGACCCTTGGGTTTTGGAAATCAACCCGCCGTCCCTGTTTTTCGCGCGTAGGCCCCTGTAATCTTGCAGATTGAACCCTAGGCTTTTAAATAATTTTAGAATCAGACCTATTTTCATATTTTAAATTCCTAAACTTGTTTATTTCATATCTCTTGTATATGAACTCCAAATTTAGTGATTCAAATTGCAAAATATTCATAGGAATATTCTCTGTTTAAATAAATTAGTTCCATCTATTGTCTGTACATTCTAATTTTATGGTTAACTATGAACTAATATATGTGTGGATTTAGTTATTTAATAAAATAAATAAAAGGAAAACCCTAGAGGTTAAATTATATTTAGTCTTGTGAGATTAATAATATGTATTACATGAATTCATCTCTGGTCTAACATTTAGGTAACAGTAAATAAATAGACTAGGTTATGTAATTATGGACAACACTTAAAGAATAATCTATTTTCTAAATGAAATTAGTTCATGTTATACTTTGATCTCATTCTCTTTATTTAGTACTATGCCTTTTTGAGATGTACTCCAATGTTTGTACATGTTTGGTGTGCTGTTCATTTGTACTTTCCAAATGTATTGAATGTATGATTGCTTTATTTAGACAACGAGCAGTTCGTGGTTCCTGAGTGTGTTGCTGAAGACCTCCCTGAGCAACAACCTGGTGAAGGCAAGTGTCCTCGTGACCCATTATGTCCTACATACTTATAATTCACTGTCCCGCATTACATTATTTACACCTAAGGATTGACTAGTCTGTATTTACCTAATCCTTATTTACCTTTTGGTTTATCATGGCTAGCTTTATGCTATTGCTTTAACTTAATCATGACATGATGTGATTATTTATGATACGATGATTGTTATCCCGATGATGATATTGTGATACTCTAGGGGGCTCAGGCCTTTTCTGATTACCTCTCTGTGAGGACCTATTCGTGGAGTGACCATCCAGGATAACAGTCAACCATGAGGGTAGAATGGGACATCCTTAGCTGATTAATTAGACGAACCTGAGGTGTAGTTGGCTTTGCCTGAGGGCCGTCAATGGGGTCGGGGCGTAGTGCTCTCTCTGCCAAGGGGGGTGCAGAGGTTCATTCGATTTGGTTTTGTTAGTCACCCACCTTGGGGAGTGTACTGCGTTTGTAACTAGCAAACCTAACGAGCAGCCATGCACCAGGAGAGTCTTTGTAAAAGCTACATACACTACATGACAGTTCACTTACAGCGACCTACGGTTGGTTGCTAAAACGGCCTTCAGTGACCTATGATTGGTCGCTAAAAACTTTAGCGACCCATAAGGATGGTCACTGTAAGTGCCATCGCTAAAGGCTTTAGCGACCGACATCTTTTTAGCGACCGACCGTCTATTGCTAATATTGTATATTTAGCGACCAACCGTGGGTTGTTGTACTAAAGATTTAGCAACCAATCGTGAGTCGTTATACTATACATTTAGCAACCAAGAAAGTTGCCCCTAGTTATAGTCGTTAATAATGATAATATACCATTAATTAGCATTCAACAACTGTTATATATACAAAAGCATCACAAATCACCAATTTTTATACACATAATCACATAGATATACAAATTTAATTAGTATTGCACAATGATAGATCCACATCACATAAACCATCAACAAGCACCACAACAAAATCATTCACAAAACCTACACATGTTATTATGTTTTGCACATATTTGCAAACACTTTACAAAATCATTCACAAAAGTACCAACGCTTCAAGTGATTCACAAAAGCCTTCACAAAAGCACTCCAACTTCTTGTATCATCTTGTTTTAAGGCACAAGCTTGTAGGGGTTGTGATGTCACCACTTACTTGATGCTAACAAGACATTTCCTTCACCAAAGCAATCTTCAACACTTCGCGCATAAAAAGATCAATTCTACATATGAAAGCAATCATGTCAGCAATGCATTCCAAATCATATAGTTTGAAATGTTACAGAATCACCCTTTCATTGACAAGTGTGATCAATCTGAAATCTAAGAATCCAACTGGAATCGCAAAACAAATTACACCAATCTAACAAAGAAATAAATAACATAGTAGCTTATAGACAAGATAATATTGGCATAATGGGCGATCAAGTTAATCAAACTGATTTTGCAAAACAGAACGACCTATAACTAGGAAAACACACACATCACTTTTCAGTCAAGATGCATTAGCACAATGAGAAACATGTACACGGGGATATAGTAACTCGAAGCTCATAAGTGAGCAACCATTGTCACAAGAACCGTTAACCTTTGATTTCTGCCATGTTTCGAGACACACAATCACAAAAAATGATGGAGACCTGAGCTTTAAGATATGATAATTTTCATTTCAAATTAGACCACTAACATTTGATTATTTTGCGATGTTCAATCGTGATAAATGTAACACCCCTGGTGTTACTATCACTAAAACTTGAGCATAACATCATAAGCATTGGCATATCATGTGTTTGTCACACCTAGAGTGCATTCACTAGGCAAAAATTTCAAATAAGTTGTATTGTGTGACATTTCATGGGTGAAACCCTAGGGTATAGTACTTAACCCTAAACTAGGCCTAAAAGAGTAACCAAAGTTTAACCAAGAGAAAACTTCAAAACTTAGTTGAAATAATCATAAAATGTCACCATGGATGAACTTAAATAGCATCCAAACCCTAGAAGTACCAAAAATCCTAAATAGACCCCTAGAAAACCCTAGACTGAAACCCTAGGGGGTTATCTGCAAAAGTGTGCACATTTTCGACCTAAGTGCAAAAACCATGAAATTAGAGTACCTTAACTCATATGATTCACATGTATGTGGATTTGCAAATTAAACCTTGATTTGGACTTATTTGCATAAAGCCCCACTTAAACTCTATTAAGTCTGAATTTCAGTGGTATAGGGTCAACTTTGAAGCCCTATATCTTCCAAATTATGAAGATTTTGCCCTAGGTCAACACATCAAGTTTATAGAGCTATAAAGGAGGACAACTTTGCTATAGGGATTATGCCTTGGTGCCATGAAATGTTTTGAGATAATTAGGCCCAAAGATGGGCTATCAGACTACCTTAAGTCTAAATTCAGACTGACAGTGTGCTTGAGCAATCTTTGAGCTGGGATTCGAGCATGATCTAATAAGAATTTGGGAGTGATTGCTATAGAAGATTGAAGCTGATAGTAGAACAACTTTCTTAAAGATAGATTAGCAAGTCATCACATGACAATTTGAGATCCAGGCCTTGCAAGTTCGTCTGTCAGGCGCACTGAATAGAGACTCCATTGTACAGTGGCTGAACAAGATCCTAAGTTCATCCCCCTTCGCCGCTAGTGACCGTCGTGCCGCGATTCACGTTGGTCGCTGCGATTCATGCGCCGTGACTTGCGATAACCGTGGGCGAGTAAAGATCTTGGCGCTTGGATCGATTCGGGCTCGGTCACGGCTAAGCTCACTGTACCCACTTGCTCGTCGATCAGTCAGGATAGACCTCGCTGCCATTGGCCGCTTACCGTGTGCGCCACGTGCTAAAGTGCTAGACCACGTCACAGTGAATCACGTCATGTATGCCCGGTGATCACCGGAGAGCCGCCACGGTGAAAGCCACTAATCCCGAGCTCCAGTATCCTTCTTCCTCTCCGATCGCCAGCGCATCTTCGCGAAATTGGATGCCACCACTGTGGGAGCCTTAAATTGCCGACCCCGCCTGCTCCACTAAATAATCATGCACCCAGTAAAGCAACTAGTGCCTCGAATCATCCACTAGAACTCCCCAATTTGGGATTTCCCCTAAATCAACCAAGAACATTGAGCGGTGTGACCTCGCCGTGGCCAACGAGTTTCAGGTTCGTTCATGTCCGCTGTCCTCTTGTTTCAGCACCCTTACTTGCTCCTGATACTCGCTGACCCATCCGATTAAGCTAGGAGGCTCTAGATCGCCGGGAACACTTTAGAATGTATATTGATCATACGGTCACCGTGGACAGAGTGAGTTAGAGGTCCATAGTGAAATTAGTTGAGGGGAAACGCTTGTTAGGGCTTGAATTTGGTTTCAGCTGAAGTAGAGCACCCGTCATCAAGTAATCCGGCCGGTACCCCCCCGTTTCCCCGCCTTCGCCAATGTGGACCGAACTTGTGAAGAAATAGAACTCGGGAGTTGTTTTTGTTAAGTTTGACTCTAGGAATAGTACTGCAACCCCGCTTCAAGTTATTCAAAACGTCGGGGGCCTATTCGCAAAGTTAATACGCGGGCGCGGGCGCGTGCGCTTTCGCCAGTACTTGGGCCGACCCGGGCCAGTTTCAGCCCAGCACTGTAGAATCTTTTTCCTTTTCTTTTCCTGCCAGAGCTAGAGAATTTCCAGAAAATTATAGACAATGCTAAAAATACCAAACCAATTTTACTAGGCTCCTAATTTTCTATAGTATTTAATAAAATAGTTTCATGATTTTTAGTTCCAATAGGAAATTTTGGGGCATTTAAAATAGCCAAATCCATACTTCTATAATTTTAGAGAATAATTAATAATTCCAAAATTCACCAAACTTGTTAGGTAAACTTTTAAATATTATTTAGAAGCCTTGGGTAAATTTTGGTATGCTTTGGACCATGTTTGATACTTAGAACCCAAAACCCTAGCCCCCTGCCCTATGAACTTCACTATAGACTCTAAAAACCCTAATTTCCCGGAGATCCGTGAAGGAAAGTTATATTTAAGACATTAGATAATAAACTTTTATTTTTGCATTTTCATGAGCATTACATGAGCATTCATGATTATATATGGCTATATCTAGAGAACGAGGAGGAAATAGAGGTTGAAGAAGCACTACACCACCACCACCTGAAGAACCTCAGGCAGGAAACTGCTTTTACTTTGATATCTGTGGAGCAGAACCTGATTCACCTATCACACAAGGCAAGCCCCGATGCATTTGCCACCCCCTTGTTATTTTGAAATCTTTCTCACTTATTTGATGCATTAGGTGATAGGAGTTGTGTGCTAAACCAGTTGCTGCATTTCCTTCCTTGAATTTCATTACTTCTTCTTAATCCCTAATTTACAAAAGGGTCTTTCTTATGCTTAGCTTTGCTCTAGAAAACAAAATGTTTTGTTTTCACAAAAGATGATGCTTCAAAGTGGGTGGATGTTTTCAAAATGAAACTTGATGGTGGATCCATCATGGCCATGATGGGTTCAACATAGGAAAAGATGTACCTCTGCCAGGTACCAAACTTTGGGTTGAAATGATAAAGCTGAGACCGGGCGAGTTACTTGCACGAGAAGAAAGTCTTGGTGTAGTGTCTCCGTCTGAGTCGATTAAGGACCTTCTCGATGTAGGCTTGATGATCGAGGACCCTTTAACTGGTCACATGCCTCGTCATGGGTAAGCTTTGCCTCGGGCAGACTAATACCAGAATAAGATAACACGCAATGGGAGTGGAGAGATGGTGAGAGTAGCGTGTGCCCTCCATGGCAAGAGGCTGGACGGTGGTGTATCTGTGCTCTCGGTTGGCGTGAACCTGATCTAGTCTTAAGAACCTCGGTGGCGAGTTGACATATGCAAGGGGTAAGTGCTACATATGTCATGTGATTGGAGATCCTCAGCTGAGTATATCTATTCGGATCGCCGTAACTTCGCGGACATAAAGACTTGGTCACTGACCTACACGTAGCATTCCAGTGAATGAAAAGGGTTGTTAAGAAATTGGCTAGTATAGGTCAAGTGCTTGAACTAGGGTAGAAAGAACTGTAGAATTCAGGTAATGACTTAACTTGCTAATAAAACCAGACTTTTAAGGATCCACTATTAGTAAGCATTTCTGCAAATAGAGTCCTTGATTCTTGATAGGCTATACCTTGATTCCCAAAGGCCAGCATATCCTTGAGAGTCTTTTATTTGACGGGAAGACTTGCGAAAGTACACTTCATACTCAGGGCTTTGTCCCATGTTGTTCAAGGTGAAGAAAGCAACAAAATTTTGTTGCTTCTGTTCCAGGGTGGTGCCCATAGAAGAAAATCAAGACT